>VDFB02026320.1:145425605-145502329 GCA_007258455.2 Sequoia sempervirens | reverse complement strand
AAAACTTATTATTATAACTAATAACACTATGAAGAAATGACCAGTGATCACTCACCTTTAAGTCTACGTTTTCAGCTTTCGCTAACTTCCAAATCGAGAAGTAAAACCTCATAACCGAAAAAAATTTGTAAGAATAAATGACACTTTTGATTGTATTTATATCAATCCATGATTCCATATTTGGCGAGTTCCACGATATTTTTAAATGGTATATTAAAAATTTGGTGAATATGTTGTAATTTTCAAGGAAAAATGTGTCCTCAAATTTAATTATTTTTTAATATTATTGGCGAAATAGGTCATCGTAAGCAACTATTTATAAATTTTGATTTGCGAAATGAGTCTCCAGAAGCAACTGTTTGTAAATTTTAATTGGCAAAATGGGTCCTGATACAATGTGGTTTTAATAGTATTGGTGAATATGTAGGTGTTTTTATTAAATGCTTATGGGATTCAGGAAAAAATATTAGTCAGTCCATTTGAAACGCATAGTTTGACAATGGTGAATTTTTTGCTTAAATATGCCTCATAAAAAAAATTATTCGCAAATCAACATGCATTGGACCTATGTTTCATAAATTCTAGGTGATTTGGATACCCTGTGGGTGCGAGAAATTTGCCAATTTTGAGTTGACTGATTCCTAGAATTTACCAATTGGCAAAGATTCACCACTAAAGTTTTCCCTGTTAGAGTAAATTCTATTCTATATAGCAAATGAGAGTGCATGACTTAAAAATATACAAAGAGCCATTTCTTTATATAGAGCAAGGAAAAATATGAAGTAACCCAAATTCTTTCATAAAGCATGGAGTTCAACTAGAATTAGCCTATGCAATAAAACAAAAATTTTATTTAAGAAGGAAAGCTTATCTAAGAAAGCTTATCCAAGAAAGCACGAAACTTATCTAAGAAAGAAAAGAAGGGGAATTTTAAGGAAAAATCTAAGAGATTCCTTAGTTAGCTATCCATAGGAAGTTGCTACTATCCATAGGAAACAACATTTATCCACATGAAGCTGTTAATTTGCGTTAACACCCCCCTTAAGTCTAACCAAGGAGACAATAACCAAGGATAGATGCATGAAAGCATGAATGGGTCCCAACTACAAGGCCATGTTAGGTACCCAATTACAAAGAGGAAATGAGAAATCCAATGGGAAAAAATCCTAATTGGAAAGATATAATAATAATATCAATCACAAATCGAATCAATCTCCATCCACACAAAGGATGAAAAGCGAAGCCATACAACCCCCTACATAATGAGATAATCTGTTGCAAAGAAGCACTTGAAGCACACTTGTGGAGTAACATTTAAATCCTTAATCCAAAAAACAAGGAAAGATACTTTGTTTGCTAGAAACTATATTAGAGATACTGAACAAATCAAACTAGAATCATGATAAAGCAACAACAAACTCGATGTGAAGGAATATTCGAAAACTCACAAACTGGCACAACTCTGGAATTTATGAAACAACAGTTGATTGAAAAATGATCTAAAACATAAATGATGTGTAGAGATAAAAAAAAAATGCAAACCTAATGCATGCAAAAAGGAAATAGTGTATGCATAGATGAATGTTCACATCTGCCTCCATGATTTCCAACCCTGCAATATAAAATGAATTTGCACTCAAACTAGCCTATGCTCTGATACCATGTGATAATTTTTAGGAATACAAATTGAGTTGGAAATTAAACAAATTGCACAATAAAAGATTAGGAAATCATGATAGAAAAATATGCTAGAATAAATTGTATTATATATAGCAAACGAGAGTGCGTAAACTAAAAATATACAAAGATCCACTACTTTACATAGAGCAATGCAAAGCATGAGGTAACAAAAGTTCTCACATAAAGCATGGAGTTCAACTAGAGTTAGCCTATGCAATAAAACAAAAAGTTTATTTAAGAAGGAAACCTTATATGAGAAAGCTTATCCAAGAAAGCAGGAAACTTATTTAAGAAAGAAAAGAAGGGGCATTTAAGGAAAATTCAGAGAGATTCCTTAGTTAGCTTATAGTAAAATAAAGCAACAATAGTTATCCATAGGAAGTTGCTAAATATCCACATGAAAAAATATTTATCCACATGAAGTTGCTAATTTGTGCTAATAACACCTCTAATTGCATGTTATATTGCTACTGAGTGCAACACACCTTTGCAATCCTTCAAACTCTTCATCTTTTGCAAGTTTTCTCACATAATGCATGATGTAAAACTTATAAACCCAACTCGACTTAGAGATAATCTCACTTGTCTTTCTCTGGACAATTTGAGTTGTTTCCTAGCTTACGGCCGTTTTATTCTTGATTGTTGCAATAAATCTTCAATAATCTACTCTTGAATGCCTTGAAATTCTCTTGAATTGCTTTGGCTTGATCTCATGAAGTAACAAAATTCTTAGGATGCTTGAAATTCTTAGGATGAAACTTAGTAAAATGACCTCTTATTTATACATATATTAACTTTAATTCCCGAAATTCAAATAAAAAAAGCCAACATGTGAATATACATTTGAAATAATTGAAATGCCACCAAAAAAAATACTTAAAATTTAGGTCCTAGGCCTAAGTGAGGACCCATTCCTAGGTCACTTACCTAGGACACACATTCTCCAATGTTAAAATTTATGTTACGACATTAATCAATGCCATGCTTTACCCTTCAAAAATGCAATTAATTAGGCTTGGATTTGAATTAAAGGGGCCAATTAAGGCATAATTAACCTCAATTAATTAATAAAGCCCTAGATTAGTGTGAAATTGTAAAGGTACACCTTACAACACCATAAATAAGGAAAAATTAAGTCTATTTTAATTACTTAGGCCCTAAACTTAATGTGAATATGTAAAATACATATTACAACACTAAATTAAGACATAATTTAGCTCATTTTATTAATATTAATTACCAAATTAAGTGTGGAAAAGGAATCTTTTTTCTACACTACAATAATATCATCTCAAAGAGGGGTGAGGATATAAAAATGAAATGAAGTAAAATTCAACACATGGAAATAGGGTGCTCCACCTTTTAGGAAATGAAGCACATTAAGAGTGGGTATGGGTATCTTCCTCTTCCTATTTCGCTCTAGTTCATTCAAGGAAACCCTAGAGATCTCAATGTAATGGTTCAATTGAGAGAAAGGTTTGTTATAAGCTTTCCTTGGGTATGATTAAATAAAAAGGGGGTTCACCACTAAGCAAGGCTTAGAAAGAAGGAAATGCAAGTAACATGAAAATATAAAGATGTAACCTAGGAAATGAAACTCAAAATTAGAATAACAAACTAAGAATGAATAGAGGTGCACCTAGTAAATTGGAGATGCCTAAAAAAAGGTCTACAATCCTAAAATTGTAACTTTTGATGCATATTGGGACTCATACACCAGTTGTGGGGATTTAGACCCAGTTTAGGGTTTTAGGATGAATCTAGAATCTATAACTGGTATTCTAGGATCTACGATAAATGTTTGAAACCTGCTATATTGGGACTTATATGCCCAAGGTGGTGATTTAGTCCCATTATTAGGGTTTTTCTAAAACTCAAATATCCTCTAGTGATCTTTTGTAACTTCTCTCCTCTCTGATCTCGAATATGCTATGTTGAAACTCATCAAACCCTTGAAATAAAGGCTACTATCTTGTATGGAATGGATAGCATGAATGTAGATCTTGACTTGAATGCTTGTTTGAATCATGAAACCCTACATCAAAATTGTTAGCTAAAAAATAAACATGATGCTTAAGTCTTGAATATAGCTCCAAAATGCTTGATAATCAGCTCTTGAATGCTTTATAATGCTTTCACTTGAATACTCATAAGATCACTTAAATTGCTAGAGTACTTGAATACTTGAAAACTTAAGTGAAATTATGTGAAATAATCTTGTATTTGTACTTGTTTATGCCAAATTTCCTAAAATTACAACACTACAAATTGACAACAGATCTAGTAGAATAAAATCCTACCAAAAATTGAATTCAAAAGAGGTCCAAGCTAAAGTAGAACTCATACGCCAATTGGAGCATATTAGTCCTAGTGGCCTAGGCTTGAGACACAAATTTCAAGAAATGTTAAGTTCTATGCAAAATTCAAGATCAGGCCCCAAAACTTAGGTGAGACCCATATGCCCAAGGTGGCATATGAGTCCCAGATCACTAAATCTAGGACACATAACCTAGGAACACTGAATTATGATTAGTTATTTGATGTGTCTAGATTATCCTCATAAATAAGGATTGTTGATACAAAATATGACCAAATAAGACATAAAGAAGCTCAATTTTAGTAGGGAGGACCCAAACAAGTGTGAAAATGTAAAGAGATACATTTTTATACTCTACAAAAATAAAGAATGATAAGCACGTAAAACAAAAATATTTACCTCAAACACCTTCAAGCTCCATAATTGAGCTAAATATTATGCATCGTAACCCTTTTCATATATATGGTTTAAATAGATAGATATGTGGCTAAAAATAATTCACCATAACCTAGTTGCAATGATGAATATGGAAGCAAAGTGGTAGCATGAAGTTACTTGCAATAAACTTGATGAAAATGAAGAGGTTCTTTGAAGCAATGAAGAGATGACAATTTTCATGTGAGGATTAATGGAGAGTGGAGGCTATATTAAGGGGATTGAATAAGATTTTCAAGGAAGCTAAGGTAGCGGAACAACTTCCTACACTAATCTTGAGAGGATGATAATGTAAAAATTTATAGATCTTTAACAGTTACAAAAACTTAAATAGAAATTAACATAAATATCATGCATACCAAAACACAGTAATTTATGTGGGGAAAAACCTTTTAGGAAAAAAAACCCACACTCCAAATGGTATCCAATATGTTATGGGTATGTGCAAAATCATGATGGGCCAAAAAGTGGCAATATGATGGGTATGTGGCTGATGACTATTTTTTAACCCAAAATTGATGAAATGAAAAGGGTTTTTAAAGGATATTCTCAAATTTCGATCGATATAAAATTATGCTTTACTTTTGAATTTAATAAGTAATTATTATTCATTTTCTATTGAAATTACGACTAAAGTCCTAATTGATAGGATGATTGAAAAACATCTATAGCTTTCAAACGATATCACATTTTTTGTATCAAAAACATGCATCACATTCCATGCTTCACATACTATAGGATTAAAAAATGAAAAACTGAATTTCATTAAGTTTTGACCAAGTTAAGGTGGTAAGACATACAAGTTTTTCTATTTTATAAAAATTTGTAATAAAAATTCATAATTAATTATTTACTTGGAAAAAAATTACAAATTAATATGCATCACATCGGGGCATGAGTCCTCTACTTATATCAAAAATATTATAAAAATATATTATCATTTTATTGTGGTTAGGGTGGTCAGACATACACCTACTTCTTATTTTTCCTTAAAATTGAAGTACCACTACATTGAAATTTCAAATTTTCACCAAATAGATTTAAAAATAAAAATAAAAAAATCCTACTAGTTGAGAAACTACATTCAATTTGCTATAGATTCTATTCTTACATATTTTTGAAATAATATAGATAACGCATTCAAATTTTTAAGTCAAGTTGCCTAACTCTAATTTTTCTAAATTTTTTGCCACTTAAGGGCCTGTTTTTTCCATGATGATCCTACACATACCCTTATTCAAAAATCACAATGATTATGTTATACTTGCACCAAAATCTTCTCATAGGAGTATCACCAACCAAAGATCCAAAGGAAACATGACTGTTATCACACTCTTAGAATACATCACAATACACAATCATAACATAATGCCCTCATAAAATAGAGTTACCTTCTAGGGAAATTCAAACCAATAAAATATCAACCATCATATCTAAGACCTAATGATGAACGGTCCACGCCGGTATTGGCATGGTGTGATGGTTTATAGGTGGCATTGTTGTTCTTGCCACAAAGGTTCAAAACCCATTGGGGTGATATTGTTGAATTGTTGTATTCCGGTTCATAGCTCCGGTCAAAAGCGTTTACCCCTTGAATAAATAAAAAAAATGATGAACGGTCCAAATTTACAATAATAAAATATACATAAAATCTGGCTTTTAGGGGTGTTGCCCCTAAACCCTCATGTTGATGTATCAATAATACCAAGTATGAAATTGCAAGGTTGAGACACATTTTCCCAACAAGATTATGGGAGATTATGATAAGATTCCTAAAAGAGGAGAACCTTTAAATTTTTCTCATCTTTAAGAAGGTTGGAACTTAGAATTAGATTTTATTGATAGGAGAGGATGTCCCCATACAAATTTAACTAAAAAGGTGACATGACAACTTGTGTCTCTCCACTATTGAGGAATTATTGAGTGGATGTACATGCATGCATATGTGGAAGGGTGACACATGGCAAGTGATAGAATTTTAAATTGGGGAAAATATTAAGGAAGGAGTACAAGAAGGATAATTAATTAATTAATTAATAGAATTTCAAGAAAATAAATGGCAAATTACTATGGTTAAATTTATTAATTAATTAACCTTTAAAATATAAGAAAATAGGAAAATTAATTAAATAAAAATTTAATTAAATTAGAGAAATAAAAGGATAATTAGTTAAATAATTAAATAATTAATTAATTATGGGATAATGGGATGAATTAATTAAAGTTTAGAATCTTAAGTAATTTAAAATGCAAAGTTAGATTTGGGGTGTCTACAAGGGGAAAAATGTAGACACCTCAAATTGACACATTAGCATTACTCAATTGCTTCTTTTATAATTGATTGAAAGAAACCTTTATTATTCAATTAATTATCCCCTTACTAATTAAATAATATTTTATTATTTAATTAATAAAATCACTATTCATCCAATATTCATCACCATTCACTCGTACCGATTTTTTAGTTATAAACCATTAAATAACTTTCCTCCTATAGTCCACCTTAGATAAAAAAAATTCAATTATTGATTTACCTAAGTTTCGTACCCCTTTTCCAAAAATTAAATAAATACTTTATTTATTTAATTTATTTATTTTCCTTCAACCTTTATTAACTAGGGTAATACTCTTAGTCCCTTATTCATTTACTTGCACAAACCTAATCCTAGTCAACCCCTATCAAAGATCTCACATCCTTTAATGTGTATAAAGGCATGGGCTTTTGTACATATGGACTAGCCTTGGTACCATGTTGTATTCATTTACTTGCACAAACCTAATCCTAGTCAACCCCTATCAAATATCTCGCATCCTCTAATGTGTATAAAGGCACGGGCTTTTGTACATATGGACTAGCCTTGGTACCATGTTGTCACATGTGTCAAAATACTTTCTCATACCCAATCCTCCTCTTTTCATAAAAGAGATTTTTAAATTCCATTATGTCCTCTCATAGTTCCTTCAATTTCTCATGACATCTCCTTGTGTCACTTGGCAACATCCCCATGCTTGAGACATCTCAAGCCATCTCCACACTTAACCTTATCTTTTAATCCTAGTCATCCATCTACTCTAACAAAAATCTATAAAATCTCTCCCATCTTAGTCATTTTATCAATACTTTGGAATGTAATATTAGCCTACATAAATCTTGAGCACACATCAAAATATCAAAGGGAACAACCATCTATGCAACTAGGCGGTCTAACATAGAGTTGATTACTTTGTGTTTTAATTTAGATTTCCTAATGCTCTAATTGAATGTTTGTTTGGTCTTTGTGTAGTTCAATTTAACCATATAAATTATTCATTTACAACACAATTTCCTTATACACAATTTCTTTTTCTTTTTCTTTCTTGAAAAAACAAACTCAACTCCAACAATACCGATAATAGCTTTTCCTACTTGACACCATCGTCAACCTTACGTTTGAGCAGGAAAAAGTAAAACTTAATGGCAAACCTGATCACAAAATACAATATGTCGAAAACATAATTCGTTGTTAACTATATGCATGTGGCACGAAAGACTCTCGTTATACCCAATGGTGTGCCGTTCTCTCAACGTCTTCGTCACGAAAAACAACCGTTCTGTTAGCACGTTTGTCAATTCAACCCCGCCTTAAACAGGTCCCTCTGCATACCATTTTGTACGAAATTTTGTATGTTAATGTCTTTTGTATGTTATAATGTCATAGACAACTGTAAGTCGTGTATTTTAATGTCTTAATCCTTGTCAGAAAGAACCCAAGAAAAGCCTTTTTGTCGACTTGACATCCATAATTATTCTTAAAAAAACCCTTGGATACAGTCTTAATTCCTCTCATGAAAAAAACCTTGGATACAGTCTGGGTTTCAACTTGGTCCCAGTCAAGATTTTGGTTTCCCATCAAAACACATGACAACTGACGTCTGTCCACTATCTACTATTCACGCACTCAATCCCGCCTCAATCCAGGGAAGAATTTTTTGCAATTAAAGTCTCGATTACGACGGATTCGATGCAAATTTGAAAAATACAGAATGTGTAGAGGAAATGCGGAAGCAATTCCATTCCAATATATTTTATCACATAATTCCAATCCTTTAAATTGGCTATGGGCGCGTATTCCATTCTTGCCACAGATTGCGCATTATTTATTTATTTATCTATATAATTAAAGGATGAGTCCATAGGAAATTCAAAAGAGCGTTTGAATAATTTGTGCTGGATGGTTTAAAATCGAGATTGGAAACTCGAAAAAACGTTTGAGTAATTTGTGTTGGATGGTTTAAAATCGAGATAGGAAATTCAAAGGAAGTTTGAATAATTTGTGCGATGGTTTGAAATCGCGATAGGAAATTCTAAAGATCGTTTGAATAATTTGTGCTGGATGGTTTGAAATGGATTCATTTATCATAAAAGTAGATGTCCATTGCTTTAAATATATACAAAATAGACAATGTCAATTTATAAGGTCTATGATGATTATTTTAATAATTACATGATTATTTGGGTGGCAAAGTTTATGAAGATTTTACTTATCAATGGAGTACATTATATTTGTATATGATTAGATTGTTTTCTTTTTTAAATTAGGTAATGAGTTTTTTATTAATATTTTGGATTATGTTTAGTATTTAATTATTAAGATGAATAACTTTTCATTGTCAAATTTAATATTTGATTTTATTATTTGTAATGTGACACCACTTCAAATATGTAGTGCCCAACTCTTATTAAAATATATAAATACATGCATACTCTTGTTTCCACACATTTTGACTAATTTCATCCATATTTACACATTCTATTTGATTCTACACAAAGGTCTATGCATCATAAGTTGAACCAAATTACTTAAGGCCAAACTTGAGCCACTTAGAATCTAGGTTTGTGTAAGGTGAAAGATATGAGCACATAAACATATCAATTGTTATACTATAGTAATTTGATTTTACTTGTCTTCAACATCTATATTTTCTGATTGATTTGAGAGATAGGATCGTTTATCTTTTATATTTAGTTTCACAGATATCTTTTTAGTTTATTATCATTCCCAGTGCATAAGTAAATCTAGGCTGATTTGTGTTAAATATTTTTCATTCTTTTAATTAGTCTTGATTGAGACAAATATTTTTGTTGGAAAAAATATACCTCATATTTTATGTGGTCTCCTAAACCTCCTAGAAATAATTCCTTCAAATTTTCTTTTGTAAAATTTTCCACTCTTCAACATAGAGCTTGAAATTGATAAATATTGTCCTTGACCGTATCTATTTTTTTTAACTTAGTGAGTTGGAAGAATTAGCTATCTTTGAAACTATCTCTATAATGGGCAGAAAATTCCTCTTCAAACTGTGACCATATTGTAGACACCTAAAACTAACCACATTTGGTCAATTTAACCCTAATTCAACAAATTTCCTATCCTATATATTAATTAAATAATACCCTATTATTTAATTAATATTCAATCATCTCAACCTTCATCCTAATCTATTTCTTCTATTATCCCTAAAGTATTTCCTAAAGTAAATACTTTCCTTTAATTATTTACCCCTATCCCTTATGCCTATCCTCAAGAAATTAAATGAATGATATATTTATATATTTCCCCTCTATGTCCCAACCATGAACCTATTTTAATTAAATTTGGAGCTAATATTAATCTCTTCCTATGTGGTTGTACACACTTAATCCATGATTAAGTGGATCAACCCTCACCATCACATCATGCACATGGCCCTTTGTGCATGTGAGATGGTCTTGGTACCATGTCACATGGGCCTTGTCCCCTCAAGGTACCATCTCCTTCACATCACACGCTACTTGGCACCATTTGATGAGTTGAGATGTCTTCACCATCCTCCACCCTTGAACATCAACTTGTAATATTAGCCCTCCATCCAAAATCCCAAAATCCTTATATCTCACACTTAACCGTTTTATCAAAGAACTCACTCATTTAATTGGGAGCATTATTATGCTGTTGAAATTCTATGAGCACACATCCAATCAAAAATATTCGGTGAATCTTCTCAATAGGAGGCTTGACATAGCTTGTTTTTATCCAATTCTGTGTTGGTTTGAGCTCTTGTAGTACCCCTCCCAAAAAGTGAGCTAAAACTATATAACGAATTACTGAGAAACTTGAAAATAAGTAAGAAATGATGAACTAGTTACTCTTAGCTCAATTAATCAATTAAATTGTTTTATGCATCTCTTAATAATTAACTATCTAAAGTAATTTAATTGTGAAGAGATTATTTGTGTACAAATAGATTTCAATTACTAATTACATACTTAAGTATTAAAGTGATTTATATATATGTGTGTGTGTGTGTGTGTGTTGACTAGCACTAAGTATGAAAGATAACTACTTTCCTCTTTCAAAATTTATAATGACATGCATAATTCCAAATATAATTATGCCTTATTCATTCTTAATTGATCATAAGATTTATCACATTTATATTCATGCTAAAACTAAAAAATATTATTCTATGAAGAAATTATTTGTAAAATGGTAAAATTTTGCTATAAACAATAATTATTGCAGTAATAAATTGAAGTTCTATTGTTTAAAGTAAAATGACCAATTGACGTGTTCAAGATGAAAGGAAACAAGTTATCCTTAAATAGGAAATTCCTTAATAATAAAATAATTGAGGATGGTTGTGAAAAATTGCACATCACATTATACATTTCCTATACACACATATATATTATTTAGTATAGCCTTCACTCGGAGAGAAAAAAATAAAATAAAATAAAATGTGTAGTAATCCGGTTATAAATACATTATATGTCATATCTCACAAGATTATACTTGTTCTTTCTTGGTTTGTATTATAGTGGTTATAGGTCTAAAGGAGTACGTGGATAATGGCTCGCCACGCCACAAACAATCAATAAACTATCACCTACGTGGGGATGGCGCTTCATTAATAAGCTAAGCTTTGGGATCAGAAAACCAAGAAAACCCTTTTTGGTTTGCTTGTACTCCAATTGTACTTTATGGGTGTGAAGTGTGGGGAATCCGTATGTCAAAGTGCAATTGGAGACAACTAAAAAGAATTGAGAAATATCTAATAACAAGCAATCTCAAAGTTAAAACCACAGTCCCCTATGAAATTCTTTTAGCTGAAATAGGGTCTTTTCCATTGGAAGCATCGGCATTAATTTGGTTGATAAGCTATTTAAAGAAGGTTGAAAACATGGATAACCACTATTGGCCTAAAACAATTATGAAGGAGATGCTAGATCGTAGGAAGAAAACTTGGATGAAATAGAACCACAAGTGGATGAACAAGTGGGACATCAGTTTGCATGAGTGTCCTAGCACCAATAGTGAAATAAAAAACTATATGACTGAAAAATTCAGGACTGCCATGCGGACAAATCAGATTGGGTGAAAAGAGAACATACTACATCAAAGAGTTTAACTCGGCAAAGGATCATGGTGAAATTTTTTATTTAGGTGCAGCTATTAAAGGGAAAGTGAGGTTGTTAGTGGCACAATTGAAGACAGGATCATATCACCTTAGGTGTGAGACCGATAGGTGGAAGATACCCAAGGAAACTTGGGAAGAAAGAAATTGTATTTTCTGCAATAAGGGGGTTGTGGAAACGGAATGACACTTCATCATGGAATGCACTGCTTATGAGGATATTCGAACTCAGCATGAAAATAGTTTGAAAGTTGACAATTTGCACCAACTATTTGAGAAAGATAAGATTAATTAGACAGCTACCCTTCTAGTCAAAATTAATAGCAGAGATCTGACTTGAAAAGAGAATGAAGACAAATTAGACCTGTTTTGTCTCAGTCCCATAGACTGTTAAGTCTCGTGAACATCATTAAAATCTTTCATTCATTCAAAAAGTCACCTCAGGGGGGGTTCATACGCAGTTGTACCCCATCATTTCAATGCCTGTTTGTTTTGTGATTAAATAGAATTTGTGAAACCAGTGTGAGGGGAGGGCAGTATGCAATGTAAAATGCTTTCTTGTTAATCTCAATAAGAAATTTTGTTAAAAAAAAATTCCCTATGGTTCTTGACTATTTCCTGGTTAGGCCGCGACTGTTGCTTTGTGTTTCTTTTGCCTCCACTAATATTATGGTTGCAGGCAACTTGCTGATGCAGATATATCGACTTATTGTTGTCGCTTAAGTTTTCGTATTCCTGTGCTGTAATACTTATTTATGCATCATTCACGTAAACTAATTGCTACATTATTCTGTACTCTTCTTCAATCTGACGAATTTCGATTCAGTTATATGTATTTTATTCTTATTTAAACAGGTGATGAGTATGTTTATCAAACGTCATTTTATCTCATCTCACTTCTGCTGTTAGATAATGTTTTTAAGTTATGCGCTCCAATATTTTTACAACTCAGCATTAACGTATGCCTCTGTTTTATGCATTGACATGTAGTCGCGCAGGATTATTGTCGGTTCCAATTATCAGGAGTGTGCGGTTGATCTCACTTGGCTTGTTAGTATATGCGGATTAGTTCTTGCAGTGTTAGATAATTAACTTTCGACATAAAACTAGCTTTGTTTAAAAATAATTCCTTCAACGATTCGTTGTGGCCACCTCATTTCATTTTGATATTGAAGCTTTATACCGAATGCAAACCACGATTGGTGCGACTGTTTCCAAATCTAACCTCTGCTTTATTTCCATTTTAGAATATAATGTGATCGTAGTAATCTTCTGCTTTATTTTTAATCCAAAAAAGGAAATTTGTTTAACTCAGCATATATTCAATTTAGGAAAAGATTTGTTAAGAATGAATTAATGGCATTCAATTTCTTCATTAGGGGAGAGGGGTCTATAGTGGAGCATCCTAATTTCGGGTTTCTCAAAATCCTATGTGAAAATTTCAAATCACTCCCAAATTTGTACAAAGTTTATTTGGCAACTCATGTGCTTCTATATTTTGTTTTAGGGCCACATCATCAAATATGATGTCACATCAACATGCTTTTTGTTGAGGTATCCAAAAAGGCCCAAAAAAAGGTGAGACCCATAGTGGTGCACTAAGTCATGTTTTATTGGTGCATTGATGTGGCATCACATGATTTGTCACTTTGCAATACTTTATGGATAAAAAGTGTTTTGCAATTGGATATTAAAGTGCTCCACTATGGGACCCACTGAGAACTACTTCAATCCCCACTATTGAACCCTGATCCATTATAGGCATCCTCTCCCCTATAAATTTGTGTTGCTTTACTTTGCAGTTACATAACTACCTGAGTCTTTATTGCTTGTGCTGCTTTCTCTCCTTGTTTTTCATCCGTTTATCTTGAGATCTCTGCAATCAAAATGCTAAATCTGCATTTAAAACGGTGCTGTTACTATTTAAACAGCATTGGTATTGCAATAATCCGATTTCTCTTTTCTTCTTTATTCTTTGCGCTGTGCTGATTTTATTCACATCCTCTCTTTCTCGCAGTCGCTAAATTAAGGAGTGCATTATGCTGTGTTTGTTATACCATCGTATATAAATTCATAAAGGGTGCCTAGCAATGTATGGTTCTCTAAGGAATGTTTGCTAAATCTAGAAAACACTATTTTACTCTTGTTCACTTTGGGCATAATCAAGTTTAAACTTTTTCCGCGACCTGAACAATATATCATGGCTGTTATGTGTTTACAGTATATTGTGTTCAAAATCTCCTTTGTTCTGCTAGTGCTCAAACTCACGTAGAAGGTTTTACATTGCTTAATAAGTATAGATCTTTCAGTAAAATAAAATTTATTGGAAGTTAAAGTTTGGCTGAGGAGCTATGAAGTAGAATATTAGCAATAATTCTTTAAAGTAAATACTTTTTGTTTATTTAAATACTTCTTAAAATTGAAAATACCAAGGACTTTTGTATGAAGTTAACGAACCTTCTAGTCGAGCTAAGCTATAATTAGAGTTTACATATTCTTGCTGACATTTAGTATCTTCTAATACTAATTGTGTGATAGCTCATTAACCACTGTATTATATATATAAGTGCTATTTATTCATTTAGTGACAGTAGAATTAACTCAAATAATTGTTTATGATAATCCTATATTACAAGTCTAAGTCTCGTTAATCATAATATAATTTATTTGTGAATTTAAATGCAAGATGATATAAGTGGTGGAACAATCTTGAATACATTTGTATCGTTAACATATTCTTTATGTAAGTGTAAGAATTTAATAAAATTAAAAAAATCTTATTTTAATGATTCTATTTGGTAGCTCTAATGTGTTTAATTAGTTATTTGTTTAAGGAGGACATTACAGCTTTCTATTCCTTAACTTGATGTTTTATTTGATCTTTGTGTTGTTTAGTTTTTATCTTTTAAATCATTCATACTGACACAAGTTTCATGTACACACATGTGACAACATAATTATTCTTTTTCTTCTCTTGAAATAACCAATGATACAAAACAAATTGGTCTAGTTCCAAGTATAATGATGTCATATCCACCTTTGGTTGACTTGGAACATGGTGAAGACCAATGAATTACTCCATTTTGCAAGGCCAACTTTTTAGATCTTTTCCATCAAAATTTCTTGTATCCAATATGGGTGTGAAATTCTTAGGAATAATAGTATGAGTGTTAAACCATCTTGGAATCTAAGCCAAAGCCACTTGAATCATATACCTTAGAAGAATTATCTTCAACCTTATGATGTGAATCTTCTCCCTTATATTTTATGTTGAATAAGACAACTGAGAGGGGGGCTGAATTAGTTGTAACATATTTAAAGATTTAGATCATTCACAAGAACAAATCCTTAATACTGCTTAAAGTGATTAAACATTAACTAGTGCAAGTGCAAAAACTAAAAACCATCACACAAACACAACACCAACTTTACGTGGAAAACCCAATAAGGGAAAAACCACGTTTAGGATTAACTCACACTATAGAGAATATCAAAATTGATTATAAAGGCCCACTACCTTAGAAATAAGACTCGCTATCAGAAACAAAGACTCACTGTCCAATAGGATTAACCACCTAGAGGGCTCACTGCCACAAAGATACAATGAAGATAGAAGAGATATGTTACAGAGAGAAGAAAATCTCAATGCAACAGAGAAATCCACCACAATTTTTTCAACCACTTCCATACATGCACTAATGATAGAGTACACATTCAACTCACTACATCCAAAAACTCAACATTTAGAGTTTGCACTAATCTGCCACACTCGCATCATGCACACCAACTGATTCACATCTATTTCACATCTATTTTCTCTCTTTCTTAGTACTTATCTCTCTTTGTACACCTTTCACCACTAACTCATCATATATTTATACCATCTTCAACTTTGAAACATATCCAAAGTTAGTCATCCATAAATAAAATCAAATTAAGTTGGCACCAAAACATCCTAGGGTGGAATTAGAATGAGGGCAACCCAAACACACACTTGATGAGGACCCAAATAGGTCCAACATGCTTCATCAACTTTGAATATAGTGATCAAGACAAGGTCGGCCAAACCAGTGTAAAACACAAAAAAAAATTAAGCAAAAACCTTTTGGATACCAAGATTATCTCCAACACAATCATAACAACTTAACTCTAGAACCACAAGTCATAAGACTTTACCAAAGAGAAATCCAAACCAACAATATTTCTCCTAGACCTCAGCCAGAAACATAGAAAACCATACTTCACAACTAGTGAACATAACTCGCACTATACAGTGAATCAAAAGCCAAAAATCTAGATATAGAAAATACCAACAAGCATGATTAACATATCTGAACATCACAAACATAGGAGAAAATCCAAAGCAAAATCTAGAGCAACCATTGAACACCTACAACCTTTCCTCAATACAATTTTCTCAATATCCTTGACATGAACAACTAATAACTTGCATCCATGACATCAATTACAACAACCAATTGATAACCAATTGACCATTTGACATCAGTAACAACACCTTCATTCTTACAACCTCCCCCTTTGTCATTGATGGCAACACATGATGTGAAAAACCATCAAAGACAACATACTAGCTCTAAATACACTTCTCAATATTTTTCTTTCTATTTCTCCCCCTTAGTAGATAATTTGTTTTTAAATTCTTCCTCTCCTCTTTTTCACATTCTTCCTCTCCCCCTTTGACATCAATGGCAAAGGAAAAAGATATTTTACACTGATTTCTCCTTTGACATTAAAAACATAATACTCATACAATGAGAACACATGACACTACCTTCTCCCCCTGAGAGGTAGCCACCAAAACATTAGTCCAAAAGAAAGATAGATCAATAGATTTTCCACATTGGTGCATCTCCATATGTATCTAATTCAAGAAAGGAGAGGCAATAACCCCTAACTTCTCCCAGAGATACTCAAAAGTATCTTTAGGAAGAGCCTTTGTAAATATATCAACAATTGGATCCTTCATCAGAACATACTCAAGCTTTGCTTCATTCTCCACAACCTTCTCTCTTAATAAATGATACCATATAGATATATGCTTTGTCCTTGAGTACATCACTAGATTCTTTGAAATTTTAATTACACTTGTGTTATCATAGAAGATGGAAATAGGATCATCGTACACCAATGTGATATCTAAGTTCAATGTCTATTTCATCCATAGAACTTGTGTACAACAAGATGCAACAACAATAAACTCAGCTTAAGCAGTAGACAAGGAAACTAAATCTTGGTTTTTACTCAACCATGTCACCAATCTGCAACTGAGAAAGAATGCACCACCACTTGTACTTTTCCTACCATCTACACATTCAGCCCAATATGCATTTGTATAAGCACTTAGTGTAAATTTAGTATCCTTAGGATATCATAACCCATAATCTGGAGTGTCATTCAAATATCTAAATATTCTCTTAATAGCAACAACATGTGTTTCCTTAGGATCTTCTTGAAATCTAGCCACAAGACAGAAAACATGCATAATATCCAGTCTAGTAGAAGAAAAATACAATAGTCTACCAATCATAGATCTATATTTTCTCTTATTAGCTTGGGTGAATCATCATCTTTACCTAATTTGCAACCAGTCACCATAGGAGTGCATACCAGCTTAGAACCATCCATCCCAAACTTCTTCAACATCTTTTTCACATACTTGGACTATGAAATAAAAATTTCTTTCTTTGTTTGATTAATTTGTAGCCTAAGAAAGAAATTATCTCTCCAAACATTGACATTTCAAATTATTTTTGCATTTCTTCTACAAACATCTTACACATAGTTTCATTTCCTCTAAAAATAATGTCATCAACATATACAACCACAATCAAGATTTTGGAATTTTCAATTTTAAAATACATATTACTACATGTCATACCTTTGTTGAAACCTTGTTGAATCAAATACCTATCTAACCTTGCATACCAAGCTCTAGGAGCTTGCTTAAATCCATATAAATCTTTTGTCAATTTGCACACCATATCTAGTTGATCTAACAAGTGAAATCCTTCTAGTTGTTCCATGTAGACCTCTTCTTCTAGCTCGCCATTCAAAAATGTAGACTTGGCATCCATCTTGTTGAATAAGACAACTAAGAGGGGAGGTGAATTAGTTGTCATAGACTTAAAAATTTAATTTAATCACCAAAACTAATTCATAATACTGCTTAATTGATTAATCATCAAATGCCAATGCAAAAACTTAAATCCAATATATAAAGACAATAACACCAAATTTATGTGGAAAACCCAATGAGGGAAAACCATGGTGAGAATTAACTCACACTATAGAGAATATAAAAATTGATTGCAAAAGGCTCATTCCCTGAAATAAGGGCTCACTGTTTGGAAAAATGAATCATAGTCGAATAGGGCTAACAACCCAAAGGGATCATTGCCACATAGATACAAAGAAGACTTATTGTATAGAGAGACTACAATCCCAATACAACAAAGGATTCCACCACAATCATTTGCAAACATGCATGAATGATAGAGTCCACCTTCTGCTCACTACATCTGAAAACTCAGCATTAAGCTTCGCACTGATCTGCCACATTCACATCACACACACTTATTGAATATAATCAATGTCACACTAAACTGCACTTTCTCCTTTCTCTTATTACCCTTCTTCGCTCTTGTATGTTTCTTTGAACCACTAACTCATCTTGTATTTATACCATCTTCAACTTTGAAACATATCCAAAGTAGGCCATCCAAATCCAAATTCAAATTAGGCTAGTGCCAAAACATCCTAAGCTAGAATTAGAATGAGGGAAACCCAAATACACGCTTCAAGGGACCCAAAAAGATCCATCATGCGTCATCTACCTCAAAAGTATTATTTCACACAAGGTTGGCCAAACTAGTGTAAAACACATAGAACCATTAAGCACAAATCTTCCAAATGCCAAAACTATCTTCAATACAATCAGGGAAACTCAACTCTAGAACTACAATTCATAAGACTTCATCAAAGAAAAATTCAAACCAACAACATTTCTCTTGAACCTCAACTAGAAACATAGAAAACCATAGTTCACAACCAGTGAACACAACTTGCACTATACAATGAATCAACAACCAAAAAATATGGATATAGCATCTTCTAACGACCATGAAGAACATGTTTGAACCACACAAACATAGGAGCAAATCTAGACCAAAACCTGAAGAAACCACTAAACACCTATAACATATCTTTATAACAATTTTCTCAATATTCTCGACATATACAACCAAAAACAACTAGTTGATAACTAGTTGACCAGTTAACATCAATGACAACACCTTCAATCTTTCCATTCTTACAATAATTTCCCCCTTTGTCATTGATGGTGGAACCAAGGAAAAATGGGGGTGAAATAATTACTATTAAGTGTTATCACACCTATTGAGAAGTTGTTGAGAAGATTTGGCATTGTTGTCATTGATGTCAAAACCTGGAATCCAAAAGGTTGTGCTTCAGATGATATAAAGAAATGATCTATCCTTTCATGTGCTATTCTGTTTTGTAGTATGGATGTTATCCTTGATCTGGATATGGTAATACTCCTTTCTTAGACACTTGTAAAAGTCAGTTAATGAAAAATAATGAAGACTAATATTTTTTATGTTCGCCGATGTGCTCAAATATTATTCTGGGTATCCTTGCTATCTGAACATTCATGTAGCATGTTACAAGTTTTGGTATGTCTAACTAAATTTTTTTAGTTGATATTGAAATTGATGGAGATCAAGATTTGGTCTTGGTTGTGGCATTCCCATCAGCTCTGGATTAATTAAAGTCAATAAAACTATTTTATGATAACTGATTCAACCCTCTCTTAATTATATGGATTGTTCAATAATTGGTATCAGAGCTTGGTCCCTTATAGATAGAGCTTAACCGCTTGAGGGAGATCTTGGTAGTTTGACAAGATGGCAAGAGACAATTACTTTGATGAAGAATTGAAGACAATTTTAGATGACATGGAAAGCACAAAATCTAAAAATGAAGAATTGAAAGAAAACATTAGGGAGGAAAATGCTTGTATCTTAAAGCTAAGGAAGCAAAATCGGAAATTCAATGTAAGACATAGAGAGGTCTATGAGGAATTAAAGGAGTCAAAGGAAATCGTCGTGAATCTAAAGCTGCAATTGGATGAATGCAAGAAGAATGAAGAATATCTCAAAGATACCATCAAACAGAAAATGGAAGAATGGAAGAAGATTGAAGAAAATCTCAAAGATACCATCAAACAGAAATTAGAAGAAAATTATGAGAAGTTAGATCAAGAGTTAAGAAGGTTGAAATTAGAAGCAAGAGTATGTGAAAGTCGCATAATTCTAGATCAACTCTCCTCCCTATAGAAATGTCACAAGGATAAGGGAGGACTTGGCTTCTTAGGTGAGAGCTCAAATCTCAATACTAAGGATAAAGACAAAGTAGTTCAAGCTGAAGCGAGATCTGTTGTAACAAGCAAGGTTTGAAACTATAGAACACCTACAAAAGGACATCTAGTTAGTAAACCAAATGCTCAAAGTTACTTATCATTTAATGGTTATTGTTTTATGTGCAAAAAATTTGGACATAAGGTTGTAGAGTGTAGAAGCAATAAGGAATTGAGTACTCAATGCTTTAACTATCACAAGTTTGGTCACAAAGCAAGTCATTGTAGAAGTCAATTATCTAATTTGGCTAGAAGGAATGGAATGACTAATCTCTTTCATGGTTATTGCTATTTATGCCATGGTTATAGTCACAAAGCTAATTAGTGTAGATCTAGGGTTCACTCGGTTAAGTTAGGACAAAGATGTTACAAATGCACTCAATCCAAACATTATGCTAACACATGCAAACATGTTGCTCCAGAAAAGTCTAAAAATAAAAAGAAGGTTGTAGAATCAAATGAATTTAAGAAGACTGTCATGGTTTGGAAGAAAAAGGAAATGAGTGTGGGGAGATCTTCTGTGGCACCTGATCTCAGTACAAACTCTTCCAGAATCTAAGCCAATTGCCTTGGCTCAGGGGTAGTTTCGCAATACATATCATGTCAGTACCCCCTCTTCGAAGTAATATTGATGTTTTTTTGACATAACTAATTTTGATCTGGTTGGTGATGTATGATGAAGCTCAATCTGGCTGATTGAAAAGTGAAGTACAATTGATGGCATCATCAATGTAAGTTTTTGGCAGTGAAATCATCATGACCAATTAAGGTTAAAAGGTGGAGTTTGAAATTATTTCTTACAATTTGAAAAGGAGAAAAGGTTTTGTTGAACAATAAAAGGATTGAAGAAGCTAAGTGTGATGATGGAATTCATGTTGATTGATAGTGAATCCAATGGTGGTATTTCTTTGAGGTCGAAGGGACTAGGGTTGGACGAATTTGATCATCAGAAGATGAAGGAAATGGAACTAGGGTTGAAGTTTGATGAATTACAGAATGTAAGTACCTTGGGTATGGATTTATGGGGAGAATTCCCCTGGATTGATGACAAAGAGTGTATCTTGTTCCTTTTGAGTCGATTCAAGGATGACAACATCATTTTGAAAAAACCCTATCTGATCACTAAGGAAGCCATTGAAGCTATTACTATATTTTCCAATGTTTGTGACCTCCATGGGAAGAATACATTGAAATATAGAGACTTGGAGGAACTTACTGGTATCGACAAAGACCCTCGAGCTCTACTAATAAATACCATTGTAGATCCTGTAGTAAGGTATGTTGCTTATAGTATCACTTATAAAATCTATTTATGAAATTGTGAAGGTTCTACATTGACTATTGATGTGTATCTTGCACATAAAATGGTGAAGGAAAATAATTAGTTTGACTTATGTAGCCTAATAATGGAAAACCTAATTAAGAATTTCATAATGTCATTAGTTGAGAGTTATCCTTTCCATTTTGGGTCTCTTCTCATGTGTTTAGTATTCTACTTTTTGAATTCATTACCATCAAAAGAGAATATTAAGTGGAAGTCTGACATCCCTACTAGAAATCAAGTTTACATATATCTAGAATGTATGAAAGATAAAGTGAATGCATGCAAAGTTTATTTCTTATCCTTGAAGATGGATCTATGCTCCGGTGTGATAGTGTCTAGTGCTATGCCTATCAGTTAGTTTGAGGAGGTTTCCACCTCCGGTAAGGAGTTAGAAGTTGTCATTGGTGGTTCCCCTCTAGAACCTAAAAGGAGGAAAATTAATACAAAGGATGCCATCACTATCTCAGAAGAGAAGGAGAAGGAAGAATAATCTTTGCCTAAATTTGAATCTTTCGATCTAGATGAAGTTCATTCGGTGTTGGATGAGGGTGATATGATAAATATTGGTGAAATATGGTATGTATGCTCTTTGGTTAGTAGGCCTAGATTTGAAGATTCTTTAGTTGATTATCTGCTCAAAAAGGGTACTACTATTTCTGTTGTTTTTGACTCATTACCAGATGATCTAGTAGAATTTTTTGAGGAAAGGTTGTTGCGGGAAGGATTTGAGGGACATAAGATCCAAGTTATGACTGAGAGAGGGTGTGTCAAAACCAAACAAAAGTTATCCAAATACATTGGTGAGGCAAGAGAATGCATTAAGGAGATTTTTGACATCTACAAGTACTATCTCTAGTGGCCCACTACTGTTGATAAATTTAGAAGCAGAATTGAAGCTATTGAATTTGAATTGAATTATATTGGGAAGTGTTTTGACTTCTTCAAAGATAAAGATGGAAAATAAAGAATTAGAGTTGGTGAGTTGCAAGCTGAGATATTGTCTACTCAGAGACAGAGGGAAAATTTGGTTGAAATTTTCTAGTTGGTTAAAGAATTTCCTTAGGTCTGGTTGGATCATCTCTCTGGAATACTTTTTGATGTATAGAGGATTGTGAACTTTAGTGCTTGTCTTCGGACTGGTCATCATCATTTGAGTTTTTGGCTCTAATAGACAGTATGTGTTCCATAATGGTTTTTGTTGTGCAACCTTGGAAGAGGATTCTTCCAATTGTGAGAGAAAGGTACAAGAAAATTTTCCATGTAAAAAGTGTTATTTTTACTTGATTTCCTAAATGTTCTTATTTGGCCCTTTTCCTTTGATGGCAAAAAGGGGGAGAAAATGAAGGAAAAAAAAAACAAAAAGAGGACTTGAATTTCTTGACAAAGGGGGAGCACTTGGAGTCTTTTTTTTTGTATTTTTTGTGTTTTTGATTTTTCATTGTTTTGCCATCAATGCTAAAGGGGGAGATTGTTGAGAAGTTGTTGAGAAGATTTGGCATTGTTTTCATTAATTTCAAAACCTAGGATTTGGAAGGTTATGATCTAGATGATATATAGAAATGATCTATCTTATCGTGTGCTATTATGTTGTGTAGTATGGTTGTTATCCTTGATCTAGATATGGTAGTACTCCTTTTAGAGACACCTGTAAAAGTTAGTTAATGTAGTTCATAATGATGACTAATCTTTTTGATGTTGGTTGATGTGCTCAAAGCTTATTCTGGGTATCCTTGCTATCAAGACATTCATGTAGCATGCTACATTTTTTGGTATGTCTAATTGCATTCCTTTGGATGTTACTGAAATTGATGGAGATCAAGATTTGGTCTTGGTTGTGGCATTCCCATTGGCTCAATTATATATCTCATGTAATTCAGTGTTCACCATCTTCTAATAATCATGCTTATCTTATGTATGACCTATTTATGAGTCCAATGGTAATGTGGTAAGGAGATATTTATGTGCAACCTATCCTTTGGGTCTGGTGCTAGCGTGCCAATCCTTATTGAATATTTCAAGGTTGTTCTTTAAGCTAACATTTTTTTGATAGGCCGACTTACTTTTTTCTATGGATACATACATATGTATATATATATATAGAACATCTCTTTGGTTCTGAATGTGGTGTGTGAGGTGTGTGCCCAAGGGTGCGAAGGATTATGCTCTAAGAAATAGGGAAGGAAGTGGAATAAAAGTGTCAAGAAGAAGTAATCAGTAGTGTAGAGGTTGTGCAAGGAAAGTGGGTAGAAGATTCTTGATCAGATCTACTACAAACTGATATTGTGATCTAAACTGGAACTGACTTCATGCATATGCAAATACAACTTCATTAGTTCTTTTTTGTTAGTGAGACTATTTTGTAATCAGATTTTTTTTTGTATTAATTGGGTAGTGAGACCAATGACAGTGAGCTTTACCTACAATGAGCCCTTGTAAAAATCACCTTAATCAGTGTCACCTTAACCAGTGTTTTATAATTGAGAATTATCATTCTTTTTGGTTTTCCCCATCTTGGGTTTCCATGCAAATTCTGGTGTTCATTGTGCATTGTGTTGTTTTGTGTTTTCATGTTCATATATGTTTTAATTGATTTAGTATTTCTATAGATTAATTAAAGTTAATAAAATTGTTTTATGATAACTAATTCACCTCCCTCTTATTTATTCAAACTATTCAACAACACCCACTTTCAAAGCTATTCCATTCAAGGGTAACCCTAGAGATCTCAATGCGAAAGAGATCTTGCAATAGGGTTATCCTAGGGGCTAAAAGTAGACTAATAAGGGGTTCACCACCAAGTTAAGACTTAGAAAAGATAATGAAATGAAAGATGCAATGTAAAACCCAAATTGAATGTAAAGTAACACTAAATGACCTAGAAGAGTGAATGAAATGAAACTAAAAATTGAAGAAGGAAGGTCTACACCTGGGAAAGTGGAGATGGTTGAATGGAGGTCTGAATCACTGGAATTTCTACATTTAATTTTGATTGGGAATCATTCACCAAGTTGGGAGAATTGGTCTAGTTTCTAGAAAATTATGGAGGAATGAGAATCTTCCAAAAGGGTATCTAAATCTGTAAAAACCTAGAAATTGACTAGAACTGGGACTCATTAGCCAGAAGTGGTGAATCAATCCAGTTGAGATTTTTTAAAACTTCAAAGTTTGATCCTGCTCTTCTCTATTTTCTTTGTCCTTCCCGATTGGTTTCTGAATCTGAATCTTCAATTTACAACCTATAGATCTTCTCCAATGTTCTCCAAGTCTTGATGAGAACTTTGACAACTTTGAATGATTTACAACTTTTCTTCAATCTTTGTCCTTAATAAATTTGCAACCTAGACTTGCAAATCATGCACAAAGGAGAGGGGAAAATGTTGTTGGTTTAGTGGATAGGGGTTTTCCTTGGTCAAACCCCTTGTAATTAAACCTTAAAATGAAATCAAATAAGAATGGAGAATGATGAATGAACAAATAACAATATTGCAACTCACCAAACCCTAGTAATAAGGTGTTGCAAACATGTATGCAATGGATCTAATGGATGTAGACCTTGATTCTTTCTTGAATGATGTTGATCTTGAATGAAACACTTGCTTGAATCATAAAACCCTACATCACAATTGTTAACTCTAAAACAACATGATGAATGAAATCTTTTACATGATGATTGACACTTGAATGTTTCTCTAAAATGCTTGATAATCTTCTCTTGAAGACACTTGAATTCTCTTGTGAACTCGATTTAATATTAGGAATGCTCTCACAAAAATCTTGTATTTATACTCAATTATGCAAGAATTCCCAAAATTACAACAATACAAGTTGACATCAGATTTAGGAGGATAAAATCCTACTAGAAATTTGAATTAATTTTTATTTTGGGCCACATGGGACTCATTCACCCAAGGTGGCAAATGAGTCCCACCAGATTTAATGTATGGGACCAAAAATCAAAAGTGCTTAGATATGTGTCAAATTCGGTTCGAGACCAAAAGACCTAGGTGGGACCCATTCTCCCTAGGTGGTGAATGAGTCCCAGATTACTAAATCTGGTCCATTCAAATAAAAAATTCTAGAATTATGATTGGCTAATGATTGGTTTCAAGATTATCCTCAAATAAATGCAATAAATGAGGCTTGTGGTTGCAAAATAGGGCCAATTAAAGCATAGGTGAGCCCAATTATTAATGAAAATCCTAGAAAAGTGTGAAAGTGTGCTACAACACTTTACAACACTTAAAATAAGGCAAGGTTAATGTTAAAAAGAGGTTCATTAGGTGTAATTAATTAATAAAACCTTAGAAAAGTGTGAAAGTGTGTTACAACACTTCACAACACTTTTAGCAAGGTACCATTTAAATTCATTAGTTCACAAGGGCCAATGACCTAATGTGAATGTGTTTAACACATTACAACACTGAATCAAGGCAACATTAATCCTAACTAACAAGAAGGGCCCAAAGAAGCCAAGAAAAGTAGAACTGAAACTTTTTCTATGACTACAGATGGAAACACATGATTTGAAAAACCATCAAAGACGACATATAGTTCTTAATACACTTTTTTGTTTCTCCCCCTTAGTAGATAATTTCTTATATTCTTCTTCTCCCATTCTTCCTCTCCTTTTCCTACTTTTTGGGAATGTGCAGGATCATGATGGGCTAAAAAGTGGCGATAAGATGGGTATGTGGTTGATGACTTTTTTTTTACCCAAAATTGATGAAACGAAAAGGGTTTTTAAAGGAGATTCTCATATTTCCACCAATATAAATTATGCTTTACTTTGAATTTAATAAATAATTATTATTCATTTTCTATTTGAATTACAAGTCCTAATTGATAGGCTAATTGAAAACAATCTATATCTTTCAAATGGTATCATATGTTTTGAATCGAAAACATGCGTCACATTCTATGCTTCGCATACTATAGGAATAAAAAAGAAAAAAAAAAATTCATGAAGTTTTGACCAAGTTAAGGTGGTCAAACATAGGAGTTTTTATATTTTTTTAAAGTTGTAATAAAAAATTCATAATTAATTATTTACTTGGAAAAAATTACAAAAAATATGCATCACATCGACATGAGTCCTCTACTTATATCTAAAATATTATAAAAAAATATTATCATTTCATTGTGGTTAGGGTTGTCAGACAGACACCTACTTATTTTTCCTTGAAATTTAAGTACTACTGCATTGAAATTTCAAATTTTCACCAGATAGATTTAAAAAAAAAAAAAACCTAGTATTTTAGAAACTACATTCAATTTGATACAGATTCTATTCTTATATATTTTTGAAATAATTTGATAACTTATTCAAATTTTTACATCAAGTTGCCTAACTCTAATTTTTCTGAATTTTTTGCCACTTAAGGGCCTATTTTTTCCATGATGATCTTGCACATACCCTTAAATATTTTCACATGCTTCTTCTCCCCCTTTGACATCAATGGAAAAGGAAAAAGAATATTTTACATTGATTTCTCCTTTGACATGAAAAAAAAATACTCATAATGACAACACCTAATACTACCTGCTCCCCCTGAGAGGTAGCCACCAAAACATCAGCCCAAAAGAAAGATAGATCCATAGATCCATCAAACTGATGCATCTCCGTATGCATCTAGTTCAAGAAAGAAGGAGCAATAATCCCTAACTTCTCATGGAGATACTCAAAAGTATCTTTGGGAAGAGGCCTTCATGAAAATATTATAAATATGATCCTTCGTCGGAACATACTCAAGCTTTACTTCATTCTCCATGACCTTCTTTCTCAAGAAATGATATCTAATAGATATATGTTTTGTCCATGAGTGCATCACAAGATTCTTTGAACTGTTAATTACACTTGTATTATCATAAAAAATAGAAATGGGATCATCATATACCACTATGATATCTCTCAATATCTATTTCATCCATAAAACTTGTGCACATCAAGATATAATAGCAATGTACTCAGCTTTAGTAGTAGACAAAGAGACTGAATCTTTCTTTTTACTCGACCATGCCACCAATCTGCATTCAAGAAAGAATGTACCACCACTTGTACTTTTTCTATCATCTACACATCCAATCCAATCTGCATCTATATAGGCACTAAGTGTGAAATCAATATATTTAACATAACACAATCCATAATTTAGAGTTCCATTCCAATATCTGAATATTCTTTTAACATCAACAACACGTGATTCCTTAGAATCTTCTTGAAATCTAGCCACAAGATAGAAAATGTGCATGATATTCAGTCTAGTAGCAATCAAATACAATAGTCCTCCAATCATAGATCTATACTTTCTCTAATAAGCCTTTGGTGAATCATCATTTTTACCCAATTTGCAACCAGTCACCATAGGAGTACTTACTAGTTGTGAACCATCCATCCCAAACTTCTTCAAAATATCTTTAGCATACTTAGATTGTGAAATGAAAATTCCTTTCTTTGTTTGATTAATCTGTAGCCCAAGAAAGAAATTAATCTCCCCAAACATAAACATTTCAAATTATTTCTTCATCTCTTTTGCAAATCTCTTGCACATGTTTTCATTTCCTTCAAAGATAATGACATCAACATACGCTACTACAATCAAGATTTTGTCAATTTCAATTTTAAAGTATAGATTACTATTTGTCATACCTTTGTTAAAACCTTGTTGAATCAAACGCCTATCCAATCTCACATACCGAGCTCTAGGAGCTTGCTTCAACTCATATAAATCTTTCTTCAATCTATACACCATATTCGGTTGATCTATCAACTAAAATCATTTGGGTTGTTCCTTCTAAACTTCTTCTAGCTCACCATTCAAAAATGTTTACTTGACATCCATTTGATAGACCTTAAAGTATTTATGAGTAGAAATTCCAAGAACTTCCTTATAGCTTCCATTCTTGCTACTGGAGCAAAGGTTTCCTGAAAAATCTATGCCTTCTACTTGTAAGTAACCTTTACATACAAGCCTTGCTTTGTTTCTAACAACTTTTCCATTCTCATTCAAATTATTTCTAAATGTACCCACTTTGATCTAATGATGTGTTTTTCTGTTGATCTTGGGACCAATTCCTGAGTTTGATTCTTCTCAATCTACACAAGTTCTTATTTCATTGCTTCTTTCCAATGTTCATCTTTACAAGATTCACTTGCAATCTTCAGTTCAATCTTAGAAAATAAACATAGATTCACTTCAGCAAAAAATTTGCTTCTAGTTAATACACCTTTTGTTTTATCTCCAATAATCTAATTTTTTGAATGATTATTTTGTAAATATCTTGGTGTCCTATGGGACATCACCAGAGAATCTTCTTCTCTTTCATTATGTTCATCTTGCTTCCATTGCTCATCTTTTTTCCTGCTCTTCCACAATTTCTTCTATTGTTACATAATCATGTTCATCAAATACATATATTTCAAAGTCAATAAAATTCTTCATTGTCTCATCAAATTTGAAATTTGAACTCTCTACAATCTTTCTCGGTTTTTTATTGAAACATATGTGTTGATGGTGTTTTCTGCATAGCAACAATTCAGACAGAATATAGTATCCTATCTCTCTTGAAAGGTAAACCTCTATTAGCAAGCCTCAAGAGATAACTCCAAGGTCTCTAATGTTAGGTCTTGACAATGCATAAACAACTTAGTGATAAATGTGAAAATGTTGGTAATCACAAAGGGACCTTACTACAATCAAATACTGAATCTTTAAATTTATTAGATCTAGCAAATGATGATACAGTTTCCAATCCTAAATCTAACCCAAATGATAAAGAAAGATCAAAAGAGATAAGGTTTCAAAGAGATTCCTAAATTTAACACTAAACCTAAGATTAACAATGCAAATGATGAAACACTTGAAATGGACCAATCCCTCATAAACTGATTTTTGTTTGACCCAAATGAATCTGTAATCTTACAAAAATAGTGCATTCTTCTAAGGAATTAAATATTTTTATATCATGAACATTCATTCAAGACAATCCTATTGCAATCGAAATGAATAAATCTCACAATTGAACTAAGCACAATGAATTTAAAGTCCAAGATAACTTTGCAAAGCAACTAACAATTAGTTGGTCGCAAAAAGTATGGACCAAAGATTGCTGCAACACTTCAAGTACCAAATCATAAACACTATCAATTCATCTAACATTAAACCTATCACATCTATTAAAATAAACTTAAGAAACTCCAAAAATAGAATCACAAGAACCATGCCAAATAAAATTCAACACAAGAAAGGCACCAAATCACAATCTCTCCACTTGCATTAAATTACCCAAAGTAGCAACAATTCGAGTGTTCTATTACAACACTTGCTTGCTTGAAAATAAAACTAACTCCTAACTCTAGCTCTTGCTATATTGCTTAATTCACTCCAATATCAAAACTATCTAGTCCTTACAAATGAGGCAGAATGCCATATTTATAGAAACCCCCCAAGATATGTCAGCCTAATTAGGGTTTACAATAAAAAATGGCCATAAACAAGTCGGCCCAAGAGGAGTTCAAAATAAACATAGTGGACATTAAATGAAAGTATTCCATCCAGGTCAGCCTGGGTCTCCAACAAAGCTTGGTCCAATGCATGTGAAGGAAGAGGAAAAATAATGGGAAGAAAAAGTTCTGATGTAGCACTACATTAACTGCTTCCCCCTTTATCCTTATTTCTCTCCACCCTATCACGCACCATCAAAAGTACCCTATCTAAGTCAGCTATAGGTGGTATAGTCAAAACCTTAATTCTCCTCTCAATGGATTTAATATCTTCTCTTGATTGCTTCACCAATTTATCCCACTCCACTTTCATGGTTTGATATTTATCCATTACTACAATATAGGTGGCCGCATCATCCAACTGATGTTCAGTAACTGGGTCCTCATTGGTTGGAGAATATACATCTTGCCACTATTTTATCAACTATTCCAAGCTCAAATTCTTTGGTACAAACTTCTTTCTCCCTGTCATCACCTCAAAGAAAGAAATGCATTTATTGTAGATATCGGTCAGGGTGTCTTCAATTTGCCTCTACTTATACACCTTCTTCAAAACCCTTTACCTTATTTGAAGAACTTCAAACCATTCCCAAGGTTTTGCAGCTCTGAAGGAAGGAAGAATTCCATCACTCACCAACTTATCTTCAGTATACTCCATGATGGTCTTGGTTTTTTGCAACAAGAGATCTACATCTTCCTTATCTTGAGCCAATACATCTTTCAACCAATTTCTTGATCTCATAGCATCTCCACTAGTTGAAAGGATGTCCTTGATAGAATTATCTCCTTTAGTTTGCACCCCCTTGTAACTAGTTCATTGTGGCATGAGTAGCAGTATTCATTCTTTCCAACTTTGTTATGGTTTCTTGTGGTAGGAAACTCACAGCAGAAGATGAGGAGCTAATAGATTGCAAGGGCTTCATCAAGTCCTACAAGTACTTTAATTTCTGATTCTCCTTCTTCAATTCTTGCTTGGTTTGTACCTCCTTCCTCAACCTACCCAAGATCACAACACTAGAGCCCTCATATTCTTCAATCTCTTGTTCAATGGAAGTAGGCCCTAGGTTGATGGTCTGCACATTATAATCACTTCTAGTTACATCATCCCTATTCTTATCAAGAGCAGGAGTAGCAATGTGAACCACCCTGTTATTTGTTTCATCTCTCTCAATCTTGGAGATGACCTTGGCTTTCTTCCTTCATTTACCTTTTCCTATATTTTCCAATAGCTCATCCCAATTGGGAGGGGTGTCATCCAAAAAAATATGCTTACTCTTCAATTCTTTATCCAACCAACCTGGAATAGTGGATTTAGATTGTACCTTGATCTACTCAACTTCATCCTATTGATCCTTGGGCATATCTTCATTCAAATCCTATTTCTCAAGAATCTCCTCAACTATTTCTTCCTTTTCTTTATTATGCTCTTCTTCTTCATGCATCGGTGATGGAGTCCTAACTGGCATTTCCTCTCTCTAAGGAGGTCTATCTTCTTCACTCCTGATAGGAGAATCATCATATGTTACTAGGGGAGACTATAACACCCTCTCTATTTTTTCCTCAGCACTATACAACTCACCTTCTTGAAATTCTTCCCCTTCTATATCTTGGTGTCTCTCTACCTCTTTGGATTCATCTAGTTCACCGTGAGCTTCATGGGAAGGAGGAATATCATCATGTTGTTCAGTAGCAGGAGTGACTAGAGGAACATCCTTCCTTGGTACACTATCCTTAGAAGGATTTCTTGACTTTCTTGTATATCTGTGTCCTCTCTTCCGAGCTCTCTACATTTATCACAGGTTGGCTAACTTCCTCTCCTACCTTGGAACTTTCCTTTTCCTTTTGTGACAATCTCACCATTCTTCTTCTCTTTGGAACAAGGACACTAACCTCTTTATCTTCTCTTTCATCCTCATCCTTTGTTGACTTCTTTGTTCTTGAAACATGTTTTTGTTTCTTTGCAATAGGCTTTCTTTTATTTTTTTCTCTTGTACTTCCTCTGCTTGAACATCTTTAATTTTGATCTTAAAAGGAGAACTCACCTTGCCCTTTCCCTTAGGATCCTACTCGGGTGACTCCTCAGAATTGGATGAGATTCCAAGTCTCCCATTAAATCATAGATGCACTATACACCTTCACTTTCCAGTTCCCACATCTTGTGCTTAAGCCACAACTTTGTATACTCAATCACTAGAGTCATAAGTTGCTCTAACTCTGTTTTCTCTTCCTCCAACTTGTCTATTTCTCCAACTGATTTATCTTTCACAACTTCATAGTCATGGCCCTGAATCAAATCTCCATTGTCTTCAACTTGATCTGGAATGTCCTTCACATTATATAGCCAGACTAAGTTAACAAGTAGCCTGGAAAAATTCTCTTTTCTAATCTCAAATTCATCACTGCAATTGGCCTAGTAGTCTTCTATATCATCCTTGTGGTTGTATTCTCTACTGGCCTTCTTCTATGCTTCACCAGTCCTATCAAACCTAGATCTCTTAGAATGGAAGGATAACCCAAGAGTGCTCATTTCTTCCTCAGAAGCATAGGCCAAATTAATAGAAGGGCATGCCTCACTAGTGCCTATCCTCAAAGGGAAGTCACCATCAAATCTAGTTTTATGTTTATCTTTCTTCACAATTGCATCAAAATCACAAATCTTCCTAGTGACCTCCAGAAGTATAACATGGTCTATGGGATACCTGGGAAGGCTATATGGAGCCCTCTAACAACAATCTATCCTTATATATGAAAAGTTAGGAAACTGTATGAACCAAGCCCCATACCTTTTGATTAGATCTTTGGCATTGTCAGATATCCTTACATGCTCTGCACCTTGCAATAATATGGTGATGTACATGGTGAATGCATCATTCACCCTCCTATAGCTTGAAATACCCAGGTTTAGTTGTGGATAGACCTCATAAATTACATCCTTCCCAAACACATCCCTTGTACTTAGTCCCTTGTATGGATGAAACCTTGCAAGTGCATAAAATAAGTAGGTCATTGTGAAGGTCTTCGTTTGCAAGAAATTGCACATTTTTTTAGGAATCATAGCACTTATAACACCTTCCCAATGATAATTAACATTCTGCTCCATCCTCACAATGACATGAAACATCCAATTCTCAAATACACTGTCACTCTTCAACCCTACCACCCTACTGAGAAGGGTGATAACATCATAGTATTCCTTCCTGAATTTGGCTTTGAATAGCTGCTTGGGTAGCTTTGTAAAGTGGGACTTCAGCTTCTCCAACCAAGAATTGATGACCTATTGGGACTTGATGGTATCTTCCTCATATAACTTCTTTTCCATATCCATGTCAAAAGCCACCACATGGGATTTGTTTGGCATGCCAAAGTTTTGGGCTATAGATACAGGATTAAGATTCACCACAATCCTCCCTTGGGGGCCAACTATCCTTTGTGTACCTTTGTCGTAGTGTTTAGCACACTCGAGCACCAACTCATAACATTGTATTGTAGGAGGAAATCTAGCCACATGTTCCAACCTTGATTCCAATGTCCTTCTAGCCAGCAAAGGAAGGTTTTGTGCTGCCATCCCTATCTTGAACTCCTCATAATCCCATACTCCAACATTAGTATCAGTTACCTCTAACCAGATAGAAGTAAGCTTTCTCTTAGGAATTATTCTCTTGATATCCATCTTAATTATTTTTGCTTTAGAAACGGAAGATCCCTCTGCACTTGGATCATCACTCTACCCTTGGTTCCACTTGTCACTACCTTACTTGACTTAGCCTGCATCCAACAAAGAAACCATAGTAAAGATCACATTAAACCCAAGTTAATTAATCAAAAATGGCATACTCAACCTCAAAATAATTCCAATGATAAGAAAAATGCTCTAAAACCTCATAAAAATTAATCATAACAAAGTTTGGGTTTTTAGTCATCCCGCAGAATCCAGGCCAGAAAGGAATTTTGGAAAATTCCTAGCTAGGTGGATTTTAGCGAAATAAACACAAAAGCATCCAATAATCATTTAGTCAACCATCATTAACAAAGAAACATCATGATACATATTTAAAGTAGTTCAAATTGGTCATACAATGCATAATCACCAACTAATAAATCATGCTATCTCTCAGTTCTTCATTTTCATCAAAGTTTTAGAGAATTCCACCCAAGATGGATTTCTGTGAAAACAACAATATCTTACGAATTTTAGGAAAATGAAGGAACAAAGGAAAGTTTGGGAAAATCTAGAGGGAACGAAAATCTGCGAAGCAGGTAAAACTCTAGATCACAACACATTTTGGGAAAAAAAGAGGAAAATGGAAAATCGGGGAAATCCGCTAGCGAAGGAAAATCCTGAAGCTTAAGGAAAACCTAAATGTCGACATTATCCCATGAATTCACTCAAATTCATCGAACGATCACAAATTCGAGGATCCTAGGCTTGAAACTAGCTCAATTTGAACCTCCTACTGATCATCTTTAAATTTGAGGCTCATCCTAAAGTAAATCAAAAGGAATTGGTGATGCCCTAAACTCGAAACCCTAAAATGCTGCCATGAATGCACAAGACGAGCTTGGGCTCAGCTTACTCAATTGCTAGGTTTATAGAAGGTTGTTGATATCATACAAAAGTGAGCTACCTCAAACAAGCTCATAATCTCACTTGAAATTGTTAATCTAACAAAACTGAGCAACCCTAGCTTCAATATGTTCAATGCCCAAACATGCAAAAATACAGACTCCAAGCACACTTAGGATGCCAAAGAATCACTCACATTCAACAATTCAAAGCAAACCAATGAAGACATACCATTGATGAAGTGAGACTCGATTACAACAATGAAAGATCACTCTTTAGTGCCCAACAAACAACAACAGTTATGATGACACCCAAGAAAATCACCACCAAATCCAACAATCCATGAAGTCAATCACCAAATCAAGCCCAACACTCTAGATAAAGCACTTCAGATCAATAGAGAGCAAATGAGAAAGACATAATGGCTTAAAACTCCCAAAATTGATTAAATACCTGCTGCAAAATTCGTACCACTGAGCATTAATGCATTCGACAAGACAGGAAAAACCAAAACCCAAAAATTCAATAGGATAACAGAATTTCAGAGAAATCTGATCCATGTGGAATTTCATGAAGGACCAAAATCTCTGGATCAATAGTGTGAAGCATCCACCACCGGGTTTTAAAGGAAACTAGGGAATTCCACCCAAAGGGAATTTTCCCGAAAAGAGCCAAAAACCCAAAAATTGTCTTAGAACATTAGATTTTAAAAGTGCTTCCTAGAAGGGGGGGCATTTGCATGAATAAGATAGTCATTCAAGCATGTGTTAAGTCAACAAAACCTCAAAGAACCAAGGGCCAAAACACCAAAACCAAAAGCAAAAGAGGGTCTTTGCTTTCAGCAGGGCATGTGTACAAAAAACTGCACAACAATATGTATGCCTTGCTATTAGTAGAATATCCAAGAAAAATTCCTTCATCACTTCTAGCATCAAACTTTCCCAAAAAAATTTCATCTCTTGCAATGTAACATTTGCTTATGAATACCTTGAAATATTTAACAGTAGGAATTATTTCATGTCATAACTCATAGAGAGTCTTTGTATTGTTTTATCTTGCTTGAACTTGATTGAATACATAAATAGTAGTATGAATAGCTTCTTTCCAATATACTTCTAGTAAACTGGCCTCAATAATCATTGATATCATAGCTTCTTGAACTATTATATTTTTCCTTTCAACAACTCCATTCTATTGAGGAGTTCTCAGGGCAAATAAATGTTTCTCTATTCCATGCACTTCACAAAACATATTAAACTCATGGGAGGTGAATTCTTCACCTCTTTCAGATCTTAATAATTTTATCTTCAAGTTCACTTCATTTTCAACCATAGCTTTGAATGTGTTGAATATATCTATTACATCTGATTCCTCTCTAAGAAATGTAACTCATGTATATCTAGAATAATCATCAATTAAAATCATAAATTACCTTTCACCAAGTAGACTTCTCATTCTTTTAGGACCACAAAGATCTGTATGAACTAGATCCAATAGTCCAGTAATGGACTGCTCCTTTGATCTATAATGATTTATTGCTTACTTTCCAAGCTGACAATTCTTGCAAATAGCATTAATAACATTTGTAATTCTCAGTAAATATTTCATGGCATAAACAACACTAATCCTTTCCAAGTTATAAAAATTCATGTGACACATTCTTCGATTCCATGTAACCAAATATCATTAATCTGAGTCATAAAGCATTGTCCATCAGCACCTTTAAGTTGATAGATATTTCCTTCATATTTATTTCTTGTTGCAATCAATGTTTCAAATCCTTTTTGGATCTCACATTTCTCATCCTTAAACACAAGATCATATCCTTTTTTGCACTTCTGACCAAAACTCAATAGATTATGCCATAAACCCTTAACATAATAGACATCATCAGTATGATGCTTGCCAGCAAAACATACTAAACCTATCCCATTTATTGTAGCACTAGTATCATTCCAAACATAAGCAAGCCACCATCACATTTTTCAAGATTAACAAACTTACTCTTATCACCTATCATGTGATGTCAACAACCACTATCAACTACCGAATAAATTTTTCTCTTGTTTAGCATGTAGGGATGAGATAATTGTAGCTTCATTTTTCTCCTTCTCCAGAGGAATTTCATTTACATGTTTTTCATAAGTAGCAGAAGTAGGTTCATCCTTAATTGCTAAGAGAAAACATTCATTTTCATCAGGATCTTCATATTTTGAATCTTCATAAGATATACTAGCATTCTCATTCACATAGTAAGCTCTGTTAATCTTCTTTCCTTTCTTTTCCTTCTCATATCTTTGGTTATTCCTTTTAGCTCTTTCTAGATACTTTGTAGCATAATGACCTATTTCTCCACAACTAAAACATTTAAAGGGAAACTTACTTTCATACTTACTAGATCCTTTCCTCATCCTTTTTACAAAGTTAGCTTCTATTTCATCAAATTTTTCTTCATCTAGATCTTTAGCTTTTGTAGCTTTAAAAGGAGACTCTGATTTGCATCCATTCCTTAAACTCGACTTCCCCATCTCATAAGATGTCCAAAATCCTAATAGAAGATCATTAGTACAAGTCTTATAATCTATAGTTTGCTCAATACCATTCACCTTCTCACTATAAGCATCAAGAAGAGTTTTGAGAATCTTCTTTACAATCCTAGTTTCATCTATAGTAGCACCAAGTCCTCACATTCTAGCCACTATCTCATCAATATTTGTACATAAGCTTTAACATTCTCATCATCAAACATATGTAGAAGATCAAACTATGTCTCTAGATTCTATAATTTTGCTTCGTTAACTCTTTCATCACCACCATGCGCTCTTTCCAATGCATCCCAGACTTCCTTAGCCATTTTCAAATTCTATACCTTAGTCAACTTGAAATGTACTAGACTATTCTTCAAGACGTACTTTTCCTTATTGTTCACTCAATGTGCTTTGATCTCTTCAGGAATACTCAAACCATTAGCAGGAGGAGTGTAAGGATTTTTTTAAGCTTTCTCCACATCATATCTATGATACTCTAGATATTCTTCCATTAATACTTTCCAGATACCATAATTAGTTCCATAAAAACTTGGATAATCATAAATAATTTTTCCAACCATCTTGGACCTTCCTCAAGTGGTTAAGATCTTCACCAAGGAACCTTTCTCTGATACCAATTGTTGAATAGGAAAATTGAGAGGGGGAGTGAATCAGTTGTCACAAAATTAAACCTTTAATTTAATCACCAAAACTAATTCTTAATATTTCTTAACTAATTAATCATCAAATTTCAATACAAAAATTTAAATCCAATACAAAAACACAATACACTATATTTATGTGGAAAACCCAATGAGGGAAAAACCACAGTGAGGATTAACTCACTCTATAAAGAATATCAAAACCAATTACAAGAGGCTCACTACCTAAAATAAGGACTCATTGCCACAGAGATACAAAGAAGAAAAAGAAGACTTGTTACAAAGAGACTACAATCCCAATGCAACAAAGGATTCCACCACAATCACCTGTAGACATGCATGAATGATAGAGTCCACCTTCTACTCACTGCATCCAAAAACTCAACATTAAGCTTCATATTGATCTACCACACTTGCATCACACACACTTACTAAATAGAATCAATGTCACACTAAATTGTACTTTCTCTTTTCTCTTATTACCCTTCTCTCTTGTATGTTTCTTCACCACTAACTCATCTTATATTTATACCATCTTCAACTTTGAAACATATCCAAAGTCAGCCATCCAAATCCAAATTCAAATTAGGTTGGTGCCAAAACATCCTAAGGTTGAATTAGAATGAGGGTGACCCAAATACATGCTTCAAGGGACCCAAAAATATCCAACACGCTTCATCAACCTCAAACGTAGTATTTCTCACAAGGTTAGCCAAAATAGTGTAAAAACATAGAACCATTAAGCATAAGTCTTCCAAATTCCTTTACTATCTTCAATACAATTAGAGAAACTCAAATCTAGAACCACAAGTCATAATAATTCATCAAAAAAAATTTTGGACCAACAACATTTCTCTCAGACCTCAACCAGAAACAAAGAAAACCATAGTTCACATCTAGTGAAGACAACTTTCATTGTAAAATGAATCAACAACCAAAAATTTGGATATAGCATCTTGTAACAACCATGAACAACATATTTGAACCACACAAACAAAGGAGAAAACCAAAACCAAAACCTAGAGCAACCACCAAACACATGTAACATATCTTTATTACAATTTTCTCAATATCCTCAACATATATAGCCAACAACAACTAGTTGACTAGTTGACATCATTGAAAACACCTTCAATCTTTCCATTCTTGCAATACATCTGATAGACCTTGAAATATTTATGAGAAACAAACGATGTGAACATCCTTACAACTTCCATTCTTATCATCAGAGCAAAGGTAGCCTAAAGCCTTCTACTTGTGAGTAACCTTTACACAAGCCTTTCTTTATTTTTAATCACTTCTCCATTCTCATTCAATTTATTTTTGAATACCCACTTAGATCCAATAATGTATTTGTCTTTCGGTTCTAGACTAATTCCCAAGTTTGATTATTCTCAATCTACATAAGTTCATCTTTCATAGCTTCCGTCCAATGTTCATCTTTACATGCTTCACTTATAGTCTTCGATTCAATCTCATAAAGGAAGCACATATTTACCTCACCAACAACAACTCTGCTTCTTGTCAATACTCCTTTTGTCTTGTCTCTAATGATTTGACTTTATGAGTAATTTTTCTACACATATCTAGGTGTGTTAGGGGACACCACCGAAGCTTCTTCTTCTCTTTCATTTTATTCATTCTGCTTCTCTTGCTCATCCTTTTCCTATTCTTCCACAATCCATTCAATTCTTATGCAATCAAGTTCATCAGATACATATCCATCAACATCAATTGAATTCTTCATTGCTTCATCAACCTTGACATTTGCAATTTCTACAATCTTTCTTAGTATTTTATTGAAACATCTATAAGCTTTGATTTTAGTAGAATATCCAAGAAAAATTCCTTTATCACTTCTTGCATCAAACTTTCCTAAAGTTTCTTCATCTCTTCTGATATAACATTTGCTTCCAAATACCTTGAAAAATTTAATAGTAGGAATTCTTTCATAGGATAGCTTATAGGGGATATTTGTACCATTTTCTCTTGCTTAAACTCAATTGAATACATAAACAACATTATGAATAACTTCTCTCCAGTAAACTTCCAGTAAATCAACCTTAGAAATCATTGATCTAGCCGCCTCTTGAATTGTTTTGTTCTTTATTTCAACAACTCCATGTTGCTGAGGAGTTCTCAGAGTAGATAATTTTCTTTTGATTCCATGCACTTCACAAAGCATATTAGACTAATGTGAGGTGAATTATCTACCTTTATCAGACCTTAAGCATTTTATCCTCAAATTTACTTCATTTTCAACCATAGCTTTCAATTCTTTAAATCTATCTAATGCCTCAAACTTCTCTCTAATTAATGTAGACCATGTATATCTAAAATAATCATCAATCAAAGAATAAAGTACCTTTCACCTTGTAGACTTCTTACTCTTGTAGGACCACATATATTTGTATGAATTAAATAGTAGTCTAGTAGTAGATTGTTCCTTTGATCTGTAATGACTTCTTGCTTGTTTTCCAAATTGACAATTTCTGCAAATAGCATTAATAGGCTTTGTAATCCTTGGTAAATCTCTCACGACTTGAACTACACTAATCCTTCTCAAGTTATCAAAATTCATATGACACATTCTCCAATGTCACAACAAACTGTCATTGATATGAGTCATAAATCATTGTCCATCAGCACCCTTAAGTTGATAAATATTTCCTTTAGATTTATTTCCTACATCAATCATTGTTTTGAACCTTTTCCTGATCTCACATCTCTCATCTTAAAATACAAGGTTTTATCCTTTACTACACATCTTTTCAACACTCAAGATATTATTCCTTAAACCCTTAACATAGTAGAAACCATTAGTATCATGCTGTCCACCTAAACTTACTAAACCTATCCCACAAATTTTAGCACTAGTATCATCTCCAAACATAACCAAGCCTCCATATTTTCAATTTTAACAAACTTACTATTATCTCGAGTCATGTGATGTGAACAACCATTGTCAACAATCTAATAGTTATTTTCTTGATTATCATGTAAGGTAGAGATTACAATACCTTCATTTTTCTCCTTCTTCGAAGGGCATTCCTTCATCTAATCTTTAGAATTAGCAGAAGTAGGTTCATGTTTTATAGCCAAGAACAAGCATTCATTGTCATCAGGGTCTCCATAATCAGATTCCTCATTAGATAAGCTAGCATCCTCATTCACATAATATTCTCTATTGATCTTTTTACCATTCTTTTCTTTCTCATATCTTTGTTTATTTGTCTTAGATCTTTTCATACACTTTGCAACATAATGACCTATTTCTCCACAACTAAAGAATTTAAAGGGTAACTTACCTACATACTTGTCAAAGCCTTTCCTCATCCTTCTCAAAAAGTTAGCTTCTACTTCATCAAGATTTTTTCATCTAGATCTTCAGCTTTTGTAGCCTTAAAAGCAGTCTCTGATTTGAATCCATTTCTCAAATTTAGTTTTCTCATCTCATAATATGTCAGAGAACCCTGTTGTGTAGTTTTCACACACACGCCCTGCTGAAAGCAGGGACCCTCTTTCAATTTGTTTTTTGGTATCTTGGCCCTTTAATTTTGAGGATTTACTTTGCCTTGGCATGTGCTTAAATTTTTATCTTGCTTGCCTAAGTGATTTCCCCAGGTTGCATATTGAAAAACTTAAGTTTTGAGCTAAGTTTGGGTTTTCACTCTAGTTTGGGATTTTCCACCTCATTCAGATTTTCCTGGATCCTGCTTAAACTCCAACTAGATGCTATGGTTTAGATATTTTTGGTCCTTGCGGAATTCTGTGTGGGCCGGATTTTTTTGGATTCCGCTCTACCATCAGCTTTCCAGATTTTTCTAGCTATCTTGTTGGTGGTATTAATGCTCTTCATACGATCTTTGAAGGATGTATTTAGTCAATTTTTTGGGGATATTTTTTCCATTCTGCTTATGATTTGTATTTTATTTGGCTGAGGAATTTATTCTTTGAGTGTTGGATTTGATTTGGGGTGCTTGATCTGCGAATTATTGGCTTTGGTGGTGATTTCATGCGCGATTATTGTTGTTCTTTGTTGAGCGCCATTAAACTCACATTTTTTATTTCTGAGATTGATTTCCATTTCATCAAATGGTGTGTACATGTTGCCTCTCTTTTAATTGATGAATGTGATTGGTAATTGATGTTCTAGACATGTTCAGGGCTTAAATTTATGTTTCTTTGAGCGTTTAGTGGTAGGGTTGCATGATACTGTCTGATTTATGGTCTCCCAAGTAATTTATGAGCTTGTTTGTTTATTTACATCATGAGGTATCTTTCTTGAGAGCTATGAATAACCCCTAGTGAAGACTTAGCGGTTGAAATAATTAAATCCTAAAATTTCCCTGTGTGTCAATGGCAGATCTGTAGGGTTTTTACAGTTAGGGCATCACCATTTCCCCTTAGTTTTCTTTCGAGTGAGCCTAGAATTCAAAGAAAATCTATAAGAGGTTCAAATATAACTTACTACATGCCCAAACTCCTCAAATTTTTGATCATTCGATCAATTTGAGCGAAACCGTGAGAGAATGTTGATATTCAGGTTTTTTGTCCTTTTTGGGATTTTCCTGCACTGGCGGATTTCCCCGGTTTTCCCAATCTTCTCTATTTTCCTAAAATTTGCAAGTTTTCCAGAGTTTTATCTTCCTCGTGGATTTCCATCTTACCCAAATTTTCCCAAAAATCCTTTGTTCCTTTATTTTTTTGAAATTTGCAGAATGTCTCCTCCTTCACAGAAATCTGTCCCAGGTGGATTTCTCTAAAATTTGGTGGAAAATGAAAGATTATGAAATAACATGATTTGTTAATGGATGATTATGCACATTATGATTGATTTGAGTTAATTTGAGATATCACATGCTATTTCTTGATTGATAATGATTTGACTAAGTTACAAGTAGGTGTTTTCATGTTTATTCCACTGGAATCCGTCTGGCTTAGAATTTCTTGAAATTCCTCCTTGGCTTGGATTCCACAGGTGGACCTAAAACCCGAATTCTGATATGATCATTTTACATGAGATTTAATGTCTGGGATCCACTTTAATAATTATTTTAATTGATTAACCTTGGTTTCATGTGGTTTTTACTATGGTTTCTTTATCAAGTATAGGCTGAAGCTAGCAAGGTAGCAACTGGAAAAGCTAAGAGTTACATGGAGTGGTCTTCGGTATCTGAAGTAGAAAGAATCAAGATAGACATTAGGAGTAAGATCCCAGAAAGAAAAATAACTTCTATCTGGTCAGAGGTAACTAACACAAATGTTGGACTATGGGATTATGAAGAATTCAAGGCAAGAATGGCAGTGTAGGATCTTCCTTTGGTGGCTAAAAGAATGATGGAGTCAGGATTGGCACATGTAGCTGGTTTTCCCTCTATAGTGTAATGTTATGAACTATTCCTTGAGTGTACCAGACATTATGACTAGGATACCCAGAGAATAATTGGTCCCCAAGGGAGGATTGTGGAAAATTTGAACCCTGTCTCCATAGCCCAGACTTTTGACATGCGAGATAGATCCCATGTGGTGGAATTCAACATGGAAGTAGCTAAGAGGTACTATGAAGAGAAGACTATCAAATCACAGCAACTCATTAATTCCTGGTTGGAGAAGCCCAAATCTCACTATTCAAAACTACCCAAACAACTATTCATAGCAAAGTTCAAGGAGTATTATGATGCCATCACTCTTCTTAGCAGGGTGGTAGGATTAAAGAGTGTAGGTATGTTTGAGAGTTGGATGTACCATGTCATTGCAAGGATGGAACAAGAAAAGATCAATTATCATTGGGCAGGTGTAATCAGTGTTGTGATCCATGAAAAATTGTGCAATGTGTTGCAAACCAAGACCTTCACAATGACTTCCTACTTAATCTATGCACTTGCAAGATTTCATCCATACAAGGGATTAAGTACCAAGGGAATCTTTGGGTAGGATGTTATTTATGAAGTTTACCCTCAATTGCACTTAGGAAGCTCAAGCTACAGGAGGGTGAATGATGCATTCACCATGCATATTACCAAATTGCTTCAGGGTGCAGAACATGTGAGGATTTTGGATCAAGCCAAGGAGCTAATAAAGAAATATGGTGCTTGGTTCATATAGTTTCCCACCTTCTCAGACATCAGGATTGATGGATGTCAAAGGGATCCATATCGACTTCCAAGGTATCCTACTGATCATATCTTACTCCTTGAATTCACTAGACAAATATATGATTTTAATGCTATTGTAAAAAGAGACAAACATAAGACTAGGTTTGGTGGAGACTTTCCTTTGAGGATTGGCACTGGAGAGGCTTTCCCTTCTATTAATTTTGCTTAGGCTTCAAAGGAAGAGATGAGTGCTCTTGGTTTATCCTTCCATTCCAAAAGGTTTAGATTTGACATAGCAGGTGAAGCACAAAAGAGGGCCAGTCGGGAATATACCCACAAAGTTGAGTTGGAAGACTACTAGGCCAATTGCAGTGATAAATATGAGGTAAGGAAAAAGAAGTTTTCCTGGCTTCTAGTTGAATCATTCCAGTTATATAATGTGAAGGTTGTTCCAGATCAGATTGAGGATGATGGGGACTTCATTCAAGGCCATGCTTATGAAGTGGTGAAGGACAGACAAATTGGTGACATAGACTGGCTAGAAGAGGGAAAAATAGAATTAGGTCTATTAATGGATCCAGTCATTAAGTACACAAAGTTATGGCTGAATCATAAAATATGGGAATTGGAAAATGAAGGTGTAGTGTACCTTTGATCTGATGGGAGATTTGGACCCTCATTCTACTTCTGAGGAATCAAATGAACAGGATCCCAAGGGTAAGGGCAAGGTGGACTCCCCTTTTAAAATCAAGATTAAAAATGTTCAAGTGGAGAAATCTCAAGAAACAAAAAAATAGAGAAAGCCTATTGCTAAGAAAAGGGGGCATACTTCAAGGGCTAAGAAGTCTAGAGAAGAGGAAATTGAAAAGCAGAATCCTGAGGTTGGTGCTTTTGTGCCTAAAAGAAGAAGAATTATAAGATTTTCATAGAAATCAAGCTCCAAGGATGGAGAGAAAGTTGCTCCACCTGTGGTAAATGTGGAAAGTTCAGGAGAAAAGACACAGGTGTATACAAGGAAATCGAGGACTCCTTCTCCTAAGGATGGTGTACCCAAGAAAGATCCTCCTCTGGTTACATCTCAGGTAGAATATCATGATGATGTCCCTTCTTCCCATGAGGCTCAAGAGGAACCAAGTGAATATGAGAAAGCTGAGGATCACCAAGATACATAAGGGGAAGAATTTCATGAGGGTGAGCTTTATAGTGCAAAGGCAGAAATAGAAAGAGTAATGCAATCTCCCTTGGTTGCATATGAGGATTCACCAGTTAGAACTAAGGAAGTTAAATCTCCTCCAAGGGAAGAAGTATTAGATAAGGTCCCATCACCTGTACACAGATAGGATCATACTAAAGAGGAGGAGGATAAGGCCGAAGAGGTCCCTAAGAAGGAGAATTTGAATGAAGATACACCTAGGGATCAGTAGGAGGAAGTAGGACAGAGTGAAGTACAATTAGAGTTCGATGTTCCAGAGTGGTTGGATAAAGAAATAAAGAGAAAGAAATTTGTTGTGAAAGATACCCCGCCCAATTGGGATGAGTTACTAGTGAAAATAGGAAAAGATAGAGGAAAGAAGAAGGCAAGGGTTATCTCCAGTATTGAAAGAGATGAAGCAAACAATAGTGTGGTTCATATTGCAACTCCTGCTCCAAATAAGAATAGAGATGAGGTTACTGGAAGTGATTACAACCTGCAAACTATCAATTTAGGGCCCACTTCCATGGAGTAGGATATTGAAGAGTATGAGGGTTCTAGTGCAGTCATCCTGAGGAGATTAAGAAAAGAAGTCCAAACTAAACATGAGTTGAAGAAAGAGATTAAAGGATTCAAGAAATGTCTAGAGGATCTGATGAAACCCTTACAGTCCATTGGCTCCTCATCTTCTGCTACAAATCTCCTACCCCAAGAGACTATCACTGAGCTGGAAAGAATGAAAGCTACTACTCTTGCTACAACAAATTGGCTACAAGGGGTACGAACTAGGGGAAATGATGCTATCAAGGACATTCTCTCAACTGGAGGAGATGCTATGAGGGTGATGGATTGGTTGAAAGAGGTATTAGCTCAAGATAAAGAACATTTATATCTCTTGCTACAAAATACAAAGACCATCATGGAGTATACTAGGGATAAGCTTGTAAGTGATGGAATTCTCCCTTCCTCCAAATCTGTAGAACCTTGGGAATGGTTTGAGGCTTTGAAAATTAGGTAGAAGGTTCTGAAGAAGATATATAAGTAGAGGAGGAAAATTGCAGATACCCTAACTGGTGTTTATAATGGATATATTTATTTCTTTGAGATAATGACAGGAAGAAGAAAGATTGCACCTAAGCATCTGAGCTTAGAGCAGTAGAGAAAATGGTGGCAAGATGTTTATGCTCCATCTTGTGATGATCCTATTACTAAACATCAATTAGATGATGTGGCCACCTATATTGTTGTTATTGATAAATATCAAACATATAAGGTTGAGTGGGATAAATCGGTGGAACATTCTAAGTAAAATATTATATCAATTGAAAGTCGGCTTCAATTTTTTCCTTTGCCACCCACAACCAACCTTGAGAAGGTAATTTTGAAGGTGCATGAAATGATTGATCAAAATATGGACAAAGGGGAAGGTAGTTAATGCTGGGCTACATCAAAATTTGTGCTTCCCTATTATTTTTCATGCATTGGTCTGAGCTGCATTGGAGATCCCAAGCCAACCTAGATGAAGTTCATGCATTTAATGCATATTTTATTTCATTTTGAATTTCTCTTAGCTGACTTGTTTTGTGGCCAATTATTATTGTAAAACTTGGCTAGGCCAACATGTTTTGAGGTCCCTATTAATATGGCATTCCCCCTCATTTGTAACATATAGATAGACATTGAGAAGAAGATAGATAAGTATAGAGTGAATTAAGTAGTGAAAGAGTTAGAAAGTAGTTGTTCTCAAGCAAATATTGTAATAGAAAACTAGAATTGTTGCTTCAGTGGATAATTTGATGCAAGTAATGACATTGTGATTTGGTGCCATACTTGTGTTCTTCTTATCTTGCATGGTTCTTGTTATTCTATCTTTAAAATTGCTTTGAGGAAGATTGATATTTGATATTTAGGATTATATTTGATTCAATGATGTTTATGGTTTGATATTTGAAGTGTTGTAGTGATCCCTGGTCCATACTTTTTGCAGCTAGCTGACTGTTGGTTGATTTTCCAAGTTAACCTAGACCATATACCTATTGTTCTTAGTTCAATAATGAAGGTTTGTTCATTTCAATTGCAATAGGGTTGTTTTGAATGAATGTTCATAATCTGAAAATCTTGTTACCTTAGAAGATTGCACTGTTCTTGTGAAATTGCAGATTAATCTGGGTCAAGCAAGGATTGGTTTGCAAGGGATTGGTCCATTTCAAGTATTTCATCAGTTGCATTGATAATCTTAGGAATAGATTTAATTTAGGAATCTCTTAGAAACCCTAATCTTTTGTTATTTCTTTTATCAATTGAGTTAGATTTAGGATTAAAGTATCATCATATTGCTAGATCTAATAAATTGAAGATTCAGTCTTTGCTTGTAGTAAGGTCCCATTGTGATTACCAACATTTCACATTTATCACTGAGTTGTTTATGCATTGTCAAGACCTAACATTAGAGACCTTGGGGTTATCTCTTGAGGCTTGCTGATAGAGATTTACCTTTCAAGAGAGATAAGATATTTGTATCTTGTCTGAGTTTTTGCTGTGCAGAAAACATCATCAACAAACCCAACAACTAATCCTTAGTGTAAGTATTATAATTTCTATATTTTGTTAAATATAACATACCTTTGGACTCTAAGCATTAGGGAGAGTTCTAAGAATCTTCTTTACAATCCTAGTTTCATCTATAGTAGCACCATGTCCTCTCATTCCAACTGCTACCTCATCCAATATTTGTACATAAGCTTTAACATTCTCATCTTTAGTCATATGTAGGGGCTAAAATTGTATCTCCAGATTCTGTAATTTTTCCTCTTTGACCCTTTCATCACCTTTGTGCACCTTTTCCAAGGCATCCTATACTTCCTTAGTATTCTTCATATTCTAAAATTTAATCAACTCAAAATGTAAAAGACTATTCTTCAAAATGCACTTCACCTTACTATTCACTTCATGTGCCTTGATGTCATCAACCATACTCAAAACATTAGTAGGAGTGTAAGGATTCTTGTAAGCTTTATCCACATCATATCCACAATACTCCAGATATTCTTCCATCAATATTTTCAAGATAGCATAATTAGTTCCATCAAACCTTAGATAATCAAGAGTAACTTTTCCAGCGATCCTAAACCTTCCTTTAGTGATTAAGCTATTCTCTAAAGAACCAAGCTTTGATACAAATTGTTGAATAAGACAAATGAGCAGGGGGATAAATCAATTTCAATAGATTTAAACCTCTAGATCATTCACTAGAACAAATCCTTAACACTACTTAAAATGATTAAACATTAAGTGCAAGTGCAGAAATTGAAAACCATCGCACAAACACAACAAAAAATTTACGTGGAAAGCATAATAAGGTAAAAACATGGTGAGGATTAACTCACACTATAGAGAATATCTAAACCAATTACAAAGGCTCACTTCCTTAGAAATAAGGCTCACTTCCAAAAATAAGGACTCACTATCTAACAAGGCTAGCCATCCAGAGTGGTCACTACCACAGAGATACAAAGAAGATAGAAGAGATATCTTACAAAAAGAAGAAAATATCAATGCAATAGAGAAATCCACCACAATTTTCTCAACCAATTACAAACATGCATGAATGATAGAGTACACCTTCAACTCACTGCATTCAAAAACTCAACATTTAGACTTTGCACTAATCTTCCACACTCACATCACACACACCAACTAATTCATATCTATTTTTCATCTATTTTCTCTATTCCTTTTCACTTATCTCTCTTTGTAAATCTTTCACTACTAACTCATTCTATATTTATACCATCTTCAACTTTGAAACATATCCAAAGTCAGTCATCCATAAATGAATTCAAATTAAGTTAGTGCCAAAACATCTTAGGGTGGAATTAGAATGAGGGTGACCAAAACACATGCTTGATGAGGACCCAAATAGGTCCAACACGCTTCATCAACTTCAAAGATATGTTCAACACAAGGTCAGCCAAACTAGTGTAAAACACATAAAGCAGTTAAGCACGAACCTTCCAGATACTGAAATTATCTTGAACATGATAATAATAACTTAACTCTAGAGTCATGAAGTGATAATACTTTACCAAAGAGTGATCCAGACCAACAACATTTCTCTTGGACCTCAACCAGAAACACAAAAATTCAGATTTCACAACTAGTGAACATAAATCACAGTATAAAATGAATCAAAATCCAAAAATCTTGATATAGAAGCTTCCAACAACCATGAAAAATATATCTAAACCACACAAATATAGGAGAAAATATGGAGAAAAACCCAAAGCAACCATTGAACACCTACAACCTTTCTTCAACACAATTTTCTCAATATCCTTGACATGAACAACCAATAACCTATGTCCATTGACATCAATGGCAACATCAATCAATTGATAACAATTTTACCAGTTAACATCATTACCTTCATTCTTGCAACATTTTATACCATGTGTAATGTAGGAAAAGTCACTAGGATTAGTCATCTTTCACTACAAAACATTAGAATTGTGAATCAACAAGAGAATGAGATTTACTTGCAATCTAAAAGTTGAGTCATTCAACCCTAGATCTGAATTCTTTTGGGGATTTTAAATGTAATTTTTCATGATATGTGATGATGCAATGAACCAACTATGAAAATGTAGCATTTTTTCATGAAAATAGACAATCTGGAAATTGACGGACAAATTTGATGACCAAAATATCAAAGGGAAAACACAAAGGTACTTGACCTATGAATTTGAGCTTGATTTTTTTGGAAAAATGTGCCTAGGATTCCATTTTATAGAGATCTAAATCTCTAATATTATTTCACAATCCTCAAGTCCACAATCTAAGGCTTCTTCTTTTTGGATCTTGTTTTCAGATCTTTATCTATTACTGAGATAATTAAGTTTTTGTATCTTGTATAGTTGTAGGGTTTGAATGCATCAATGAAGAAATAGACTTCAATATTTCTCCAATCTTCTTCAACTCTATAACCTACACATTGAAATAGATAGGAAAGGTTATATTCCATATAGGGGTTTTCTTTAGTCAAACCCTATCTTGTTATTTCTACCTCCACAATGAAAAAATTGGTGAAAGAGAGCTTATCCTTTTGAGAGATAAAGGATAAATGATAATAGGGTATTGAATCAACAATTGGATCTAACTCACCAATCAAATATTACTCCTCAAGGCTTGATTAAAATTTGGCTTGAAGACCTACAAGTATTACTCCTCACAAACAAATGATCACAAAACATGAAAAAACTTACTTGAAAACATGATGAAGGCTTGACATGATCCTTCATTGAAATAATGCTACAATAATGTTCATAAATCTACTCTTGACATTGATTGATTCATTTTAGGATCTTCAATTAACCCTAAAATTCCTCTTGCTTCCTTCTAGCATTTCTAATGATAAAATGACTAGGTATTTATATGTAATTGATGTAATTTCCTACAAATTAAATATTGTTAGTTGACATTTAGAATTTAAAATTCAAACAATAAATAACCAACTCTGACACATTTAAATTTGGGGCCAAATTAAGAGGACAAGATTTCCTAGGGAACCATTGTCTAGACCCGGCTTTTTGGGATCTCAAGTTGGGAGAAAAATATTAAATGCCTAATTTGGTTTTTCACATTGGTTTTTCCAATAAATGTTTAAAATGGTCCATGGAATGCATAATTTAGGAAATTCGGAGCATGAATAGGTCCATGCACAAAGGAGGGAGAAAAACTAGTGTGAAATTGTCAAGGGTGATAATTTATGATGCTACATTTAGCCCCCATTTTAGTGAGAGTATGAACTTATACTCAGACTCACACTATAGTAGAAATATTTTAAGAGGGGTTCAATTAAATATAGATATTGGGGAGATAGGATCAAGTTGATGTTGCAAGTATGAGCAAGTTTGGTGGTCTTGTCATTGATTTCAACATAGTTCAATATGTTGTTGATATGTTGTGAGTACATGGAGCTATCTTTACGATGTTGCAGTTCTACTGAAATAACAGGTTTCCAAGTGATTTTGAGAAAATTAATAAAGAGAGAAGTTAGAGTTATGTAAGTGTTCAAAATGTGCTCTCGTATGTGCTCCACATTTCTCTTGTGTTGATCCTATGCTTATGCAGATCTGAAGGGTTGTTTTTGATGATCTAATGGTGATATATATTGATTTGTAGCTTCTGGTTTGATGGAGTGTGAAAGTTGTGTTCACCGGTGTGTGAACTATTTTGGTAGAGTTGATCTATGCATTGGGAGAAATGTTTCTACTTTGCAGTCCTCCACTATTCTATTTTAGATCTTATGGATCTAGAATGTGTCTTATAATGGTGTTCTCTGGGTTTTGGCAAAGATGGTTGTTGTTTGATGATCTGGAAGTTAAGTTTTTGAGTTGTTGTATGTGTTTGCAGAGTTCAAATAGACTGATGGAAGGAGTTCTATGTTTGAAAGTTGTTACACTTGCTATAGAAGTATTTGGAAGCATCTAAGATGTCTTCTCATGTATAATGAAGTATGTTATGTTGTTTTCATATTATATTTTTGTTGGGAAGCATGTACTTCAATGTCCATTTGTGTTTTCATTAGGTCTGGCCAACTTGGTGTTTGCACTTCATATGAAGAATTAAATTAAATTAAGGAAGCATTTGGCTGATTTGAGACATTATTTTTGGGTCTTGGTTAAGTGTTTAATTGGTAAAATCTCATTCCTTTCCACCATCGGAATGTTGAGTTGATGACCTAATTTGAATTTATGAAATGAAGCTTTTGTGGCTGACCTTGGAGAAATTTTCTAAGGTTGAAGATGGTATAAATGTAAGTTAAGCTGTGAAGATTTAGACGATGCAAAGTGACAAAGTAAGCCACAAAAAAAGAGTAAAATTGTGTGAAAGTGAGTTGAGGAAACAATAATTCATTGTGTTAGATCCCTAAAGGCAATGAGCTGAAGGTTTCTACAATCTTTTGATCAAGGTTGTGTATGTGTGTAAATTGTTGTGGTGGATCCTTTTTTTTCTTTTGTATCAGTAGGAAATGAGCCTCCCTATTAGATAGTGAGTTCTTTCTATAGGTAGTGAGCCTTTGTATCTAGACAGTGAGCCCTTGGCAATGAGCCTTTATATTCAATTTTTCTATCACTTTATATTGTGATTTAATCCTCACCGTGGATTTTCTCTTATTGGGTTTTCCACATAAAATCTAGTGTTTAGTGTGTTGATTTTGTTTTCTATTATTTGCATTTCATTTTCATATTTAATAACAGAATAGTTTGGTTTTGAAGTTTTGAGTTTAATTTGGTGACAACTAATTCACCTCCCCTCTCAGTTGTCTTGTTCCTTTTAACAATTGGTATCAGAGCTTAACTGCTTAAGGAAGATTAGATGACACATAATTTGGCAATCCCTATGTTTGATGGATCCGATTACAATGATTAGAAAGTGTAGATGAGAGGATATATTATATCTCTTGGTTACAATACATGGAAGGATATTGAGACAAATTATGTTGCTTCGACAGGTGTTCTTACTACAACAAATGAGGTTTCTACTTATGAGGAGAATGAGAAGGTGAGGTATGCTATTTTTAGTGTTCTATCTAAAACTGAGCGAACTAAGGTTCTTTCTTTGGACACTACTTATGAAGTTTGGAAGAAGTTGGAAGATCCTTATGAAGGAAATGATAGAGTTAAATTGAAAAAGAAGCTAACGACAAAGTGCAAATATGAGAATCTAAAAATGGAAGAAGGTGAAGATTTTGCATGCTATTTCTAGAGGATTGAACTTGTAGCAAATGATGTTAGGAACCAAGAGGGTAAATTGAATGATGAAGATATAATTGAGAAAATCCTAATAACCCTATTGGAGTGTTATAGTCATAAGATCTCAATTATTGAAGAAATGTATGATCCTAAGAAGTATACTAAAGAAGATCTATTTGGAACCTTGATTGCATTTGAGATGAGAAAGTATAGAAAGAAAGAGGAAAAGATAGAGACGACATTAAAATCAACAAAGACTGAGGATGATCCCGATAGTGATGGTTTTGATGATTTGGAAGCAAATTTTACCAAGAAGTTGAAGAAAGGTACCAGTAAGTATAAATTTATGTTTCCCTTTAAATGTTTTAGCTGTGGTAATATTGGTAATTATGCTTCAAGATGTCCAAATAGAGCTATACATAAGAAGAAAAAGGATCACAAAGATAAGGATAGAAAGGATAAGAAATATAAGATGTATTATGTTAAAGAAGAAGCCAAAATCTCTGATGATGAATCTAATTATGAGGGTGATGATAGTGAATGCTTTTTTTAAGCTTTGGAGAATAAATATGTGTCTGCTAACCCTAGAAAATGTGCAAGAAAGAATGCTCCGGAGAACAAAAAGAGTGAGATGGAAGGTATTTTGGTCACTTTCTTTCATGCTAGATAGGATGAAGACTACTGGGTGATTGACAGTGGATGCTCTAATAACATGACTGAAGATAAAAGTAAGTTCACTAATCTTGAAAAATATGATGCTGGTTTGGTCATGTTTGGTGATGATTTAGGAGTGAATATTGTTGGAAAAGGTTCTATTCTATTTTTATGGAATTCACAACACTGATAATGTATATTATGTAAAAGGTTTGAGGCATAACCTTTTGAGTGTTAGACAAATGTGTAGCAATGGTTTTAATTTTTTTTTTAGAATAATACCTGTGAAATTAGAAAAGGATCCAGAGATATGGTTGCTACTGGAAGGAGAACTCATGGAAACATCTATCAACTTAAGGGTGTTGATGGTTAGTGCCTTGTATCTCAAGTCAATGAAAGTTGGTTGTGGCACAAAATAATGGGACATGTAAACTTTGATAATCTGGTCAAGATTAGTTCAAGAGATGTTATCCAAGGTCTACCTAGAATCACAAAGCCTGCTAATACTATTTGTGGAAGTTGTCAGTTGGGGAAATAGACAAGATACAACTTTAAGGGAAAAGAGAAATCTACTACTAGAATGCTGGAATTAATTCATACTAACCTTTGTGGTTTAGATATAACATGAAGCCTAAATGGTGACAAGTATTCCATGCTCCTTATTGATGATTATTCTTTAATGAAATGGGTTGCTTTTCTTAGAGAAAAAACTTAGGTTCTAGATAGGCTTAAGGTGTTCAAGGAAAGAGTGGAAAATGAAGTAAACCTGAGAATCAAATGTTTGAGATCTTATAGAGGTGGAGAATTCACTTCTAGTGAATTTAATACATTCTATGAAGAGCATGGCATAAAAAGACAGTTTTCTACTCCAAGGACCCCTCAACAGAATGGGGTAGTTGAGAGGAAAAACAAGACAATACAAGAAGGTGCAAGAACCATGATGAAAGAATAAAATGTACTAGATGTGTACTGGAGAGAGGCAATAAATTTTTTTGTTTATGTTCTTAATAGAGTTCATATTAGAGGGAACAACAAAAAGAATCATTTTGATTTATGGACTAGTAAGACTCTTGTTGTGAAGTACTTTAAGGTATTTGGAAGAAAATGCTACATTAAAAGAGATGATGAAAATCTTGGGAAGTTTGATGCTAGATGTGATGAAGGAATTTTTCTTGGGTACTCCACTACCAGCAAAACATATAGATGCTTCAATAAAAGATTGAGGAAGATTGTTGAGAGTGCTAATGTGAAGGTTGATGAGGACATGCATAGACCTATTAAGATAAGTGAAGTTGAACCCGGTGATCATATCTATGGACATGTACATGAATAAAATAAGGAGAAAAAGAAGAAGAAGAAGAAGAAGAAGAAGAAGAAGAAGAAGAAGAAATCCCAAAACCTATTGTTAAGAATCTTAAGTATGTGCAGAAGAGTCATCCAAAGGAATATATAATTGGAGATAAGAGTGAAGGTGTGAAGACAAGAAGCAAAGTATCAACTAAGGTAAATTTGTGTTTACTTTATAAAATAGAACCTAAATTTGTGTGTGAAGCATGTGAAGATGAGATTTGCGTCATAGCTATGAAAGAAGAGTTGAAGCTAATAGAAAATAATCAGACTTGGGAATTAGTTCCTAGACTTGTGAATAAGAATGTAATTGATTAAAAATGAGTGTTCTAGAATAAGTTGAATGAAAATGGTGAAGTTATAAGAAACAAAGAAAGACCTGTATGCAAGGGATACTCACAAGTTGAAGGCATAGATTTTCATGAAACATTTTCCCCTGTGGCTAGAATGGAAGCTATTAGAATGTTTTTGGAATTTTCTGCCTACAAGGACTTCAAAGTATATCAAATGGATGTCAAGTCATAATTTTTGAATGGTGAATTGGAGGAAGAACTGTACATGGAACAACCTAAAGGATTTCAATTATCAGACAAACTATATATGGTTTGTAAGTTGAAGAAGGAATTGTATGGACTAAACAAAGATCCCCGAGCTTGGTCTACAAAGATGAGAGAGAAGGTGTTGGAGAATGAAGTCAGGATGGAGTATGTGACAAAAAAGGAAAAAATTGAAAATATCTTTACTAAGGCTCTTTCGAAGGATAATTTTGAGTATCTTAGGGAGAGTTTGGTGGTAATTGGCCCTCCAAACTAGGTGCACATGAAGGTGCATCAATATAGTGAATTCACAAATTCTTCAATTATCTGGACTGATGATTGGGTCTACTCCACATGGGGAGTAGAAAAGTTTTTCATTGTTGCAGTATGATTTAAATAGGTGTGCTCCTAAGGGGGAGTAATCAGAGCTTTTGATCTTTTCCATTGATGTCAAAGGTAGAGAGAAAAATGTGAAAATAGTAAGAAAAGGAAGAAAAGGTGTTCTCCCAAAATTTTGTACAGTTTGTTGTCTTTGATGGTTTTTCACATCATGTGTTGCCATAAATGACAAATGGGGATATTGTTGCAAGTATGAGCAAGTTTGGTGGTGTTGTCATTAATGTTGTCATTGATGTCAACACAATTTAGTATGTTACAGATTTTGCATACATAGTTGAGATGTTGTGAGTACATGGAGTTGTTTGTATGATGTTGCAAATGTGCTAAAATGATGTGTTTCCAAGTGGTTTTGAGAAAATTAATAAAGAGAGAATTCAAAGTTATGTAAGTGTTCAAAATGTGCTATGGTATGTGCTCCATATTTCTCTTGTGTTGATCCTATGCATGTATAGATCTGAAGGGTTGTTGTTGATGATCTAATGGTGATATATAATGATTTGTAGCTTCTAGTTTGGAGTGTGAAAGTTGTGTTCATTGGTGTGTGAACTGTTCTAGTAGAGTTGACTTTTTGTGGACTAGAAGAAATGTTTCTACTCTATAGCCCTCCATTGTTCTATTTTAGATATTTTAGATTTGGAATGTGTCTTATAATGGTGTTATCTGGGTTCTAGCAAAGATGCTTGTGGTTTGATGATCTAGAAGTTAGGTTTTAGAGTTGTATGTGTTTGCACAGTCTGGATGGACTGATGGAATGAGTTCTATGTTTGAAAGTTGTTACACTTGTTGTGGATGTATCTAGAAGTATCTAAGATGTGTTCTCATGCATAATGAAGCATGTTATGCCATCCACATGTTATCTTTTTGTTGGGAAGTTTGTACTTCAATGTCTATTTTTGTTATCATTAGGTTTGGCCGACTTGGTGTTTACACTTCATATAAAGAATTAAATTTAATTAAGGAAGTGTGTGGTTGATCCAAGACATTATTTTTGGGTCTTGGTTAAGTGTTTAACTGGTCCACTATCTTTCCTTTCTATTGTAGGAATGTTGAGTTGCTGACCTAATTTGAATTTATGAAATGAAGCTTTTGTGGCCAACCTTGGAGAAAGTTTCTAAGGTTGAAGATGGTATAAATGTAAGTTAAGTTGCAAATATTTAGATGATAAAAAGTAATGAAGTAAGACACAAATAAAAGAGAAGTGTGCGAAAGTGAGTTGAGGCAGCAATACTTCATTGTGTGAGATCCCTGACGGAAATGAGCTGAAGGTTTCTACAATCTTCTAATCAAGGTTGTAGATGTGTGTAAATTATTGTGGTGGATCTTTTTTTTTCTTTTATATCATTAGGTAGTGAGCCTCCTTGTTAGACAACGAGTCTTTTTTGTATAGGTAGTGAGCCTTTGTATCTGGATAGTGAGTTGTCTTCTGGGCAGTGAACCTTTGTATTTAGTTTTGCTATCATTTTATATTCTAAGTTAATCCTCACCATGGTTTTTCCCTTATTGGGTTTTCTATATAAAATTTGGTGCTTAGTGTGTTGATTTTTCTTTCTATTATCTATATTTCATGTTCATACTTAATAACAAAACAGTGTGGTTGTGAATTTAATAGGTGTTGAAGTTTTGAGTTTAATTTGGTGACAATTGATTCACCCCCCCTTCTCATTTGTCCTACACCTTTTAACAGTTGAATCTAATAGAATGTGCAAGCCCCCAAGAATCAAGATCTCATGGAAAACTAACATAAGAGAAAAGGAACACACATGTGAGGTGAAATGCATCATGGAAAACATGAAGCATACATAATGAAGACACATAACATAATATATTTACAACCTAACATAAAAATCAAACACAGTGGAAACATGATGTAAACACATAGCATACAATAACCACAAAATAGAAACACAAGGTTAGTACTAAAAGGATTTGAGTTAGTAAGCAAAGAGACCTCAGTCTTTAATGTGTCTCAAGTACCAAATTTCATGCATCAAATGTGATATCTAAACAAAATGATTCCCTCATTAGGATGTTAAATCACTCATGAGCTGCATAGATCTACTGGCTAGCAAGTTGTGTTATGCTAACACACTCATGAAACAAATGGATCCACTTGAAATAAAATTGTGTTATGCTAGGTGGCCATGTTGAAAATGATCTAAACTCATAGACCAATAAACTCTATTATGTTAGGACTATACACAACACACTTCAAGGAGTCTACAAAAATAACATTAGGGGGTGCACAAAGCTTAACATTATAGGGGATGAATTGATAACGACGTCATAGGGGTTGCTATAAACAATACCACCACTAAAGAGGTATGCCAATAAGTCAAATCTCACAAGATGTTTATGAAATGGCTAGGGGATATGCCCTTGTTAAAATTTCAACATACTTGCTATGTTGGTATTTTAAAGGAACAAGCAATGAAGAGGGGATCCTTGAAAAAAATACACACCTCCCAAAACTAGTTATCTTTTCCCCCAAGTGTAGAGAAAAGGAAAACCATGCAATATAAAATTATGTTTCTACCATGGAAAATATGGTTGCACTTAATATCATACCACTATGAATGACAATGAGCAAACACATAAAGCTATAAATGCCACATAGTGAGGAGCAACACCATATGATCGAGATAACTATTGTTTAAGGGATTTAGGTGCATCAACATGTGTGAGAGTATCATAATAATTAATTTTTTGTATTACTCAAGTCCTAACATTCATTAGTAGAATGACCATGCACTCAATGATATTCACAAAATAATTTATTGTTAAAAAATATCTTTTATGTTTTTGAAGGAAGGGTAATCAAGTGGGATTTGAGAAGCCTTAAAAAAACATGATATTTCTTAGGAGTAGGATACCTTCCTCTCTCTTGTGAAGAATAGATTGCTCACTTACCACAAGATGTCATAAATACAATAGATTATAAGGCATTAGAAGAAGATGGGGATGAAGGTTGGAAACCTAGATCTAGTTTAGAAAATTGTGGTATATTATTGGATTCAACTATGATTGATATTCTAGGTAAAATTATCTATGTGATTCTATCTATGGTAAACCTCATGTGACCCGTGTGTTAGGAACTTGTGCATTAAAAAAACATATTACTAACACACAACAAAACAAAATTAACAATCTCTATCAAAATGAATTGAGCAAAACTAACAATCTTTATTGAAATGAATTTGAACAAAACTAAGATTAAGACAATGAATGAAAGTATAATGAAGATCAATTTATGTACTATCAATCACACTGATTAATACTTTGTGAAATGTAATACTATCTCGTATTCTAACAGTGATTTTGATTAATCAAAACTTTAGTCACTGTTAGTCATACTAATAAAAATTCAATGTGCTGATAGATATTAACCAAACTAATAAGTGTTAAGCGTAATGATAAAGGTTAAGAACACTGATAAAATTATGACACTTAAACATAAAACACAGTAATTCATATGCAAAACCAAAATGTACATTACTACACAATAGATTCCTACTATAAAATTCACTAGGCAATCGATAAAGTGGGCCCTGCCTCTACTGATTGTTAGGTGATGAAGCTCATGACAAAAAGTAATCCATGCTAGTTATCATTCATTCAAATTGAAACAATAGATTACAAACAGGAACAAAATATTAACACCAATATATGATTTCTCTTATATCTATCCTTGTTAGTCCCAACATACACACACACACACAGACACACATATAAGGTGTCATTCTATAGTCTAATTCCGTATATGCCACCATTGGTGGTAGATGTATATATACACTATTGAATACTGTGTTTCCACCATCTAAATTTCTAGTAGGGGTAAGTTATCCAGAAGCCAACTCAAATGTTGATGACTTTGGTAGACACATAGATGCAACTGGATTTGATATTGGTTTCCCTGTGATAAAAAAACTCATCAACCAATCCCAGCCTAGATTCCAGGAGTTACCAACTCCTTCTAGAATTTGGATATCTAAAAAACCCCATATGTAGAGCCGAAGGTTAGCTAGTATAGATCTAAAATCTCTTCCTATTGAAACCCTATTTGAGTAGCCTGAAGCCTCTACTAGTGGAAGGCCCAGTATGTCATCTAGATCTTACTCTTTGTCATGAAATTTTCCCAGTACTTCCAATAAGCCATACATTGATTATAATCCTAAGGAATCTCTAGGTTCATCTAGTCATTTCCTAATGTATAAGAAACCCTCTATAAATCCCTATCCATAAAGAGTTGCTTTGGCCACATTGTCTAATTTAAGTAGTAACCCTGAACTCATGGATAGATTGGCTCGACAAGTCAACCAACACCTTGCTTTGACTCCAAAAGAGGATGAAAAATTAGACCATAAGGGTAAAGGGATAAAACTCACAAATATTGGAGAAAAAAAAATGCATGATGAGGGAAAGAGTCCCCAAAGGAAAGCTCCCACAAGATAGATCTAAAAAGAAAACTATTTATAAGATGGAAATGAATGATCAAGAACAAGACATAATTGGATATGATCCTGGTCAATGGCCAACCCCTGAAACATTCATTGTCATCAACCCTGATAAAAGGTTATGGGGTAGATATGAGGCTAGACTTTATACAAATATAGGTAGAAAGAAGAAGAATTCAGAAGCCCAAAGGAATTGGATTTCTCAATGGATGATCTCAGCCTAGGAAAATATTGATGACATGGCTATTGATAGATTTTCTGGTGATTTGTGTTTAGAAGTTGTCAATAAATTAGATAATTTTTCAGTCGATTAACAAAAATAATATACTTCTACTCTTAGATCTAAACAATATACTTCTACTCTATTAATTGATATTTTTGGTGTTAGTTATGATGTAAAAGAGGTACATAAGAGTGTTAAAACTATTGTCTCTATCCAACAACACTAGGATAGCTATCTCACACACATTTATGATGACTAGAAGAACTTTGAGACTACAAGGAAAGTAAATGACCTTGAGAATAAAACTCTTAGATTTTGTTGCAAAGAAATTAGAAAAATTTAAAATGCTCACTAAAAAGATAACAGTTTCACAAACTAGCTAAGATAGCTCTAAGGAAGAAGACAGAGACAAGAAGGATAAGAATGTTGAGCCACTAGTTCCTCCCAATCCAAAAAAAAGTAATTATACAGATAAGGAAAAGTTCAGTGACTGAAAATAAAGAAGAAATGATAACATCATCTTCTAGAAAACCTTCTCATAAGCCAACACCCCATGCTCCTATGCCCAAAATAAAGGAACATAGCTTAGCAAATAAAGAAGACTATTTGAAATATTGGCTTGAAGAATTGGGAGTAGAAGAGGAACAAGCGGAGCCTATGTTTATGGATGAGCTTGGTTTCGCTAATAAAGAATCAGAAGTTGAGAAATCTGAAGTAAATACTTTTGTTTTGTCTGATAGTTTGAGTGATTTTGAGTTTTCTGTAGATAATTATTTTGATGAGTTAGAATTAGATTTTTCTGGTTATAAGAAAATTGAAGAAAAAGAACCATGGGAATCACTAAAAAAATAAAAAATGGATATAGAAATGCAAGAACCAATCACTAAAAACCTTAAACTAGAACAAATGATACCATATGCTTCTAGTGGTTATATTTTGAACATTGACAAGTTGGTGAATCCCTATGATGCTATCTGTACATGGATAGACACCCTTGAAAACACATTTGAAAGAAGTAGTTCATGGAAAGAACAGGTAAAGGTTCTATATGTTGTTAAATTAATTTCTAGAAAGTTGAGAAATTGGTGGAATAACCTACCAGATCAAGGAAAAGGCCCAAGAGTAACCCAAGAACAATCTTCAAATCCTTTGTTGATAGACCCAAGAAACTTGGGTAAAGATGATGTTTTCCAAGCTAGTTTTGATGAATTCAAATGGTTGCTTACTGATTTGTTCTGTGATGATATTTCTAATCAATCTCTTGAAGAAAACAAGATACTGCAATAAATGAAACTTAAGAATTTAGTAACATTTGATGAGTATAATTGCATGTTTGAATCATACATGGTTGCAACAGATAAAATGCATGATCTAACAATAGGGCAGTATTATCTCAATTCACTTCCATGTGGATTAGGAGCTTGGGAACAAGATTACACCATCCATAAAGAAGACAAACAACTTGATGATGTTAGTTTTCCAACTATTTAAAGGTTGATTAGATATAAATTAGAAAAACAATGTTTGTTGGGCACTTTGCAGCTCAACCAGGAGGAGTATAATTACACCTGTAATCTTAAGGAATTTTGTGATCTCCCTCCTATAAACCAATTAAAAGATTTTCAGAAATTAAGGCAATTCAAGAAAAAATGTTGTGGAAGGAAATGTAGATGCAAGAGGTGTTCTAAAGAAAAATATCATGAAGGAGAATATACTTTCAAGTGCAACAAGCATGGAAAGTATGGCACCAAGAAACAATATAAGGCAGTCCCCTACAAAAGAAGAAAGTTCTCTAAACAATCATTGCTATACTTGTTAAAGAAAAGAGATAGGAAGGTACGTAAAGGCATAAAATGTTTTATTTGCAAAGGACCCCATTATGCTACAAATTTTCCAAAAAATCTTAATCCTAGTACTAAGATATATGCTATGTTTGAATATGAAAATCTAGGATGGGAAATTGTTGACATTAGAAACACTTATGTTGAAATAGATAATTTATATGAATTAGTAGAAATTGTTCCTAATTCAAGTTTTATGATGAAAATTAAAGATATGAAGGACATGAATAGGAAAATGAAAAGATATTCTAGTTCTGAATCTGATGAGTCCACCTCTAATCCTGATGATTTTCTTACTACACTTCTCAAGGACACACTAAAGGATATTCAACTAAAATTACAAATTGAGAAGTCAAAAGATCCTTATAAATTGGCAGCAACTAAAGAAGAAAGAAACAAATTTGTTCACTAGCATTTGGCTCAACTTAAATAGTTAGAGTCAGAGCAGGCAAAAATTGAGAAACAACTCAAACAAACAAGAAAGCCTAATAAAGGAATTGGGAAAGAATTTGACCATGGATACAAGATTCCTTCATGGAAAAAGGAAAATCCTTCTTCATCCAAGCACTCTTCCAAACATAAAACATCTAAATTTTACACTAATGTGATTGTTATTTCCAAAAAAATTGATCTTCTAATGAATGATGTGGCATATCTTAGAAGGCTGCTCAAAACTCAACAGGAAGAAATCAGAAATATTTCTTCCATAGTGGGAGAAATTAAAGACCTTCTATTCAAAGCAGACCAACATCATTTAGAATTTGAAAAAATATCATCCCAGGAAGAGGAAGGAGAAAGCAGCAGTGGTAATAGTATAGTTCTAAAAACTAGGGATAAGTCATACTCATTATTGTTAGCCAATAATGGGAATTATATCAGACTTATCTTTTGTTTTCCAGGATATAAGAAAGTTCCCATGGATGCATTTGTGGATATAAATTCTTCAAGATCTTTGGCCAAAACCAAAGCTATTTCTCCCAAATTTTGAAATCCATGGCCTGATTTACCACATAGCTATGCAATCAACGGTGAAAGGATTCACATGGGACAGTATGCTCAAGATGTTCATATTGAAATAATGGGAAAAATGTTTGTAACAAATTTTATAGAATATAATGATTTAGAAAATGATGTTCTTTTAGGCTATTTGTTCCTTACTAAATATGAGCCTCCTCATTTCTAGAAACATAAGATCTCACTCAGACATGAAGATGGACAGATTAACATCCCTTCTCTCAAAATAGTCAATCATAAGTTTGAAAATAGTGGAAAAAAGGAAAAGAAAGAATTAGTTAAGGAACTAAAAGAAGATGCATGTGAGATGTTTAAGGACATCAGACAAAGATTTGTAACAGAATGTTGCAACATGAATCCACTACAATTCTAGTCCTAGGATCATGAAGAATGTGAAATTTAGATATGACCAGAATGTCAATTAGTGATCCCTCATGAGCCTACCTATCTAATGAGTCCTACTAAGGTAAAATAAATGTATGAGCATCTAAATGAACTATTAGAATGGCATTTCATTTTCCCCAGTAAAATTCCATTTTCATGCCCATCATTCCTAATCAAGAAGAGAGAAGAAAAGGAGCTAGGTAAAAAGAGGTTTTGTATTAATTATAAGCTTCTAAATGATATTATTCTTCCTTTTAGTTATCCAATCCCCTTTAGTGCTAATTTAATCAGAAGAGCTTCTACCAAAAAGGTATTCTCAAAGTTCGACTGCAAGTTAGGTTTTTGGAAAATTAACATCAAGGAATAAGACAGATATAAGATGACATTTTCAATCCCTCAAGGACTCTATGAATGGAATGCTATTCCTTTCAATCTATGTACATCTCTAGCTTACTTCTAGCGAAGGATGGACCAAGCATTAAGGCATCTAAAACAATTTTGTGTTGTATATATAGATGATATACTTGTGCTTTCTGATTCTGAAACTAACCATATGCAACATCTAGAGGAATTATATGCAGCCATCAAGAAGAATGGGATATTTTTAACAAAAAAAAACATGGTGATTGGGAAAGAATAGATTGACTTCCTTGGCTTACATCTAAACAAAGGAAAAATTTAGCTTCAACCACATATCCTCCAATGAATTTAGGAATTTCCTGATGTTCTTTAGGACAAAAAGTAGATTCAAAGATTTCTTGGATGCCTAAATTATGTGTCTCCTTTTTACAAGGGCCTACTTGAGGATCACAAAGCAACTCAATCACATCTGAAGGAAGGAAAGGAAGGATGGTCTTTACAAGCTATTGAGGTAGTCCCAAGAATAAAGTCTAAATGTCAAAATCTTCCCTCTCTGCAAACTCCTACTCCTGACCTACCACTCTACTTATACATTGATGCTTCTAACAAAACTTGGTCTACTGTCTTGATATAGGAAGAAGGAAATGGAAAGAAAAATATTTGCAATTATAGGTCTAATACATTTACTGAAAAAAAGAGAGTAGATATCATATATTTGAAAAGGAAATCTTGGCTATAAAAAAAGGTATTGAAAAACTTAATTTTTTTCTTAAGACAGTTAAATTTATAGTTTGTACTAATAGCCAGGCCATGAGGAGCTTGCTCAAAAATAATCCCAACAAAGATATAGCCAAAGGAAGGATAGCTCGATGGTATTTTGAGTTTCTTAGTTATGATTTTGATATAGAATGGATCAAAGGTGAAAACAACCCATTAGTTGATGCTTTGACAAGAGAACTTGTAGGATCCATCTATCATGGTTTAGAGTTCAATGCCCCAAATTGGTACAAGACAGATGGAACTACTATGCATATGGTATAATATGGTAATGGAATAAGAATAAGTCTTCCAGCTCTTCTTGCAAATATTGTCCAACTATTACTAGAATCTTACTTTCTTAATAAATGGCTTCTTGATCTAAGGCGAAAAATTAGATACTATCATGGATAAGGGATAGTAGATTCAAATGAAGAAGAGGAATTTAAGGAACTTATAGGCTTGGATAAAGCTCCAATTATGCACTGGTGCATCTAAATGATAGAATTTATATTCACATCAAAGGATTATTTGGTATGAACTGGTCTAAACTGAGCAAATTAAATTTGTTGAAAATTTTGAAATATGGATTCATTGGTAGGATCAGCTTTGATCAGGACATATTTGAAGAATATATAGATCTGATAGGAGAAAGATTCAATCCAAATATGATAGAATTTTTAAATTTCATACATCCCTATCTTTGGAGAAAAATGTGTAGTTCAATGACACAATATCTAACTCATTATCCTAGGACAAGATATGATTTCCCTATAATTGAGCTATACCCTTTAGAAGCTAGATGGAGATATGAAATTAGGATTGAATATATGGAGATTAGATTAAATCTTGCTTCCCTTGCATGAAGAATTGAAATAGACCAAGCCTAAGCTTAGGATTATGTGGTTCAACTAGAATATGCTTTCAATCCTCGGTCTAAAGATTGTGAACTTGTTTACCATATGTTACCTCATGAATTATTAGATCTCATACCATTCTAATTAGATAGCACATAGGTTTGTATGTGTCGTGATGTCACCCATGTTAAGATGTGACAATAGGAAGCAACCATATCATAAAAAGAAAGATCCTCATATCCACTTATGAGTGTTAAGTGGGCCCTTCTTAGTCATGGGTGTCCAAAAAGTGAATCTCTTTATCCTTCACTATGTTAGTGCTTACGATAGATTGAATAATAGCTATGCACTCCATAGTGTGGTAGGTAGTGGGAAATGTGTCATCCTTGTATGGACAGACTCAAAATTTATTATAAATTTCCTTGAGGTTACAAGCTTTTCCCCTTCTATAAATTGTTGGGGATGCCTCATTTTTTGCATCAGGAGTTATTGGATGGAAGTCTAGAGTCTAGTTTGATGGTCCCAAGTTATGTATATCAGACGTATGCTCTCTCCCACACCTCGAGCGATCTAGATGAACAAAAATATGTATGCTTTTTGTAAGAAATTTTACCATAATTCCATAATAATATTGGGTTTTCATTATCATATACATATATATATATATATTACAAGTTGTTTAAAGCTATAATAGTCTTGTAGATAAAAAGAGAATAATAGTTTTGGTTGCTTTGGATTACAACCAACAACCTTGAAAGATAATAAAAAATGGCTTAAATTCTTCTAACAGTATTTTGAAATGACATAACAACTCATAAAAAAAATTGTTAATCTCAGAACAAGTATGGCCAAAGTGACAAAATGACTCTAATTGGCCTGAACTTCCAAAATAATTAGTAACAGTCAAAGGAATTGATATTTTTCACTAGCTTTTATCTTCATTTATATTTCATCGAATATCTTCAGTCCATTAATGAAAAGTGATAGGAGCTATAGGGAATACTAGGAAAATAACAAATATTAAAGGAAAATGAAAAGGTAAAATAAAGACATGTTTTTCCCTCATCATTCCCCCCCAGCTTAAGGCTTTGCATGTCCTCATGCAAAATAATGTAGGATACGAACCAAGAGGAGGAGTGAATTTATTCATGGTATTAGTAACCTCCTTAATCCATAATTGATATGACTCATATACTTGTTTTTCATACTCCTGAATGGTCATCATAGATGTATTGGTGACATTTTATTGCTCAAGTGTTACCTTGAGTTGATTAGTCTATGTTGCTTGTGAGGCATTGATTGACTCTGCATTTTAATCCTATTTTGTAGGGCTTCATTTTCTTTAGTTAATTTAGTCACTAGATTCTGCATGTTACAGATTTCATCATTGGTTAGTAGGGGATGCTCCTCAAATTCTTCTACTACCTCTGATTCCTATTCTGCTTCTTGTTCATGGTGGGAATCTTAACATTTTCTTGCTCTTGATCATCCAAATCATTCACCTCTCTCTCTCTTCTCTCTTCTAATTCTCATTCTACTTCTTGATTTCCAGTATGAGGGGTTTGAAATTCACCAACTTCTTGATCTTCAAAATTCTCTAGGTTGTCATCACCTACTTGCTTAGTTGGTGTAGGCTCAATTTGAACAATATCCTTACCAAGAATATCCTTCCGGGTAGCTGGTATTTCTTTTGAGATTGGAGAATTTTGGGGAGGTGTTTTATGGTTTTTTTTAGGCTTCTTTTGATTTTGTGGAGTGTCCTTAGATTCTATCTGCAACCTTTTTCTTTTAGTTCTTCTTAATTCCCTAGAAACAACCTCTATTCTCTTAGTTTTTTGGAATATTGTGGCCAAGATTGTTAAATATCCAACTTCATCAATTATTTGGGGGCTTAAAACATTACTAGATACATTAGCTAAATTTTCTAGCTTTTCCATGGGAATATTTGGTTATTTTCTCCTTTCTTTGGATACTTCTGAGATAGTAGCTAAGGTTGAATCACTACGCAATTTCCTCTTGCTCCTAGAGCCAGGTGTAGTAGTTTCAATAGTTTTAACATTAGGCCATCTAATACTTGAACTCTTAATTTGCTTATTGCTAGACCCTAAGTTTTGTACAACCTTTTTCTTTGAGCTACTAGGGGAATCCTTTGACTCAGAATCCTCATTGTGTTCACTACCCTCATCTAAATTTGTATGTCTAGAATCCTCTCCTTCTGAATTGACAAGAAATTTTTCTATATTATGAGAGTCCTCTTCTGCAAAATGCTCTGAATTATTAGGGGGGTCATCCTCCATAGAATTTTTAGGGGTCTCTTCTACAACAAATGAGTCCCAATCCTTAGGAGGAGAGAAATTCCTTAATTCTTTCACAATTAACAATTTGATAAGTCCATGATGGGCTAATGAATTTTTGCTACCCATTTGAATTGCTTTTCTCATTTAAATTATAGAAGAATACAAAAAGAAAGGGATGTTCACAAGAAAACCCCATTGCAAATGTAAAATGAGCTAAATTTTCTTAGCATAAACATACACATACCTTCCCTTGCAAGTTAATTATTGGATAATAAATGTTGCCACATCATTCCAAGGTGGCAGAAGTGAAGCTAGCTCCATGCCTATCCTGTAACTGCTTCGACCAACTCCCCATGCCTCAGATAATTCTTGCAAAGGTACTTAAGATATTTTTCTTTTGTTGAGTTATCATGGAAGTAACTTTCCCCTGTTAATGGAAATCCTATGACATCTACTATGGTCTCAACTAAAATAGGGATTTCCAAACCATGGACCTGTGCTTGTTTGCTATGGCATGTCATTGCAAATTCACGAGCCAACTTCTCATCATATCCTCTTAGTATTTTGAATTATGCATCCCACCCTACTTGCTTAAATATTTTAGATGCCTTTGACATTGCCGAATCCCTCAGTTCATCCATATTTGTAGGCTCAAAGTGGTGCTTTTGTTCTCCTTCCATATTGTTACTAGGAGGTGCAATTGCAACCTAGAATAGTGCGTAGTTCAAAACTAGTATATTGTGTATAGACAAAATCTGTTAGTAGAAATGGCTACTATGAGGGATAGTACACAAATATCAAGTTTAACTAGTAGTGAAAATTAGAAACTAGGTTGTGGGTTACTATATACAGGTAAGAAAAAGGTGATTTTACATTGTTATTATTACGACGTCTTATGGTTTATGGGTAAATGACAAATACTAGTAGTATCAAAAGAACATGACCAAGTAATAATAGATATAATAGATTACAATGCACCTAAAAGGATATGGTATGGATATGATGTGACAAGTTTTGCATGAGAGGGATGAAACACAACATATGATATCAACTTAATAGGTTACATGTTCTTGGGTGACGTCAAAATCAATAAATCAATTAAACAATATTAAATAAAATAAAAAGGAAAGAATAAAACTCATGAAATACCATTATTGATGGCTGTCGATGGAACAAAGTGATCACGTGGAGGCACATGTGTCAAAATTAGAGCTGATGTTGATATGAGTGCCAACCTAGCAAAAAAATCTTGAAATGATCAGAAGGCAAGGCAACATCATAGTAGGTACGGATGTGGTAGAGCAAGAACAAAGTGGATAATCCAACTGAGCATAGATGATTGTAGTGAGAGACCTGAGCACCCTATGAACCATAGCTCAAAGTAGAATGGTTCATGGCATTTAAGTGATAGGAAGGCAAAGTGCATACCTATGATAGAGTTTTTTTTTCAATTTATTTATTTTTGTCTCAATGATAGACCGTCAATAACTTTTTTTTCATCCTACCACCACCTAGAAGCATTGGAAACCTAGTTTTTACCTATAGGACTTATTTAACAGTTAACACCCACTAAAAACTAGTTTTCAAACATTAATTGGCCAACAATGCATGAGGGTTTTCATTGTTGGATCTTTTATTAATTTTTTGTTTAAATCATTTTGAAAAGTATCTAAAAGGTATTGTGAGAGGCCACATAAACCCTATCAAATAGATGGGGTTCCTTAGGAAGATTTGAGACAAACTCTTCCCTGGAGAGAGGCCTCTTGTACAACTTCAACCAGTGATTGTTGAAAACTAAACCCATGTGATAAGAGTCCACCATGTACATCTTGATATCCCCATTATCATAGACATCTCAATTTCATAGGGCTTGAGCCACCAAGTGTGGAAATTTCCCTTAAAATCTTGAAAATTGAGAATCATACAAGAGTTCCCAATCACTTGGTTGAAATGACCATTGTCCAATGAAACGATCATGTGAGAGAGAATGTTGGATCTGGAAAATCTCTATATGGAAGAGTGCTTGTTGTCAAAGTTCATCTAATGAGTGGGTTTGTGCAATTCATTCTTTCTATGCATCAAACAAGTTCATACCCAATTGGAGTGTGGTACGAAGAGCTTTTACCTCAAAATTGATAGGGAGAACAACCCTTTTACCATAGACAAGCTCATAAGGTGTCAAACCAGTGGTGGTTTTCCATGTAGTGTAGTAGGCCCACATGGCTTTAGGAAGTTGCACAACCTAGTCCTTCTTATGAAGGGAGAATGTCTTGGTAAGAATGTTCTCGAGTTCTCGGTTGGTGACTTCAACTTGACCATTAGCTTGGGGATGGTAAGGTGAAGACTTGCGATGTTGAATCTAATATTCATGAATCAAAGAAGAAATGAGGTCAGCCATGAACTATGGACTTTGATCTGTAACAATCTCATGTGGAACACCAAATCAGGTAAAACTCTCAGAATAGAGGAATTCAGCTACCTTGGTGTCCTTGACATGCTTTAAAGCAACAACTTCAGCCCACTTTGTTACATAATTCATACACACATGGATATATTCCTTGTTCTAAGATGGTGGGTTGATAGGTCCAACAAAATCAAGTTCCCATTTTTCAAAAGGCTTAATGGATGATTGAGGATGCAGAGGCATTTCATTTGAGCATGTGGGGTGACCGATACACTAACATTTATCATAGTGTTGGCCATAAAATTTACAATCCTTGTGAAGTCTAGGCCAATAGTAGCCAATATTTAAGATATTTTAAGTAGTCCTCTGAGTGGGAAAATGTCCTCTGTAGGGTTTTATGTGACATGCATGAAGTATGTTGAATACATAGCCCTCAGGAACACATCGATGCATGATATTATTGAGGCCACAATGGAAGAGAAATCCATTGATCCATGTATAATCACCATTGAGTCTGACTAGCTTTCAACATTCCCTCAAAGAGAAATGAGGTGGGAAATTGCAAGTGACCAGGTAGTTTTCCATGTTAGCATACCACAGACTCTTCTGAAATGGGAAAGAAATGTTCATCTAGAAAGGAATCATCAACTGGAACTGGTTCATCATCTTATTGTTCTAACCTAGAAAAAAATTCTACAACCACATTCTCATGACTAGGCTTATCAAGTATAGTAATGTCAAATTCTTGAAGAAATAGTAGCCATCTAATAACTCTACCACTTATAATATGTTTATTCATTAGAAATCAAATTGTAGAATGATTAGTATGAACAAACACTTTATATATGGTAATATAATGATGAAACTTATTAATTGCATAAACAACTAAGAACTCCTTTTCAGTTACTGTATAATTTACCTTAGCCTCAATGAAATTCTTACTAATGTAATAAATGGAGTAGAAAAGATTATCTTCTTTTTGTCTGAGGATAGCTCCCATGGAACAATCTGAGGCATTAGTGTGGATATGAAAAGGTAGTTCCCAGTGTGGACCTTTGAGTATTGGTGTGGTGACAAGCTTGTTCTTGATGCTTTCAAAAGCCTCTTGACATTCTAGTATCTAAAAGAAAATGATATCTTTTGCTAGGAAACCAAACAAGGGGGAGGAAATCTTACCAAAATTTTGGATAAACCTCCTATAGTACCCTGCATGGCCTAAAAAACTACATACATCCTATGAAAAAGTTTTTTTCTATCTAAATGTGCAAGACATAACTAGAAATGAAAAGTGAAAGAACACAAGACCACCTCATGATTGGGCTACATTTAACACAAACAAAGAAGAAAACAAAACAAGAAGTATACATTTAATCTATGTTGTTCCTTGGTTGGCCCTTGATGCAGCTTGATATGTATGCTCCTTGGATGGCAATATGATGAAGGGTGGATGCAAGGTGGTGTGGATACAATGAATAATGTGGGTGTACAATGAAAACTTAAGGATGCTACAACGGAGGATGAACTTGAACTTAAATGCAAATACAAGTGATAGAGCTAATTATGCAAAAATGCTTGAAATTGGATTGAGAATTTGAGAGCATAAGGGTGCTAAAATGCCTAAGTTCTATGAATGAATTAAAAAATGGGGGTATTTATAGAAGAAGTTGAGTTCTCTAGAGAATTCAACGGTCATGATTGAGCCACCATGGCCAAGATGAAGGGCTATGGTGAGTTGAAAACTCACAAGCCCTCACATCTTGACATGTGGTGGATGAAGTGTCAAAAGGACATGGTGAGATGGAAAGGTTACAAATGATGTGGAGGAAGGACAAATGATGTGGAAGAAGGACAAGTACTTTGAAAGTACCTTGGCAGATGAGAATATTTCCTCAAAAAGGAACTTATTGTTCCCATATGAGAGGAAAGTGACATATGAAAAATTTTAGTATTCCTCAAAAATCTTCATGGGGAAGAAGAAAGTAGTTGGAGAAATAAATGTGAATTAAAAATTCACATGATTAGGAATCATCTTGTGGATAAGAAAAGGTTCCCAAAAAGTAGGATTTTGACACATGTTAGTGATGTGACAAGTCAAAGCTTTTGGAAGACTTTGGCACATGTGAGCGATGTGACAAGACAAAGGTTCTAGAACTTTCCATGGGAATAAGGAGAGTCTTGGAAGGATAAATGTGAATTAAAAATTCACATGGGGAAGAGAGGAGTCTTGGATGAATAAATGTGGATTAAAAGTTCACATAGGGAAGAGAGTCAATGCCAAATGTGGAAAATGTGAAGGTTGACTAAAAATATATGCTAAATGTAGCAAGGGGATTAGATTAAGGTTGTGCAAATACATAATTAAGAAAATTAATGAGAGATTAGAAGAAAGTGGTAGATTATGAAGGATGTGACATTAATCCTGATTAAGGTGTGCACATCCTAATCATGGATTAATTACATTAATCTAGATTAAAAGAGGGTTATGGAGGATGTGACAAGGAGAGAGAAAAAGGAAGAATTTAAAATTAATTTTATTCAAAAAGGTCAAATGATTAAATTAAATAAATTTATATGTTTATTTAATTTAGAGAGGAAAAGGTGTAAGGTAATGTATTTAATTTTTAAATTAAATACTTTAGGGACTTTAGGTAGAAGGTGCAATATTAATTAAATAAATCATTTAATTAATATTGATGAAATAGATGAATAAAGTAGATGAGTTTGACTATGTTGGAGTGGTCAAATTTGGATGTCTACATTTTTCCCCTCTTCGAAATATTGTTAAAATAGTAGTGTTTCAAAGTAAAGAAAATGAAAATGACCCTATAGAGGAAGTGACTAGAAAATGATGTCTCAACATGGAAGAGATTGCATGAGCTTCCTAAAATGGAGGGAGATGCCCCAATCTTGCAAGGGAATGACCATGACGAAGGAATGGGGAAAATGGTAGGGTATGCCCCCTTGAGAGGGTGGTTGGGGAAGAAAAAGGGACCTCAGGTGACTTCTCAATAGGAAGAAACAGAAGGCATGGTTGGGTAGAGCTCAAAAAACTAGGTAGGTTTGAATTTTGAATGGAATTGAACGGACACACGGTTCACAAATGGCAGACCCAAAAAGTGGGGGGATTAGTTGAATTAAAAGAAGTTTAGATAAAAGGAAAAAATACCCTTCACTTAAAAAAGGTTGAAAAAGGAGGGAAAAGTTATTTAAGGTAATTTGAGAAATTACCACTCCTCATTTGCACATTGGCAGTTGAGTGAGAGAGAGAGAAGAGGAGGGGAAGGAGACGAGGAGACAAGATGCAAGAGGATTATGACTCAAACATTATCCACCAAGGGGATGAGGTACAATGGTTTTTCCATGAGCGTGTGGTTCCATGCCAAGTTAGATGCAAAACCTCCTTTGTGATTTTAAGCATTTGGGATGTAATTTTTTTTAGTGTTTATGCTTTCTTGAAAATATGGATTTTGTTTACAGGTTAGTTTAGTAAAATGGTTTGAGGGAGAAATTTTGATTTTGTCGAATGGGTAGGAAAAATTTCTTGTTAGAGGAATGGGAAAGGAGGGGTGGATTTTCCCAACAAGAGGGTAAATGCACCTTCAAAAATATAAAAAAAATGCCTGAAAAGGGTAAAGGGACAAAAGGGGAAGGTGGGCTTGCCCCAAGTTGAGCAAAACCCATTAAAAAAGAGAAGGGTCACAGTGGGGTGACCCCACCTAGGTGAGTTTGCCCATCCTGGGGTGAGTTCGCCCTAGGATGGGTAGGTTCACCCTAGGCTAGGGCAGGTCCACCCCATGCCTAAGTGGGCTTGCCTGAGCATGGGGCGGGGCCGCCCTAGGCACGGGTTGGCTTGCCCTAAGATCGGGGTGGGTCTGCCAACTAACGTGAGGCAGGCTCACCCCGAGCTAGGGAGAGTCTACCCTAGGCCGATGGTGGGTCTGCCTACTAAAGTGGGGTGGGGTCACCTAGAGCCAGGGCGAGTCTACCCTGAGTCGAAGGCAGGTCTTCCCACTGAGCCGAGGCGGGTCTACCCGTCGAGCCAATGCGGGTCTACCCTAGGCTAGGGCCGGTTCACCCGTCGGTTAGTGCAAGTCCACCCAAAGCAAGGGTGGGATCACCCTTTGGGCGGAAAAGAGATAGAAAAGACAAAAAAAAGGGAAAAAGAGGGGCCAAAAGAGGGGGAGAGGAAAAATTAGTAAAACAATATCCCATGGTCAAGAGAGAGAAAAGAGAAAGAAATGAAAAAGATAAGAGGATTGACATGTGGGGTTGTATGGATGCAAAGTTTTGACTCAATACAGACACACATGAGGCATTCAAAGGTGTTGGCAGTGACGATAGTGGCCATGACTAGAGCAGATCACCATGCATTGGCATAGGCAGGATTGCTTCATCTATTAGGATACCTAATGATTAGAGCTCATCGAATGCTACTGATAGCGTTGGTAGAGCAAAGGAGTTTAGAGACATTGACGTTCCATCTTCCAACAGGGGAGATGACAGTGACATTGGAGAATGTATGGTGAATTTTGAGGTTACCCATAGCAGCCCATTTGGTGAGTGCAACGACGTTGGTGGGGGAGGAGCTGGATCACACCATGTGGGTGTTGTTTGGGTGAGATGAACTACCTATATAGAGGGGGAGGTTGGATGTGGATTTATTCCTATCATTGGGGCTGCCGCCATTACCACTATATCTATGTGGGATGATTAGTGGATTACTATTGCTAGACTGAAGCAAGGGATTTTGCAGCTTGAGGTTTATGGAGGTTATTTGACACATTGTCAAGGTGAGAGAGGGGTAGTTTGCATGGAATACATGTGTACTAGCACAACTTTATAGAGACATGCATGCCATCTATTACAAAGGGGTGTTTAGTGTGACACATGTGACACTATTGTAGGTATGGGCCTAGGAACACATCAATGTCTCCAGGCTAGGAGTGGTGAGGGTAGGACAAGTGGATGAGACAACACCCATAGCTCGGTGGTATGATCAAGAGAAGGGATGAGTTTTGCACTGTGAGGGCTAGGGGGATCTAGCTAGATGGAGGAGGACCTTGGATGACCTATAGGAGGAGCACATAGTGTGGCAGTTGTACATGTTTTGGTGATTTACGAGATGGAGGGAGGATGAGAGGAGACACCAAGGCTAGTTTAGCACCAAATGCATTTTAGTCAAAAGGGAGCTCCACATAGTGGAGGCACACAGGCCAAATAGAGTGGATAGATAGTTTGAGATTGTACAAGATATTTCGTAGGGTCCAGAAATGTTTCAATAGATCAACCGAGAGTAGCCATGGGGAGAGCTAATTTTTTTGAGGTTTGCTAGAGAGCACTGGGAGACATTGCAATTATTCCCCTACCTGGGGAGGGCTGGGGGAGAGATAGAGGAAAGGGTGATAGATCGATAGGGCAGGTGGTGTAGACATCACCAAACTCCATGAATTTCTCCAGAGGAGCCAAATGTGGGGGCCCTAGGGTTTGGATCAGAGGATGAGCATTGATTGGCTTGTTAGAGGAGAGGGAGGAGGGGACAATAGAGGAGAGGATAGGAGGTAGCTAGGGTAACAAATTAGTAGGAGGATGCAGGGGCTGTAGGACATTAGGATGGAGGATAGGGTGAGGTCAGGGCTATAGGACAGTCAGAGAGGATGAGGAGGAGGAGACCACAGAGGAGTGCCATGGTGGAGATCAGGGGAGAGAATAGGGGAGATGATGGTGATGTGGAGATGATGGATGATAGAGGAGAGTAGGAGGTAGAGACAATGGATACAGAGGTACACAATATTTCCCTACTATCCATGGTGCCACCAATAGGAGATGATTTGGCGATATTACTAATAGGGGCCATGGCGAGATTGTAGATCATCAAGTAGAGGTTGAGAGATACAGAGGCAGTGGGATGTCAACTAGAGGCAAAGGTGAGTGAGCTACAGGAGGAGGTGGATAGGGTGCAAGTAGAGGGACAAAGGGATTGTGATAGCCTAGCACACAAGGCATTACAAATATAGGTGGAGAGGGATGAGGTAGAGGCCGAAGTGAGTGGACTATGAGAAAAGGTTGTGAGGGAGCATGAGGAGGCAGTGGCTGCGAGATGGCAATGAGACTAGTTAGAGGCAGCGATGGTGATCTAACAGGTTAGGGGGCAAGAGGTAGCGATAGACCTGATATCATCAGAGGCTATGGCATAGGCAGAGAGGGACATGGAGGACTTGAGGAGGCAAGTGGAGGGACTATTGAGAGAGAGGATTGAGC
>VDFB02026320.1:145362921-145425505 GCA_007258455.2 Sequoia sempervirens | reverse complement strand
TGCCCGAATTAGTCATGGCTTGCAGAGAAGCCTACCAAACTAAAACCAGAACAATTGTTGATAAGGAGGGAAACATCCTCGTAGACATGTCGCCAGAGGGGATCACCAAGACTTTCCACATTCCCACATTCCAACAGATGGAGGTCCCTACATTAGAAGAATACCAGGTGGCATGGGATGATAATCCGACTAGATGCAAGAAATCGATAAACCTACATTGGCTCAAAAAAAGACGGGGCGGCGCAGCGAAGGTTCCTCAAGAGCTCTTCCGTTGTGATTTCCATGAGGATTACCACAACCTGGTAACCATGTTGAGTAGGGTTATGTGTCTCCAAATGGCCACCTACTTCTAATAATGGATGGCCTATTTCATCGAGCAGATCCTGCGTGGAAACGAGGACGTCACAACAAAGGTTTCATTCTATTGGGGAGGGATCATAAGCAACTGCTTCCATGAGTAGTTTGTTAACATGAAAAAGAGTTCTAAATTCTATATGACCTCCTACCTTGTATATTCCCTAGCAGATCAAAGGTAGTATAGCGAGTTGTTTGTGGCACCTGATCAGGGGTAGAAGCGAGGACTCAAACCATTTGATAAATATTCGCAGCTCCAATAACACAATTTCAAAAGGGACTACTGCAGGGTAAATGATGCCTTCATTGGCCATATCATCAAATTGATCGTCGGAGACTTCGAGAGGAGGGTCTCCCACAGCACAAGAGCCCTTCTAAAGCAATACGCCTTCCTCTATATCCAATATCCAAAGTTTACATACATCCGGGCCCAGGCCTTCACCGAAAGGCCGAATAGATTGCCTCGGTACCCAAACGACAGAATCATCCTCCTAGAGCTTTCTCGGCAGCTCCAACAACTACATGAAATCTTTAGCAACAAGCATATAGTAGGGATCTCCTATCCCATGACCCTTGGCCGAGGCATGTACCGATTACAGACGTCACAATGTGTTGGTAACTCTGAGAAGGAGCTAAAGGAGTACCACTTCTACCTGCACATTGCTCGCCCACGGATGGACCCCCATGGCCACGTCAAGAAGGCGCTAGGGCCAGCATATGCCCATCTCCATCGCATTGAGGATTTTTGGGCCGACTGCCAAGATGACAAAGAAGTGCATGCAAGGAACTACATGTGCATGACGGTATTGTTCCTAAGAAGGGTACAACCATTTCTAGTACCGGACCAAGTCGAGGAGGACGAGTCCACAATCATGCATCTGAGGTACCCTACGGTTGCCAACCTGCCAATACCCTCAATTGACTGCAATGAACAGGAGGTCGATGAACTGGACACCATAACCCAGCTGATCTTAACTCGTACCAAGGAGTGGATCGATGGGCAGGTGGCACATCTAAAGCGACAAGGAGTAGTATTGACCTATGAAGGGCTCAAAAGTGAGCCTAGTGCCACGGAGGATGTTGCTGCCACCACGTCAACTGGTGGGACCTCCAAGTCTCCTCCTATCACCAAGTCCCATAAAAGAAAAGGAACAGAAACTGTGTAGTCTTCGGACCCCAAGGCCTCTGCAAAGAAAGAAATGGGAGGCTCATCCCCCAAAAGGCTTAAACAGGTGGAAGGTGTAGAAGAATTGTAGCCTCCCTTGGTTCTCCCTACCCCTCTTGTTGCACCGCCCACCTCCCTGGCTGCGGTCGCCGCTTCCCCACCGGTAGTGGACATTTCTATCCATCTTGCCCCTTCGCCTCCAGCCAAATCGATAATAATAATTGACTCCTCTTCCAGCATGACCACTCCCCCTTCTTCTTCTACTGCCATGTCGCCAATCACATCACTCCCTCTGGTAGCAATAACATCACCTTTTCCCCTTGCCACCATGCCCAAGGATCTTACAAGGCACATGCAGAACCTCCCCCCTGAGCTCTCCTAGATCTTAATGGATCCAACTCTCCGGGAAGCCCTTGCCCAAGTCCTTACAACTACTCAACCTTCACAACCACCAACAGGGCCACTAGCCATGGAGGCCACCATGTTAATGTCAAAGCAGTTTGAGGAACGAGAGCAGGAGGCCTCGAAGTTTGTCGAGGAAGAGGCTAATGAGTATCATGAGCACCTAGAGTACAAAAACTAAACCATCGACAGGGTGGTTTATGAGGAGGAAGAGATAGGCTCTTCCGAGAGTGGGGACGAGGAGGATGGCTCGAGTGCCAAGGAAATCATTCAAACATTTGATGATGACCTTGAAGAAGAAATGGCACAACAGCTGAAGAACGTTGGAACAGCAAAAACAGAACGGTCACCACGTGGTGAAGAAAAGCAGCCACAAGAAGAATAGCAGATAAAGGATTTGACTGAAGCAAAAACCCATGTTGTCAAAAGCCCCGAGCTTAAGGGTACTAAGGAGAAGAAAGAAGAAGTAGTAAAAGAAGATACTCCCATCCAACAACTATCCACCAGGTTGCCGATCAAACGCCTCGTATTTGTCCATGACTCTGCCGAAGAGGAGGAGAATGCTGCCAAAGAGAAAGGAGAATCCCAAAAGGAAAAGGAAGCAGAAATCTTGAAATTGACCGAGAAGGGTGAAGGTGGCCCTGATTCACCCAAGGGGAAGTCTACTGTGCCTGAATGGTTGGAGAAGCAACTTGAAAGAATGACCCCAGTGCTAAAGGACCCAAGGGCGAGGCTAGAGGCCATCTTGGCTTGAGCCTAGATCACAACGAAGAAAGAGAAGAAGTCTAAGGTCTGATCCAAAATAACCATGGATGCTTCTGACTCCCAAGTGGCACAAATCGCAAGGCCCACCATGCGCCAAGCTGAGGTAAGTTATAAAATCTCTACCATTGACCTGGGAACTACAACTAGAGGGCAAAAGGTTGAGCACCTTGAGGAGTCAGTGGCCATAGTGGTGCACCTGATAAAGCAAGATAAAATCTCCAAGGATGATCTCAAGGTGCAAGTTGCAGCATTAACAGATTATATACATCAATGGTCCTCAGTGGATGACCTACCCACTACATCCATGGTTGTACCTCAGTTGCTTTCCAAAGAGCAGATCGACAAAATGGAGAGAAGGAAGAACTTGGAAAAGACCACCGAGGACTAGTTCCGACAAGTCTCATACATCGGGAACATGGGAATTAGCAGGGCTGTACGAACAGCCAACAAGTTCTTGGACCTAATGCAGTCTCTGGAGGGCACAAGGAAACTCTACACCAATTTCCCCGCAACCTACGACTCCACCTTCCCAAAGATTGAAGCTATCTTTCAATTGCCTGAAGCCACATGGGAGAAGAAGCTCTCATTTAAGAAAGATCACTGGTTGATGGATATATGGCACCGAGACTTCGACAACTAGAAGGAGAGGTTGGAGCAAATCTTGAGTAGGGTGGATCCTGATATTGAGTGGATCAAGAAAATCTGGGCGGAATGTGCCCGATATCTTAAGCTGATGACGGGCTATGATATGCCAACTGTGCAAATGGATCCAGAGAAGATAAAACCCTACTTCCACGAGAAGATGAGGGATGGGATGGCTGGAGATATCACAACATAATTCCTAGGTTTTACTGCCCGCCCCTTCGATCAATCGGAGCTGTTCAGAGACCAGGGCTCAAAGTATGATGAAGATTGGAAAAGGCTAGAAGAAAATGCAAAGGATTGGAGCTACCAGGAGCTGCGATGCGAAGTCATCGAAATAGACAAACTCCAGGAGGTCATCCTCAAGTTCATCGAATATACAGCCTCCAAGGAACAAGAAGATAGCCCTGCTAAAGATGAACTTCCTGAAGAGTAGCTACAGAAAAACAACAATCTACTAAAAGACAAAAGAGCTACAGTGCCATCAGCAAGAAGACGAAATAGGGAAGAGACAAGAATGTAATTTTTTAAATTGTGATCTATTGGGGGTAGGTGAAACCCTATTTTGTAATGAATCTAGGCCACACAATAAGAATGAATGTTGGCCATTCATTTGACTTTTGGAAAACTATAAATAGGGCTCTCTTCTCATTTACAAAGAGAGAGTTGAGTTGTTGTAAAGACATGCTGCAGAAATTTATAAGAAAAAGGCATTAACTTGATGTATTTTCTTGGTTTTTTCCATGTTACTTGATTCAATCTCCAATGTTAGATGTTTGACTTAGATTTTATTGTTGTTTAGTTAGCTGTCTTCTTTCTTTGGATAGATCTTAGGAATGCTGTTGGGTGATTATGAAAATTCTTGTCATGTTGATGATTTCTTTGTCCATACTTTTTGTTGTTTGCTGATGGTAGATAGCTGTGCAAAGTTAGCTTGGACTTGATTTCAAAGCTGCTCCAAACATTTATCTTTGATTCATGCACGTATGTGGTGGATGAAGGATAAAATATCTGCAGACCTTAGAAGATAGCACAATTTCCATGATATTGTGAAATCCCTGGTTAAGTGGGATATTGTTTTGAGGAATTGTCCATTACAGGAACTCCATTGTCACTATTCATAGTTAGTGGCAGACTTCGAAACTTTCCCCCTTCCTCGCCTTTTCTTCTTTTTTTTTAATGACTGACCTATGCTAAGGTTCATTGCACATTGTAAAGCCATATCCAACAACAAAATGGAGTCCAAGACTGATGTCTGAACCTACAACCAATGCATGACAACTTTTCATCCTATGAACTCCATTTCAAGATTCAACTTCCACACTTTGTATCCATGCTTTGTATTTCCTGTGTAAGACCACCTTGTGATTCCAAAAAATCACATCAAACTACTGAGGTATCTAAGCACTTTCAAGACCTGACATCTGAGAGACCTTGGGATAGTGTTCTACAATTTGATTGTGGAAGATTTTCTTTCAAGAGAGGTAGTGCACCTACGCGCTGCCTTTGTTGAGAAATGCATCAAAATACCATTAATAGATATGTATTCCTTTAGTGTTATTATGAATTTAAGATCATACTCTCACTAAAGTGGGGGCTAAATGTAGTGTCAAAAATTAGCACCCTTGACAATTTCACACAATGTTGACACCCTATTTTTCTTATAATGTTAATTACAATAACAATTTACTCATTTTTGGACTAGATTAATAAAACATATTTAAATTTGAACCATAGGGAAATAGGGTGTCCACCTTTTAGGAGATGGACAACTTTGGGGACCTATTTCACACTTTAGTGCATTAAGAAACCAAGGTCCATCAACCAAGTGACTCAATTGACGAAAAGGATTAGGGGGTTTCTTTGGTGTCATTAAAAAAAGGGGTTCACCATTAAATGAAAGTTTTAAGGAGAAATGCAAACATGTATACACTAAAACCTAGAAACTTACAAGCATGTAATCAGACTGAGAAACAAAATAAAATAAGAAAATACTTGGAGATGTGAAGATGATTGAACAAGGCTTGAAAACCTTAAAAATTGCTACTTTTGAGGTGTACTAGGATTGATACGCTAGGTTGGGAAATTTAGTCCAAGTTTAGGGTTTTTGGGCAAAATCTAGAATCTCCTGGTGACTTATTAGAATCTAGTGAAAGATGTCAAAAGGGCTATACAAGGACTCATACACCCAAGGTGGTGATTTAGTACTATTACTAGGGTTTGTCTAATATTTCTATAGCCTCTAGTGATCTTCTATAACTTTCATCTTGTCTGATCTTTAGGTCTAAAAAGTATAAATTTTGATCTATAGGTTAGTTTCCATGAAGATGACAGCTTATTGACAAATTTGACAACTTTGTCTTCAAAGGATCTTTAAGCTCTAATTCACCTAGATTTGTAAGCACGCATCAATAAAGAAAAATGTTGTGTTATGGAATAGGGGTTTTCCTTGGTCAAAACATTTTTTTGTAATTAAACCTTTAAATGAAATAGAAAAGCATGAAGGAATCATGAATGAACAAATACATGATGTTGCAACTCACCAAACCCTTTACATGAAGGTTGCAAAGTTTTGTGAAATGGCTCCAAATGATGTGGATCTTGATTCTTGATTGTTGATATGAGATAATGTATTTGAATGCTTGCTTGAATTATAAAAAACCTACATCAAAAATATTATCTCACAAAGACACATGATGCATGATGCATGAAGACTTTGACATGATGGTTGAATCTCGAATGTCGGTCCAAATGCCTGATAATTCACACTTGAATGCTCTTGTAATCACTCTTGATCATAAACTCTTTTGTAATGCTTGAATACTTAAAAGCTTGGAGGAATTGAAAGCTTGCTAAGAGAAAATATGTGAAATAACCTTATATTTATACTTGTTTATGCTAAATTTCTTGAAATTATAGCACTGCAAGCCAACATTAAATCTAGGATAATAAAATACCACTAAGAGTTTGAATTAAAATAGGTCCAAGCTAAAGTGAGACTCATGCACCCAAGATAGAATATGTGTTCAAGTGGCTCAAACATGGGACACAAAATCCAAGAAATGTTAAGTTCAATGTAATATTTAAAATTAGGTCCCAAAACCTAGGTGGGATGCATACAACCAAGGTGGCGTATCAGTTCCAGATCACTAGATCTAGAACACATAACCCAAAACATTAAATTATGATTTGTCATTTGTTAAATGTAAGGATTTTCCTTTGGAAAATATATTTCATCAAGCTTGTGGATAAAAAATAGGGCCAATTACAACATAATGAAGTCATGTTTTAATAGGGAGGGCCCAAAAAAGTGTTAAAATATAAAGGGATACATTTTTCTACACTGCAAAATTATTATTATCCCAACATTTTTTTCCAAAAAGCAACAACCATGGGTGTGTGGCACCTTAAACAAAAAAAAAAATTGTGAATATTTGAAATTTTGATTGGTAACCTTTTATTATTTTAAAATGATCCTAAGTCAACCTCTACCAAAAAAATTAATTTAAATTCATATATAAACATGTTTTCCTATCATTTGGAACATTAGAAATCATTTTTAGAGAGGGGGATCAATTTGAACACAATTATGGAGAAGTTATCATTTATATGTTAGCTTCAACAATCTATTGTTTATGTGACTTAAAATTTTTTTGGTCTATCAAGCAATCAAGGCATCCATCAATCAACTTTTTTAGTGCATCTCTTTGTCGAGTGCTTTCATATCAAGCTAACATTATCATTTATCATTTATCAATTTTGGTCAATTATTATTTTTTTAGCCTTTGAGTGACCTAGGGCATGTCCTCTTGAGCAATCCCCTATAAAACATACTATTTCCCTTTCTTTTGATGTGTGTAAGTTAGATCCATAGGTTTTAGGAGGTGACAATCTTAGAAAAAAGTGTAGACCTTAATCCAAATTTTGAATCTTGTAAATTTAGAAAAGGAGTTTAGGGCACATCACATCGTAGACCAACCAATTCAAGCTCAAATTCACATTGTAGATTCCTCATTGTTGCCATTTCTCACACCTAGGCCAGTTTTGTAACTTTTCATTTTTGTTTGTGTACTAAATTATAGTTTTAGATCTAGGGTTACATGTCAAATAGGCTTGATAAATTACACATCAAATTTATTATTATCACAACTCAATACAACATAAACCCTATGAGGTTATCTCTCCCGTGTGACATCAATTCAATCATCAAACCCTAGTTGGTTTATGTTTAAATGTTGAGTCAAGTTAAAAGGATATAATCCTAGTTAACCAAATTAAATATAGGAGCACTTTTACTACTTAAAAAATGAAAATATTAAATTCGCCTTCTAATAGAATCTCTTCCTAAGACTTGTATGTCATTAATAAAATATTGGAAGTAAGACATAAGATTGGTCTTTAATGTAATATAAATGATTATTTTTCTTAGGGTTAGAACTTCACACAAAAATATAATGACTTTTCACATTATTGTTATATAAAGTCCCTATATAAAGTCCATTTTATACATAAATGGTTTTGATTATATATTTATTTTATGAGATAATATAATATATAAATTATATAGTTGATTAGCTTTAACCATTATAAAACATTTAGATGTTTATTTTTATTTTTTTGTAATATTTTAAAAAAATTATGATAATAGCAAGGTAATTATTCTGGAAGTTTTTTTCTTATATTATAAAAATTTATGTGTGTTGTTATGAAACCTTTATATTAATTTGAAGTTAATTTGGATATATTTATTGCATTTTTATAACAATAATTATCACTTACAATTTTATTTTTAGTATTAAACATATTGTTTCTAAAAATTGAGAGGTTATATTTATTAAACTAATGTGCATGTTGTTCTAGCTACCAAAAATTAAGAGCTTATATTTATTACATTTAGACCCATGACTAAAAATTAGATAAACAAATATAAGGCCCATGACTAAAAATGAAATATTTTATTTCCTTAATCCATATACACATTATTGTAGTCATATTTGGTTGTTGAAAAACTTATACTAGCTACATATAATTTGTTTATTTAATTAATATTTATTAATATATTATTTTATTTTGGAGAGTACATTTATCCTTAGAGGAAGTGCCCACGTCAACCTCTTTGGCTCATTTTCTTGTCCAATATCTTCCTTTTCTATAATGAATCTTGTTCCTCTTACGTGTTATCGAATGTTAAATCTACCCGTTGGCCCATCTCATGATTGAGCTTATAATCATTTCTTTGTGAACCTCAAGACTGGTCTTGTTACTACCTTGAGGACTACAGCTGCCTCCTAAGCTGAATCTAGGAGTGTTATTTTCTTATATTCCATTTCATTATATTCCTAATCTTATATAGATAAATTAAGACTAAAATCGCCGAGGCGCATGAAGCAGGCTTGGAATTTGATGGTCTATTTGACCGTTTTTAGCATTTTGGACCCTATATTACAACCTAAAAAATTATTAGACCATATCATTTGACTTGCTATATTTTTATATAACCGTAAATATGACACTTCAAATTATTATTAAACCGTAAAAATTTATTGTAAGCATCTATATATATATAAAATAATGTTTATGATAAAAATATAATTTATTTTATAATTGGAAATTGGAATAATTCTTTCTAATTTCACTTTATATTAATATATATGTGATTTATTATAAATATATTTATTAATTCAAAATCTATTGAGAATATAATCTTTTTAAGATTAAATATAGTTCTTTCTAATTTTTTAAAGATTTTGACATTTTTACTAATAGTTATATTGCTTTATATTAATATATATGATTTATAATATTTATTATAAACATATATATTAATTCAAAATCTTTTCAAAATAGAATATAATTGATTTTTAACTTTTTGAATATTTTAACAAGATTTATTTTCTACATAATTTAGAAACTTCTTGTTACAATTAACAATAAATTTTAGATTTTAGATTTATTTCTAATTTTACAGCTTTTTAATATATATATGAATAACAACATAGCACAAATTTTCATTGTATTTTCAAAGCATTTATTTTATAGCATTGTTTTTTCAACAACATTTATTTTATAGCAATTTCTGTACAGTGACTCTTAGCTTTGATTTTCTTCAATAGAGCATTTGGTTTTATTGGTAAGCATGTTGAAATTTTGTTTTCCTTTTACAAATAATTTATGTTTTTAGATAGATGAATTTAAGATTAAGCTAATTTTACTTTATAGCATTGTTTTTTCAACAACATTTATTTTACAGATGATTCAACTTTGATTTTTTTCAAGGAGTAGTTGTGTTTTATTGGTGAGCATGTTAAAATTTTAGATAATGAGTGGAATAAGGATTAAACTATTTTTAGTTTTATATAATTATTTTTGGATATATTTTAAATATGATTTTAGATAGATCAATTTGTGGATTGAACTATTTTTAATTTTATATAATTATTTCTTGCTAGATTTGATTAGAAATTGATATTTAAATGTGTTTTTAGATAGATCAATTCAAAAATTAAATTTTAATTTTATTTAACAATTTATTGGTAAGTTTGAAATTGATATTTAAATGTGTTTTTATGATATTTACACATATGAAATCAATAAATTAATTTATAGTCAAAATAGTAATACAATTTTACAAATTAGAGAATAAATATATGGAAAAAACAATCATATTGTGCAATATAATTATTCTTAATCTAATACTCTATACATTGTCAAAATGTAAATTACATATATATAATTATTTAATTATCAATAAAATTTATTACATGCAATTGGATTTACTAATTGAGTGCATGCATAGTTTCTAAAATTTCTAAATTTTCTAACATAATTATTTTATAAAATAATATTTCATAGATTACTAATATATTGATTTTTTAGGTACTTTAAATATTTTTTTGACAGTTAAATTTTTTCATAAAACGTAAAATGACAGGTATTTAAATGAACAAACCATCACAAAATTTTCAAATGACAGGCAAGGGTGGCCGTCAAATTCCAGGCCTGGCATGAACAATAAGCCAAAACCCTCGCATCATATAAATTTCCGCCTTAGTAAGCTAAGCAGTATCAAGATATTGGAACGAAGTTGGGGTGTATTTATCAGTCAGGGTTAATTTTACTTTTTCAACCTAAACTGGAGTTTAACTTGGGGTGTATTTATCAGTCAGGGTTAATTTTACTTTTTCAACCTAAATTGGAGTTTAACTGTTAGTATTTTTTTTTTTTCTGTAAGCTTTCTAATACTAGAGTCAGAAGCTAAATGAGCATATTATTCCTCTATGATCAAATTAATTTAAAACAATTTATAAAACACATCTCGCATTCTATCATCCCGTATCAATTCTTAAAGGGGATCTTAACAAATGTTTGAGATTATTCATATTTGGAAAACTGAAACAATACATCCTTAAAAATGTCCTATATAGAAACCTGCGAAAAATACATTTACATATTTACAATGTCCTGCAGTTAAAATTATCACTGCATAAAAGAAGAGCCATTATTTCAAGCATGTCAACATCCTCCCTTATCGGGGTGTATGGGAAACAACTCTAATGTTGTTATATGAGACGGATCTACAGATGAATTCCCAACAGCGCCCCTATTCTCTCCTTCTACCTGCATATTAATATATAATGTTCAGAAATCTACCACAATCTTATTCATAAAACACAGAGTTTGCAAGAAAAGACAGAATATTTAGAACCGTCAGAAGGCCATTTTGGCTATACAAATAGAGAAGGCCATTTTGGCTATACAAATAGTGAAGGCCGCTGGGAGATTGAAATACACAGTTTTTTAGGGTTAGAACTAAAAACAAAGAAAACAACAAACACATGAAACCGTAGCTGGCCATGCAGTAAACACTACTTAATTTGTTATTCAGTCACTCTCTCCTCTCATTTTGAAACTAATAGAACACATTCCTGCAATCCACTGCGCCGTAAGCTTTAAGCTGAGCAGTAATGTCGTTTATATGGTGAAAGGAGGGTTTTCTAGTTCCACTCATGAACATGGAATCCAGTATTCTCTTTAAGTTGCCATCCATATTTTGCGAACACGTCTATTGCTTGTGCTCTCCCCAACATTAGCAGATCTAGAATCTGAAGAAAACAAAAATAAAAAATATTCTACTAGAATAAACATTATCATTCCAAAAGGGAAAACTAGATTTTCTTAATAAAATATTCGCTTATCTTGAGCATATCTTCGATCCAATTATTGAAATTCAAAACTTACAAGAGTTCCCTAAGAGCATAATTGGATCGAAGATCTGCTCAGGGTAAACGAATATTTTATTAAAAGAATCTAGTTTTCCCTTTTGGGATGATGATGTTTATTCTAGTAAATATTTTATTATTTTTGTTTTCTTCATATTCTAGATCTGCTAATATTGCGGAGAGCACAAGCAATAGACGTGTTCGCAAAATATGGAGGGCAACTTATGACCAAAAGAAAATACTGGATTCCATTTTTCCAGAAAACCCTCCTTTCACCAAATAAACAGACATTACTGCTCAGCTGAAAGCTTAGGGCGCAGTGGATTGCAGCAATGTGTTCTATTGGTTTCAAAATGAGAGGAGATAACGACATTACTGCTCAGCTGAAAGCTTACGGCGCAGTGGATTGCAGGAATGTGTTCTATTGGTTTCAAAATGAGAGGAGAGAATGACTGAATAACACAAGTAAGTAGTGTTTGCTGCATGGCCGGCTAGGTTTTTATGTGTTTGTTGTTTTCTTTATTTTCAGTTCTAACCATAAAAGACTGTATTTCAGCCTCCCAGCGGCCTTCACTATTTCTATCGCCAAAATGGCCTTCTGACGTTCCTAAATATTCTGTCTTTTCTTGCAAATTCTATGTTTTATGAATAAGATTGTGGTAGATTTCTGAACATCATATATTAATATGCAGGTAGAAGGAGAGAATAGCGGCTTTTTTTTTATCAGAAGATCCATCTCATATAACATTAGAGTTGTTTCCCTTACACCTGGATAAGGGAGGATGTTGACATTTTTGAAATAATGGCTTCTCTTTTATGCAGTGATAATTTTAACAGCAAAGACATTTTAAATATCAAAATGTATTTTTCTTATTCTTCAAAATAAGCTACATTTTGATATTATGTAGCGCAAGTTTCTATATATGACATTTTTAAGGACATATTGTTTCAGTTTTCCAAATATGAATAATCTAAATCATTTGTTAAGATCCCCTTTAAGAATTGATACGGGATGATAGAATGTTAGATGTGTTTTACAAATTGTTTTAAATTACTTTGATCATAGAGGAATAATATGATCATTTAGCTTCTGACTGAAACCCTAGTATTAGAAAGCTTACAGAAAAAATAAAAATAAAATAAAATACTAAGAGTTAAACTCCAGTTTAGGTTGAAAAAAGTAAAACTAACCCTGACTGACAAATACACCTTAACTTCGTTCCAGTATCTTGATACTGCTAAGCTTATTAAGGCGGAAATTTATATGATGCGAGGGTTTTGGCTTATTGTTCATGCGCCTCAGCAATTTTAGTCTTTATTTATCTATCAAAATCTATGACGTGTGCGTATAGGAAATTATAGTTAGTTTCCGTGTAAGAGTCCTCCTACGTTGATACTATGAAGTTGATCACCGCCTACGATTATAACGACCGTTCTGCCTGCAATTTAAACGCGTCCATTGACCACCGTTCTGCCTGCAATTTGAATGCACGGAAGCAACAGAAGCAGCAGGAACGAAAGAACGATTGATTTCTTAATTCGATATCTCAAGGTACGTTGAATGCTCCGTATTGCTTTTTAACTGGAGTTCAGGAATAACGAATAATACAATTGTTGAGCATGACAGTCTCCCTGTGGTTGATGTGATAGTCTTTTCAAGTGTAGGCACGCTTCATTTCTGTCCAAAATGATAAGATATAATTTTGGATCCCTGATTTTAAGCATTGCATTTCCTATTTGCTGAAATTAAAACCACGCTTTTAAAATTTTGTGATATTGAATTTGTGAAGTATGAAAAATATAATTGATTTTAAGTGTGTGACTTGATTACAACAATAAACTATGGAGGTTGCTATCATTAAAAATATATCAAAACATGTTGATGCTAAATTCCTCAAATCCTCAGTTGAGATTTTCAGTTGTTCACATGATCATTTTTCTATACATTAGGGTTTTCTACAGTTAAAAGTTTGAAAAAAATTTAATGCTTAGTTTATAAAGTTTGTATCCCCGAATTCAAATCTGAGTTATATAAGTTAAATTGAAAATTCCTATTGTTCTCACAAGGGGGGCCCATACGGCCAGGAGGCGTGCTGTCTTTTCTGTGACCTAAATGATGTTGTTTACCTTTTTGTTTTAGTATCTTTACCCTACTAATTATAACATTTATACCATACTATATTTCTGAAGATTACAAGCATTGTCTTCCTGGTTTCAAGATTAGAATAATTGTGTATTTGGAAGCTAAGCTTTATAATTTCCATATGGAGAATTGAGAATTTATTTCAGTATTTATTGAGATGGAGATTCTTATCAATGAAGAACATTCTCCTTTGCAGTGTATTTTTCTTCCTTTTATATCAGATTTGTTTCCCTAGTGTGTTTTAATATCATGTAATCCTGAAGAAAATTCTACAGATGACGATGAGGATGGCTGATCTTCGTCCAATAATAGGATATAACTTATCAGGGTTTTGGGGAAATGCCAAGTGCTTTGTTGACTATTTTAACTTCAAATGTCTCAGATTGATCTTTTAAAATAAAAAATGGCATGTAAGTTTTCAAATACTATCACAACTAATGGAGCTGAAGAAAATATTGTTCACTCTCCTTTTGTACCACTTTTGGATTTGATAGAAAATTATCCACTACAGAACATATTGTAACTTTTTATGCAAAGATCTCCAAAGTACATGTTTTTTTAATTTTTCTCTTTATTTCTTTTAACTCTCCTCAACCAGTTTTTAATAGAAGAGAAGAACATCCATCCAATTAATAGAACATATTTGAACATCTAAAGGATGTTGCCAAATATTGAGGGATTTTTCCCTTTTTGTCTGACATAAAATTAGCTCTTACTAATCTAAACTAATTTAAGAAATGCAGAGCACTTTCTAGAACATAACAAGTGTTGATGCCCCTAAAAAGATGGCAAGGCTTTTGGCTGAAAATGTAAAATATTATTTAAGGTATCAGTAAATATAATGATTGAGTATCAAAAACCATGGTATCATTCTGACAAGCACCATCTGCTACAGAATCCAAATAGCACATCAAATATCAAAAGCACTACATTAATTGTAAAAAATCTGCCATAGTATTGTTCACGTACCCTGAACTTGTACTCGTGCACATACCAGAACCAGCAACTTATACTTCAAGTAAAAGCAGCATCTTCTCAATACTTCTTGAACAAAAAAAATACTGTAAAGGAGGAGGAGAAGATGAACTAACCTGAGGAGGAGGAGATATGGAAAGTAAGGAGGAGAAAGAAAATACAGTTTCCTGAGAATTCCTTTCGAGCCATTGTCCGACGGTGCATTGGGAAAGCTTTGCACGCTATGTAGCACATCAACAAACACATATAAACTGCTCAAGCTACATAAGATGAGAGCAACGAGCGCAAATAAATAGAGAGAAGGGCCACTGACCAAAGGCATGTAATTAGTGAATGACACTCTTCAACTAAAGATATGCATTAAATGCTGATACATACTAGCTCTTACACTAGAAGGAGGTGTAAGGATCACGCCGATAGAAAAAATAATTTTAAGTTAATATTTTGGAAAGTACAATTCATTTGTGAATATTGATTGTTTCTAAAATGAACATATTCTAAAAATGATCTTTTATTGTTCTCGTTTCTCCTTTTAATATGGTGGATTAGAAGGGTCTCTTGCTACAGGAATAAGATGAGAGGAGCATATTTATACTAAATATAAATGTCCTACAATAAATGTTCATCTCACCACAAACACAAGTGTTTTAGCAGAGAATTTTGATTATCTTTACTCAAACCTATGCATAATCTCATCGTACTGAAACAGAACCGAAAGGATTACACATTGTTATTTCCAATGAATCCCAGTTACATGAAACAGGTTTATGAAGATTATATGTGATGCGATCCTCTTGATACCCTACCCAATAGATGTCAGATTCTTATTACATTTCAAATAACTCTCTGACACGAAATAATTGGTTTTCAAAGCTTTTTAAATCAGGATGACTGTCTACACAAATTTCGTTCAGTGGTGTCTTGTTAGAAGCTTTGTATTTTGTAATTTGGCTGGCCAGTTGGTATGGTAACATACTCTTAGATCTTTTTTCAGAAGAAAATAGTCTATTACCTTCTGGAGGAGAAGTTTTGTTTATTTTTTCTAACTGCTTTACATCCTATGCTGCTTGTATGGGTGATGGATCTCTGATTTACCAATGGAACCTTATCTTTGCAGGCAATGGAGGGTACTTTGGCATTCTCATTTCCTCTAGCAGAGAAACGTCAAGCTTTCATTGCGATTTGCCTCTACTTCTCTATAACATATGGAAGGATCTGCAAATCAAAAGAGAATGAACAAATAGATGCCGCTACATTTCCTTTGCTTTTTCTTGGGCAGCACAACTCTACTTTGTTTTGCCTTCCTTTTTAGCATGATGGACATTTGACGACATCTTTCTCTAGCGCCATATCTGTATTGAAATCGATAAAATGAAGTATAACAGTATTGAGGTTTATTTATATGCATATTTGAAAGAGATGTGGACCCACTTTATCTGTCTTTTAACAATCCATGACCCCACATGCCCTGTGCTCTTGTAACACATAGTGGATCCACGTTTTCAGTCACTTCTCAGTTTTCTTAGCTTGTTGAGATATTTTCAATTATGAATTCAAATAGGCACAATACTATTATTCTCCCATGAATGTTCCAGGCCTTCTTTCTTCCTTCATCTATGCTTGTTGGAATTTAAACTATGGTCTTCAACCCAAAACTCCTCTAAAGTAAAATCCCTAAGGGAAAATTAAAGAAAAAATTCGATTGTAGTTTATAAGAGTGGCTGGTAGAATAAATGGAGATAACCTTGGGATGAAGGCATTCATTGGATGGGTTACAGGTTACATTCTCATTGAGGTCTTTCGTGGTACTCTTGCCCACTAAGCAATTTCAATGTAGACATCTAGCTAGTCTCTTGCCCAAATTTGTGTTCCCCTTTAATCATTTTTTTATCATTTTAACTCTGTTTCATTTTAGAAGAAGCCCTCCATGAAGTTTGTTTTCATCTTTTTATTATTATTATGTTCTTTCATTTCATAAAATTTCACAATATTCTCATTGTAAAGATTTGATTTCTACCATTTTCTTATGGTAAAATTGAACAATTGACAATTCAGTGGTATAAACATGATTTCAATGTAGCTGACAAAATTGAGTAGTAGAGTGTCTTGTGCTCAAAGAAGTTATTTATAGCATGTGAATAAAGCTCAAGCTCAACTTTGTTTATTTCATAGGGTAATTTACCACTACAACCATAAAATATAAAGTATTCAAAGAAGTCATTTTCATCATGTGTAATTCCTCTATCCATTTACAAAGAGTTGTTTCTCCAAATTGCAATGATGATTCAATTTATGTCTTTTTTATCATTTTAACTCTGCTTCAAAATTAAAAAAACTTCAAATTTCCAAGTACCTATATAATTCTATCAGCTTATTCCTTGCATCTCCTCCTAGTGCAAGTGCTAGTTTATATAAGATTAGGAATATAAGAAAATATCAGTGTATTACCTGCACCTCCTCTGGGTGCAAGTGCTAGTTTATATAAGATTAGGAATATAATGAAATGGAATATAAGAAAATATCACACCTAGATTCAGCTGAGGAGGAAGCTATAGCCCTCAAGGTAGTAACAAGACCAATCTCCTCCTCATAGCCCTCAAGGTAGTAACAAGACCAATCTCCTCCTCATAGCCCTCAAGGTAGTAACAAGACCAATCTTGAGGTTCACAAAGAAATGATTATAATCTCAATGATGATGAAAGAGTAGCAGTTTAGGTTCTCTTCTTCCTATAGATAGGTTTTATAAAAATTGTTAAAGAGATTCTATTATTTACCTCCACAAAAATCTTTTTCATCCAACTTCTTTGATTGTGCAGGGCTTTCACGAGGTGCAAAATATATTTCTATATAAGCAGATTGATTGCCCTAAACTAGATTGATTTCCTTAAACTAGACTCAAGTTGTACAATTAATATGAACAGTCTTAATGAATTCATGAGTTGGTAATATAGCTTTTGAATCACATTCATTGATCTATCATCAAGCTTGATTGTTTTGTGAAATGACTGTCTTGTAATTTAACTCAATCATTAGAAAGAATCTTTTAAATGAATTTCAATATTATCTAAAGACAACAAATTATTAAAATTAAATAACATAGAAGATTGTAATCTAGGGTAAAATTCAAGTTAATGTAAAAAATCATCAAAATTAAATCTATGAAGCCCTAAACCAATAATAGAGCACAATCCAACACATAAGAAAACAAAAATCCATAGTAAATATGACTTATGCCATGGTTACTTGACCTCCATTTCACTTTTCCATTTTTCTTGACTTTGCTTGATACCCTCATATTTGAGTATGCACTACTAGCCTAATAACAATGACTAGCAAAATATTGAAGATAGTTGTCTCACTAACAACATGTACTTAAACGTTGACTAGATGTATGAAAATGAAAAGGGTCTTTTATAGAGAAGAAAAAAGTAAATGAAGGGTTGAGATTTAATGTCAATAAGATATGTCAATCAATGGCCAAGAATAAAAGTTGTAGTATTGAGTAGGGTTAGAGAAAAATTAGGGCAAAGATAAGAATAAATGGTTAAGATTGAATTATAAAATAATTCAATCAAGGGTTGAAATTAATTGAGATAAGATGATATAGGATTGACACGGATAATGAGAATGGCACAAAAAGAGAGGTTGGTGGACGAATTAGATTAATTATTAAATTATTTATTTTAATAGGGAAAAAATTAATTGAGAGAAGAGGAGATAAATTTGACACGGATAATGAGAATGGAAAAAAAAAGAGGTTGCTAGAGGAATTCAAATAATTATAAAATTATTTATTTTGAGAGAAAAATGAATAATTAAATAATAGAGATATTATTTAATTATAGAAGACATGTGAGAAGTTTATTTTTTTATTAAATAATAATTTAATTCAAAAGTTGGAAGGAAATGGCAAATTAGTAAGCAATTAAATAAATAAAATTTATTTAATTTAATAAGAAAAGGTTAGTGAATAATTAAAAAATTAAAATAATTATTTAATTATAGTAAAAAGTGATAAATAATTAAATAAATAAAATTTATTTAATTTGTCAAAAGAGGAAATATAAAGATAGAAATGAATTAATTAAATAATTAAAATTATTTAATTATTGGGAGCAAAAGGGGGATTTGATGAAGAAAATAAAGTTCCCAAGTCTAGGATAATTTTTAGTGTCTTCATTTTTCCCTTCTTTGATACAATGTAGCTAACTGCATTGTGTCAAAGAAAATTGGTCAAGACATGCCCCAATTTAAGCAGGGTGGACCTATGCCCCCTCAAAACAATTTTGTAAATTTTTTGATTTTTTTTTTAAATTGGAAATTGTTTTGATATATCAATTTGATAATGGATGAATTCAAGGATTAATGAAGAGAAATGTTAGTGAGAGGAAAATGTTAGCATGGCGTGAGTGGAGACAACTTAAATATGTATATTTTACTATGCAAGGCTTTGTATTAATCATCATTGTGTCGTAAAATGTGACAAATGAACAACAAAAACCAAGGCATAATATAGACCAGGGTGTGCAAGGTCACCCACTTGCAAAATAGATAGTCGTAGACAAGGAATGTCTTGACTCATACTAAGGGAAAAGTTGCCCCAATCTTCTTGCCAAGACAATCCGCACACAATAGTTAAAGAAAATATGAGTCATGAGACATCACCGCTTCTCTAAATACTTCATAGGACATCCTCGAGGTAGGTAGTAACACAACTCAAAAGACAAATAAAAAGGATAAGACAAATTAGCCCAACAAAGTCAATAGCCATTCAGAGCGTTTGCTAACAATTGTTTTATGATGTTTAATTAACTAGGTGATTCATGGGTTGATTGTTTGACAAGGCCTAGTTTCAGGAGAGGAAACATGTCATATAAGATTGCAAGTCTGGTTTCAATCATGTGACCACCTATATAAGGAAAATGACAAAATAATGATAATGTTTTATTTGCAGGAAAGACACATCCTATATGAGATAAGTAATTGACTATTTTACCATTTGAGGTTGGTTTGGTGTTGCTGACTATTTTAATAATTGACTTAGTTGACTTGAATTTTTTTTGGCTTGTTTGTCTTGTTGATTTGTGACTTGTCTAACATTTTAATGACTGTTTGTGTCTGAGTTGACAATGTGTGATTTATTGTGACTAAATCGACAAACCCTAAAGGACCAACCTAGGAGGCTTCGAGGGCTCATCGACAGATGGCCTTCCCTATGTAATAATACATAGAGACCTCATAGTCGACATGACTTAACCTTGGTTTATTAACAAAGGACCGAATCGTGATTTGAATTTTACTCGACAAACCCTAAAGAACTAACTTAGTGCCTTAATGACTCATTGACAGACGGCCTTGCCTACATTATACATGCAAAGGCATCATACATTGACTAGACTTGGATTGACATGAATGAGTCTGTTTTTTAGATTTTTGAAAGTTATTTCGATGTTTTTGTGTTTGTGACATGTTTTGATGTTTTTTGGATTTTTTAGGTTTTATGATTTTTTTTGGCTTTTTGGGGAATATTTTATTTTTTCTTTTTGATATAGTAACCTCCAACAAGAAGTGTATGATCCAATGATGACATAGGTCAAGTATTTGGTCCCAATTGGGTATTAGACCAATTTATTAGGGGTTTTGTCGGATAGGTGTTATGGCAGATAGATATGAAAGCATAAAATACACATAATATCAGTTGTTCCAAGTTATGGAAATGACATCAAAGGATTATTATGGATGTCATGCAAAATAGAGCGACAAATAAATGGATAGTGGGAATTAGATAGAATGATGGTAGACAACGAAGCTGTGAACCAATATCCTATATCTGGAAGAACATAACAAATGAAAAAATTAATAAGATCAAATGCAAGTTAGAATAGAGATTCCTCAAGAAATCCATTTAAATGTAAGATAAAATGAAGTAAATGAAGAACACAACAAACTTAAAGCTTAAGATATTAAATCCTATCCTAAGACAAAGCAAACTCTTAATCTCCTGAGGGAGTTGGTGCCAATTTGATGTGAAAAATGGCCCTTTCCCAACTCGAATTATGTGATGAAAATGATTGATGATGAAGATTAATCCACTTGATGAAGACCTCCAATGTGCTCCAAGATAAAAATTTGCATAACCTAGCTAAGATTGGATGAAATTGGATGAAAGTTGCTATGGATTTGAGTATAGTAAGTTTACTCAAGTTGTGGATGATGAAAATGAAGGATGACCTCTCTATTATAGAAAGAAAGAGTTGAAGATTGAAAGATAGGATGAATGTGGGATAAAAGGTAAACCAATGACATGATGCCACTTGTCAACATGTGAGAGGATGAAGGTTGAGCACATTTTGATCAATGTGTAAGTTTGAAATTTGAATTTGAAGAAGTGACATGTTTAGGGGGGGATGAAAGAAGAGAGTTAAATGCCACTTGGCTCAAGGCAAGGACATGTAAGAGGCATTGAATGCCTTGTTGGAAGGGACAAGTCCTTTTGGAGGGACTTTTTGAATTTGAAGAATATTCCATCCTTTGATGCCTTTTTGAATGAAATAGAAGAATTTAATAAATCAAATAAATTGATTTATTGTGCAAGTGGGAAAAGCTAGAGGATGTGACATGCAATTAGATTAAACTAATAAGGTTTTGTTCAATTTAAGAGGAGATTAGGTGATTGATTTAGATTTATTAGTTGAAATAAATCAAAAAGAGATGAAAATGATTAAGACCTAGTTAAATAAATATTTTGATTTATTTAACCAAAGGGGGTGATGTTTGATTAAATTAGATAAATGTTTGATATATTTAATTTAATAGAGGAACTATAGAGATTTAATAAAATAAAATGGCTTCTATTTTAATTAACAAGAGATAATGAATTAACAAGATAAAATTGATGAAATGTGATGAATTTAATCAAATAAAGGTTATTCGATTAAATGTTTGGAAAAGGGGATGATTTAGGATGAACTAGTGTTAGTAGATCAAGATCAGATGTGTGATATCAATCAGTATATTTTCTATGTCTACATTTTTCCCCTCTTTGAAGCAACATACTTGTTGTGTTGGTTCAAAGAATAACCTTGGCATGATCAAAAGTAAAAAAATATTTAATTTTTTGGATGCCCCACTATTGCCCTAGCGAGAAGAATTACGCTGGTATACTGCCCCCTCGAGAGATCGAGTGGAAATGATAATTTTCAATCGAGATCATGATAAAATGTGAGAGGAGTGGTTCTACTGATTAGAGGACGAAAGATAATTCTTTAGAAAGATCAAATATTTGATGATAGTTTGCTTTTGATTTTACGTTTGAAGCTTGCTTTTTCCATTTGTTGTACTTGTTTCATTTTGTATTACCAAAGGATGAAGGTGGACGACATTTTATTATGAATGAGATTATTGCGGCGAAAGGAAATGGGATGATGGATTTTTTCAACATTTGGATGTTTTGAAATATTTTGAGGCTATTTTGGTATTTTCCGAGATTTTACAAATGTTTTGATTTTTATGAATGTTTTGGATTTTGAAGTCTCGTGGGCTGATCAAAGATTATCCTTTCCTATGTATAAGCTGCCAGATGACATAGTTCGTGATCTAGTGTTTTTGACACTTTCTAACTTCTTTGACTTATTTTCAATTTTGGGACTTTCTGAAGTTTCTGATTTTCCATGATTTTGAAAATTTGGATATGTGATGATATCAGTGCTCTATTTAGGATTTTCTTGAAAAACAAGCTAACGTTGATTGATCTGATTGATGGATTGATGATGATAACATTGTTGAGGATACACAACAATGCAAGGATAGTGTTAAGCAACACAAGGATTAGGATGGATATCCTGAGATGATGAGTGATTGATTGGATTTGATTGATCAATATTTTGAAGCTTGATTTTGGAAAAAAAGTTGTTTTGGATGATTTGATGCAACGTTGAAGCACACGTTAGATGCAACTAATATTGATTGTTTGGACTGATGTTTAATGAAAGATGGAGCTTGATAAGGAATGTCTTCTCATCAAAATATACCATCGGCTAGTGATTTGGATTTTTTCTCACAAATGCTTTGATCAATTTGATTTCACGTTTTCCAATGTTCAGATCACCACATAAGTGGGAGGATATAGATCAATATTTATTCCCGAAAAAAGATATAAATATTTTCCCCCAGTGTCTAGCAATGTATGGAATGCCATGGGTGGATGCTTGGATGGGTGTATGGATGGAGGGATATGGATTATCTTGTGATAAGATAATGTGTTCGGATAAAGAATTCTCATTTGGATAATGCTTCATGGATCATATAATGTTGAGTAAGATAGGATCAATGAAAATGACCCATGTCAAGATGTCTATCATAAGCAAGTGTAAAGTGTACACCAAACTTTGTCAAGATCAAGATAACTCAAACTATGGATGAAAATATATGCAAATGGATTGGATAAATGGTTCATGGATGAATGCATTTATTATGGATGAGATGGATGGAATACTGGATTTATTATGGATGAGATGGATGGAATGCAAGATTTATTATGGATGAGATCATATACTTTCACTTGAACTAGTGCATGTAGATGTTCAATTCTACACATGATGCCTATTTGCCAGGTTTTCATCATGGTACATGTCCAAAGTGCCACCATAGTTGTTTTCACTAGAGGACAATTTTTTTCTTTACTGTTTTCAATCCCTTTTCTAATTTTTTTGGATTTTTATTATTTTTTGATTATTTTTTGGTTTTTTTGAAAGATTTTAAGCTCAAGCTTAATCACCTTGTAGTGTTGATGTAGATGCTTCTATCATAATGTGCCATTGATATACTGCTTGAAGAAGTTTCTTTGCTAAGATACGTGCACTTGAATACAACTTTTGAGATTCCTGATCTACTTTGTTGATACCAGAGTTAACTCTGTTTCTATGGGAACATTGCAATAGAGTGCCTTCTGAATCCTTATGATGAAGGGTCACTACCAATACATGGTTAATGTGAGAGGCATGGATGGAGTGTGTTTAGGGATAGAATATGGATTGGTTGATAGCTTGGAACTTTTGACTCTCCAAACTTGGGAAGATGAGCAATGATGGGTGGATACAAAAGTGTATGTGGAATTAGGGCCAATAGCTTGATATACTTTGTATGTTGCTTGAGAAGCCTGATTTTTCCTTTGTGGACATCTTTGTTGGATACTTTTCCCCTTTTTTATTTTTCCCCATAGTTTCTTTGACTAATGGAGTTTAATAGGGATAATATTTCTTTGTATTCTTTGGTATCCATGTGTATTTGATTTATCCATTATGCTTCCTTGCTTCTTCTTCTTCTTTGATAATGTTCCTTGTGTTTTGATTTAAATATTTTTGACGTTTGGTCCCAATTCATGGATAGAGTGATGGGTGGATGAAGATTCATGACGGGCTAGTTGTAGTATCAACATTGGTTTCATCATAAGAATTATTCGTGTTCCTATGTTAATCGTTGTTTGAGACATAGTTGCCCCAGTATGGTGGTAGTAGTACCTTGTTCCTTGATTCTCTCATGTTTTGAGATGTCTTGTTTAGTAAGCATTTTCTCGATAAATTATCACTACATATGATGTTTCAATTTGCTACTCAAGCAACCTGCAATGTTTTGTTCTGTCTGACCTTTTTCTTTGAGTGGATAATGTTGGATATCTTCATACATGATTTCCTCAGTCTGAATTTGGGATGTATTTGATCCTGATGTTGACAACTCAGTTTGACTATAGGAATCAGTAAGTTGCTCCTTTTGTGTAATAATATTTGGAGTAAAGGAATCCTGTTCTGAATGACGATCATCTACATGTCCATCCACAAAAAGCATATCATGGGTAGATGGAGAAGTATGTGCTATGTGGATGTGATCATCATGTATAGATAGGAGAGTGTCCACTACATCATTGTAGTAGCTTGGAGATACAAATTCTTGATCTTGAATGATTTCAGAATTGCATTTGACATGCTTTGGATCAAGTTCTTGACATGGGTCAATTTCAAAGGATGGTTTGCTTACAAAGGGTTCTTGGACATCTTCATTAGGCATAGTGAGTGGCTCAATATCCTCTTGATCTTTGAGTGAATTTGGATCAAGTGATGAGTTGAAGATTCCTTCAATATCGACAATCATGAGGTTGAAGGATGTCAATATATCTTGGAAAGGACCATTGCTAGAATTTGGTGAGAGATGTTGATCATGCTTTAAAATAAATTTTTGAGATATATCCTCTAACTTATTGGGTGATGTAGAGATATTTTCAACATGATCTTGGTAGATGGATTATTGATTACAGGATCAAATAATGTTTTTGATAAAAGGGTAAAACAGGTTTTATAGGGACCCGAAACCACAAAGTTTACAAAATAGAGGAGAGGACAAAAAAGTCCAACCACAAAAACCAGCTGCCCAAGAAAAGATCAGCAACAACCAACTGAACTAAACCAAAAAGGACAAAACAGAGGACACAGAAACCCCAGCCATTACTTCAAAGTCTTGAGGATAGACTTTGTCTCCTCCTCCAGCTTCTGCATATCATTGACACCCTTTTTAAAAGTTTGAATCATCTTAGAAGTAGGGGGGACCTTACGCTTCAGGTTGGCTCTTGTTCTTTTGGAAATGCCTGCATCAGTGTCCTAGTTTTTGTCCTCTGTTTCCTCCAGATCCACCACCAGAGAACCCTGCTAGGTTTTATCGAGCTTCTCACCCATCGCGTTAATGATAATGGCATTATGTCTAGCCATTCTGTTGTTTTACTCAGCGACGGACTTGATGGTGTTCAAAATATAATCAACCTTGGAGTCAATGTCTCTGTTACTATTACCTTGGACCCCCCTGTCCACATCTTTCTTTTCAATCTCAACAATTTTAGCAACCAGCTCTTCGATTTTGCTTTGAAGGGCCCAGTTTTTTATTTTCAACTCATTGATTTCAGTGAAATTCCAATCTAGGAGTTTGGAGTGGGACTCAGAATTGGCTTTAGCTAGGTTCAGAAAATCCAAAGAGGGCTCATCACCGATATTAGGAACAGTTTTCTCAGTGTTAGGATTAGCAGGGGAATCAACTTCAGCATGTTTGTCTGACAAAGGTTTAGAATTAACCACAGTTTTGTTGACATCAGAATCCTTCGAATCAGAGGATTCTTTCAAATAGGAAACAAGACTTTTAGCCTGAGGTTTCTTATGAATGGGGATGTTCAAAAGGGAGGGGCTATCAAGCTCAGGCTCGACACGGGCTTTACCAGAAAGGGGATTGGGGATTTTTTTCCTAGAAGGGCCAGCATGCAAGCTAAAGACTTTTCTAGCCGAACTAGGGTTAGGAAGATACTCCGAGCTGCTGGGCTCCATGTCATCACTCTCAGAGTCGGAAGTGGTATCCAGGATTGTGGAGGCAGGCATGTTTTGGAAATGCTCGACAATCAATCTAATTAACCCCGTATGCAAGATAGGAAATCTATTGGGGTTTTTCTTATTATCCTCCAAGCTTTTCTTCAAGGAATAGAAAAGATAATAGGGAAGAGATATCCTAACCTTGTGGCGGAAGTGGTTGAGAAGAGCAAAGTGGTAGCCATAAACTCTGGTAAAGCGCCCATCCACCGTGATGTGCTCCAGATCAAATAATGTTAGCACTCCTGAAATAGATTATTGTCGACATCGCTGGAGAGGGATTCTTGTCATGATCAAAAAGTGACTCCTTCATGTATGTTGATTTGATCTTCGATGAGATAGAAACTATGGATGTAAATCTACAAACATTAACATAATAATAATATGTTAGTCACTTAAAACACATTAGATTAAACATACCTATGAGATACTTAACCATGATAAAATATGCAAAACCAACTAGAACAAGAAAAGCTAAATGCAAGCATATAAAACATGATCAAAACCTTATCCCATATTGGATTGGTGCTATTGTAGAAAATAGCCCTTTCCCAATCCTTGCTTAAGCCTGATGTTAAGATGCTATGAAGATGGTGATAACATGGGAAAAATCAGTTCTCAAAGAGAGTGCCTTTGTAAGAGATTGTGGAGATGAAATGATAGGATTGTGGAGGATTTGCTTGAAGAATGATGTCTCTATTTGTAGATTCTCAAATGCTAAGAGTGCCAAACATGGAGGATGTGGACTAAATATTTGTCCAATAGGGAAGAGTCCACTTGTCAATCAGGAGTGGTTGATGCAAGTGGAAGATTTGGGAAATGTGCCCAAGAGGGGAAATTTCAAATTTGAAAATGAGAGTTAATTCTTAGTTTGAACTTTGCAAGGGACATGTAAGAGACATGTAAGACCTATTAAATACCCGTTGGATGTACATTTCAACTTGCTTTTGAATTCAAATTTGAGGGAAGATGCCATGTTGAGTGAAAATGATGATTTTAATAAATCAATAAATGGGTTTATTTGTGCAAGTGGGATTATCTAGAGGATGTGATATGCACTAGATTAGATTTAATCAGGATTAATTAGCTATGATGATGATTAGGATGTGTTGGCTTATTTTATTTAAATAGCTTGATTTATTTAAATCCAAAGGGATGGGAAATGACTTTTGAGATTTTAATTTAATAAATTTTGATTTATTTAAAGGATGATGTGAGCCTTTGATTAATTTAAATGAATAACCTTAGGACTAAAGACCTAATTTACCTAGTGAATCGATTTGTTGTGTTTGATTTATTTAGTGAGTGGATGAATGTGAATTTTATTTATGAATGAGCCGGATGCATATGCATAATGCTAATTTCACATGTCTACATTTTTCCCCCTTTGAAGAAATGTACTTGTTGCATTGATTCAAAGTGAATAAACTTTGTCACATCAAAATTCAAAATTCCACTTTTTTCGTGATGCCCTAGTGGAGTACACCGGTGGTCAGCGCTCTACAAAAGGATATATAAAAAGTCAAATTTTAAAAATCCTAAACTGGGAATTACACCTACAGGTGACTAGCATCTTCTTATGGTTGTTCATTTACTTTGTCAAACTAGGAACATACTTGAAATGAGCCGCATCAGATGTGCACTAAGAACTAGTTTCACCATGATTTACCGTAAATAAATGTGAAAGGAATTCTACTTATGCTACAAGAATGTAATGTGAAGCCTTCTAGACTTAATCAAAGTAGAAACCATAACAACTATGATTGAGAGACAAACTATGAACTAGCCTTATGCTGCAGGAACAAACACAGGGATGGATTCCTAATGCTACAGGAACAATATAAGACTAATTTTGCACTAAAACTTTCTAGAATGAAATCTAACTTATGATCAACAAAAAATAAACGATTAACTAACTAGTTGTAGATACTTACTAAGTGGGCCCCCTTAGCAAGCATCAACTAACTATGCAAGAGTTGAACTCAGAACTTCATCAGCTTTTATTCATAAACTCAGAATGGTATACATTGTTCTGCTCATATGAAAACTAACTAAAAACTCTATCTCTTATTATCATACTAAATCTTACATGTTATCCTTCTATATTTTCTATTGATCTATATAATGATCTAGACTAGATTACATACTGGAATGTTTTAATTTCAACAACTTTGCGGAATTACAAATTCATGCATACATTATCATAATTATGCATTAAAAAATGAAACTTAAAGTGACAAATCAGAACATAAGAGAGAGGAGAGAAGAAGTGCAAACAAATTGGTAATGGAGTTCATCACAAACATGAATACATCTTCGGGTCCACTCCAATAGAGAGACCGATCCGATTAACTCCAAAATCAATTACAAATGATGCACCAAGACCATCAATTCGGCAGCATAAACAGGCTCCGATGTAGCAATGGCTTGAAAAAAAAACTCCAGCACCTCTCTTTCGTGTCCTCAACTTCAAGACTTCATCACCTGAAAAAAAAAAGCTTCTAACTCCACTCTCACCTCACACCCCCCTAAATACATGAAATTAGCCTAATTAGGCTTTAACAAAATATTAAATGAATAACTCCCCTTTAACACCTCAGACCATGACTAAATTGTCCCTTAACCCCATTTTTGTTTGGTGGTTAGGGTGAATTTTTGGCCTAATGGGCCTTTTTGGTTAGGCTCGGCCAACAAACATTCATCAAAATGAACCGACCACTAATATATTACAAATAGAATTTGGTGGTCCATCGGTGGTTTGAATTTTTACCGCCCGCGTGGCTGGGGGTTCAAACCCCGCCGGCCACGTTTTAAAACAAATACCAAACTTTTTAAACAACAAATAAACTCCTTGTCATTATTTAGTCTGAGTGTGTTGGCGGGTGCAACGGCGGACGGTTTGTTTGTATACCCGAAGTCACGGGTTCAAAACCATGGCAACATTTTTGTTAAACAAAACAACCATGACCGACACCGATGCAGAATAGAGTGACACATGTTCTATCCACTGACTGCCACGTGGCAGGATACCATTCGCTAACAGAGCCGACATGTATGCCAATGATGCCACTAACATGGACTTGCCAACTATGCACGCTGACTGGGATGCCACATATGTGCTGACTGTTGTATGGATGGACTGCCACGTTGTGCGCTGACCGAGTACGGAGATGCCACATCATGTACGGATGGACACGTGTCAGCTTCTAATTGGTTCTATACGGTTGAGTCATCTCCCACGTGTCATGAAAGAATTCATCCATTTGGGATTTGTTCGGACTGCTGACGTCATCTGTATGGATGATGACGTCATCCTGTACCTTTAGTCCACAAGTCAACCTGAAACTTTGACCAGCTATATCTTGAGCCTCTGATGTCGGATTTTGATGAAATGAACACTATCAGAATCATCTCAACGAGCTCTTCGCGATGATGCCAACTTTGAGAACTTTTGAAGACATCATTTTTTTGCTTCCTGGATGCCCTCTGATCCCTGTTCGACCTTGCCTTTGACTGGCCATAACTTGCACAAACAGACTCCTTTTTGCTCTGTTTAAGCTGCGTTGGAATCAAGACATCGAGCTCTTTCTAATGGTGTAGATTATGGAGAGAAATGAGATACTTCAATTTTCACTAAAAATATCCATCAGATCAGAAATCCATGTTGGCCACTGTAGAATTTAGGCAAAAACCAAGTTGGCCCACAAGGGTTAAATTTCCAATTACATGTCAGCCACAAGAGCAGAAATTATGTTATTCACCTGTGCACCAGTCGGCAAGACAATCATGAAGGTATACTGAAGGCAATATAATGTTGATCGCTCCCTACTAGTGTTCCCCCGCTCCGCATGCTTCACCATGACAATCCATTTGTTACACCGAAGTGCATTCCTCATGCGATTTCCATTCACAAAGACACATGATATATCTAGTTGAAATATCCTTTTGTTTTAATCAGTGTCACCGTAACTTACCGCTCTCGGGGAGACTTCATACCAAGAACACAATTTCAAGCCAAAGATCCCCATATAGCTTCATATTGCCATAACCATCCAATTGTCATACAGACAACCCCATCACTGCACTCCACTTGGAAAGATCCCAAGCTCCTTGCCAAGACCACACGCCAAAACACATGAGTCACATCGAGTGGTTATCCTTATTTAATTCACTGTTGCTATAACATCTTATCTTTCTCACTGACAAAGCCTATATGTCTCAAACATGTCGCAATAACCACGAGCCTTCGGCAAGACAATATATAGAATTTACTAAGTCACAATGAAAGTCACTCCAACACCATAGATCACCAAGAGAAAGTAAGACTCATACCGATAAAAGCTCATACAATGCTCCAACGGTGAGACCAGAATAAACTCATGCCGAAAGAAAACCAAACACGAAGTCGGCGAGACATATTTGCATCGCTGGGACCATAGGCCAAGAGTTACAACCATATACCGAAAGTCGATTGTAGTAAGCCCATTGTAGTCTGTCAGTGTAACATATGGGTATCGCCATGACCCAATACCAAAATCCCTCCATCTATACCCATAAGCCACCAAAATGCAAAGTCGAGGAAACAAAAGATAGTCGGTATGACACCACCCTGAAAGCTATAGCATATGCCGACAGGGACCTCCACCATCACCAAAACAAATTGGAACCTATGCTGATAACCTGCAACAAGAAATAGTGAAACACACACAGGTTGGGGAGACATTTGGATACCTATGCCGACATGAACAAAAAGGTGAAAAATGCAAACACGACGGAAACCATGGAGCTGTATGGCAAAAAATGGGTGAAATATGCACATGATAGGACCAATTTGGAAAATTATGAAAGTGGACAATCATGTAAAATCACCAGATTTTTACAGTTCCAACAGACTACATATGAACCCAACCAATGTTCTTCAAACTTTCCCTTCCTTTCTTGATCTTGTTTGGTACATTGATTCTCTTTCAGGACTAGATCACCAATGTTGAATTGGAAGGGACAAACCTTCTTATTGTAACTTCTTTTGAGTCGATGTTGATAAGATTCAAGATGATTATAGGCCTTGAGACATTTTTCATCTAGGAGTTCTAGTTGACTCAACCATACAACACAAGCATCTTCATCACTAATGAAATTCTTAAAATAAATGTGGAGTGATGGAATCTCAACTTCAACTGGAAAGATGTCATCTACACCATAGACGAGGGAATATGGGGTAGCTCCAGTATGGGTATGGATGGATGTGCGATATGCCCAAAGGGTGAGATTGAGGTGGAGGTTCCAATCTCGACTAGCTTTATTGAAAATCATTTTAAGGATTTTTATGAGGGTCTTGTTGGTAGCTTCATCTTGTCCATTACCTTGGGGGTAATAGGGAGTTGACCAATGATGTTGGATATGATATATTTCACAAAGGTGTCACATGTATTGATTTGTGAAAGGTTTACCATTGTTGATGATGATAATGGAGGGAATAGCATATCTACAGAGAATACGGTAGAGTATGAATTTGGATATATAAATGATAGTGATTTGAGAGAGTGGAATCACTTCCACACACTTGGTGAAATATTCAGTGGTAGTTATTATGAAGGTATGACCATCAAATGAGGGAGGATAAAACTTGATGATTAAATCAAGACCCCATTATGAGAAAGGCCATGGTGCAGTGATGGGTTGTAAATTCTATGCAAGATCATGAATTGAATCTATGTGTTGTTGACATGGGACACATTTCTTAACTAATTCACAAGCGTCATGCTCCATAGTCATCCATTAATATATTTCCCTAAGAAGTTTCTTCACCAAGGCCATCCCAATAGAATGAGCCCCAAAAACTCCACTATGAACTTCATTTAACACTGTAAGTGTGGAATAAGTAAAAAGTAAAATAACACTTCTTAATAAGACATTATATCAAAGATTCAACAATTAAACTAGTTTAAAGCAAGAATCTACTGAAAGCGTCATACTGTTCCCTATCTCTAAAGATTTATCAAGTCATGGGGATCTTGGATTTGGTAAGCATTGTGACTATTAAAATGTCAATCTAGAGAATGAGATGCTACTAAATGCAATGATGTAATCCTATACGATGATTTCTAGATGATATAATAAAGCTACTGTAAACTAAATTGACATGAAACTATGATGAAAGAAAGCTATAATAAAACTATGATGCAACTATGATTATGATTCTACTAATGCTACGATTGCTATTGCTAAATGATTCTATGTTGAATTGCTTGAATGCTAAGATGCTTGATTGCTATTCTTATAGAGTAAGTTTTCACAAAGATGGGATCCATTTCCTATGAAGAAAGTTGTATATATAGATTTACGATAGCAATTTTGTGAAGGGGCAGCACAACAAAGGCCTAGATTCAATTTGAAGAATTGAATGGTGAGAATGGTGGGCATAATGGGAGGGACATGTTGGAAAGAGCATGGGACTGAAATAGTAGGAGGGAGAATGGAGGGAGGGACAGGATATACAAGACATGAGACAGGTGTGGAATGATGACATGGTGGAGACAGAGGCATGGCGAAGGAACAAGAATAGGAAACAGACAGGGCGCAGACCATGAACAGATGAAGCAGCAGATAAAGACTGGTAGGACGGATATTGAGCAAACTGGTGCGGAGAATGAACGCTCATCAAAGCATTTCCTATTTATTTAATGGTAAAGCATTTATTATAGTAATTAAATAAAACAAAGTGAGAAATTTGTTTATTTAATTAAGATGAAAATAATAGAATAAAGATTGAAGAATTTAAGATGAATTATAAATAAATATTTCTATTTATTTAATAGTAGATGAAATAAAGGTTAATTAATCAAATAAATCATATTTAATTAATTATATTCTCTGAACTATTTTTAGTGTACGTTTGTCCATCACCTAAGAGTGATGTGTTGTTTGTACAAATAAAAATTTTGTACTATGGCTGGTATAGGCAAAATTTAGTGTGCCCAGACGTTGATTTTTCAGGTGAGTGGATATATATGCCCCCCCTCAGGAGATAAATTGATGAATATTTGATTTTTTGGATTTTTGAATTTTTTTTCAAAATTTTCATGATGAGTTTTCAATGATTTGATGATGATTCAATGAAGATTCGATGGTGAAATAATTTATCTCCCAATAAATAATGTAGAATATTTCCCCTAGATGAATTTGAATTAATCTCCCTTAAAAAAAATTAATTAATCCTACCAAAATCCCACTTTTAATAACCTATAACAGGTCAAAAAGGTCATTTTCAAACTAATTTGTGCATTTGAGTTTTGAAAGTTTGTGAGTTATTTGTGCAATTTGAAGCAGGATGCCAATCCCTTACCATACTCACTAGTTCAAGCGCATGCAACATCACAACCACCCAACCATCTATGGACCTCCGGTACATACCCATTAACCCCCTCATTTTACACACTTTTCTCATTTTTCGTGCATTTTTTAGGTTTTAAATTTTCAATTTTTTTTTGCGCTTTTGCATGTTGTTGATGGTGTTTTCTGCACAACAACAACTCAGACAAAATATAATATCCTATCTCTCTTGAAAGGTAAATCTCTATTAGCAAGCCTCAAGACAATGCATAAACAACTCAGATAATATGTGAAAATGTTGGTAATCAAAAGGGGCCTTACAAATGAATAATGTTGGAAGTGTACTTTCATTAGATGCAACAATATGGTGATGCTTTCAATCCTAAAACTAACCTAGATTCAAAATAAATAGCAAAAGAGATAAGGGTTTAGAGAGATTTCTAAGACTAAAACCTAAGATCAATCACAACAATGATGAATGCTACAGATGGATAGATCCCCAATGAAACCAATCTCTGTTTGATCAAGGACAAGCCTACAACTCCACATAAATGGTACAATATTGTATGGAAACTGAAGATTTTCAAACTTTTAACATTCATCCACATACCCAATAACTAGAGCAATGTAAACAAGCATCCACAGCTGAACTTAACACAAAATAAGGCCCAGACTAACTTTACACAACAAATTATAATCAACAAATTGCTAAAAGTATGTACCAGAGATCAATCAACATCATTAACATTCTACAATTATTGCAAAAGAACTAAAATATAACATCTAACATTGAGAATTGAGAACAAGAAACCATGAACTATCAAAGTGTAACACAAAGCTTGCCAAATCAACAACCCAATTGCATTAACTTCTCTAGCACTACATAACAATTTCCAGTCTCTCCTCTCTCCTACAACTACTATCTTGCAGAATCTAACTCCTAACTTAGCCAATTCTAGCTTCTAATCAACTCTTCTAACCTAGTCTCACCCCTTACAAATGACAAGGCATTGGCCTTTTATAGAAAATTACATTTTGAATCAATGGCCAGGATTTAAATCAATCCAATGGCTGCAATTGCACTTCTAAAAGCATCAAGCTATTACATTTAATTTGGGAGCTCGTGATACATCATCATCCAATTGCATAAAAGTAGTTACATCATGGAACAATGAGAAAACAATATTATGCTAGCTTGTCATTAATGAAAATTCTAATTGGATGATGAAATCAACTTCACATGTCTTCCATAAACTCCTTCCAGCTATAGACAGTTTGGGCACAAATTCTTATGCAATACTTTTTAAAATTTACAGATTGAACTCTTCCATATTTCCCTTTTTGGCATGAATCATGTACGGTTTTGCTTTTGGAAAATGCATTTAGGAAAAAAATCATTTTTGGAAAAAATTCCATTTTGGGAAAATTTCAGGTTTTGAGGGGAAAGGAATTTTACCAACATGGAATTTTGGAAGGAACAAGAACTGCACTTGAGTAGGTTTGAGGAATTTTCGAGGAAATGGAAATTTTGTAATTTTAGGGTCAGCTTAAATTTTAGGATTTTCGCCGGGGATGAGGAAATCCACAAAGATTCCATGATTCAAAATCCCTAAACCTCAACTTTTTTTTTTTTTTAGAAGGAATTTTCAAAAGTTCCAACAAACAATACTGCCCTGGTGCTGCATCCACTCCCCATCCATGGTTGCGAAAATATTTACATGCAACATAAGAAAATTCACTTCCCGAATACATTTTCCAATTCGAGAGATGAAGTGGCGAGATTTCGGGGCTCGAAATATTGTCCTCATCAAATTAGGGTCTAGACTTAATCCTACAAAATGATGACCTCCCAAGGAGGATCAAAGATAAGATTTAGAAAAAGGCCAAAGGAAGGTGAAAAGAGAGGGGTCAGCCTCGGGTGGGGCGTATTCAATGAAAATTGCACAACACATGCTGATGTAGCTCTTTGGCTCTCTATTTTAGCTCTTCTAAGGTTTTAGAAATTAGGTCAACTTTTTTAGTGCTTAGATAGGATGTTTTAGTGCTTTCAATGTTGTAGAGCCTAGGATAGAAATTTTAGCGCTCTGACTTACTATTTTAGTGCTTTTACTAGATTAGCGCATTTTCCCTATAGTTTAGCACTTTGCCCTGATATAATAGCACTTCTGATGAAGTGGCACTTTGGCCATCTCTTATGACGCTTCTATCTGATGAAATGGCGCTTTTGATGAATTAGCACTTTGAGCACCTGTTTTAGCACTTTTAAGTGTTTAAATGGCGCTTTTGATATTATGGTGCATAGAAACATTGTTTTAGCGCTTCTAAGTCCACTTGATAAAGTTTGTCAAATTTGTCCTTGATTTTGTCAATTTTTTATCATGTCAGTCATTAGTTTAATATGATTGATGATCCTGATTAGGTAAATGATGTTCAACCTCATGATAGGTGAGGTCTGATGTTTGATTGATGATAATTATCCTCATGATAGGCGAGGAATAATTATAGTTTGATTGATACGCCTCATGATAGGCGAGGTTCAATGATGTTTGATGATTGACCTCATGATAGGTGATGTTTTATTTTTTTCTCATGAGATTTAATCAAAAGTCTCACTAAGAGTAGATTAGGTTTGATAGGATATTTTATTTTTTAATGATTTGATAAAAAGAGTATTGAGTTTGAATATTTCATGATGATAAGAGGCTTTAATGAACCTTCAGATTAGAGAGAGATTTCCTCAGATGTTTGATTTTATATGTCAGCTAGCCCAACCTAAGATAGCTATCATTACACATTGTGGATTCTCTTCCTTACTAGACATGCCCTAGATTAGGATTAATCAGGGTCTCTTGACAGCTTTAGCAGAGAGGTCACACAGCAAGCATAACACCTTCTACCTAGCTATCGACGAGACCACAGTCACCCTAGAGGATGTCTAGAGGATTTTACAGATACCAGTTGTCATGGATATTGTTGTTTATGATTCATTAGAGCAGGGTGGTACTGATGCTCTTTGGAGGGTGTTTTAGGATGCCAGGATTGTTGGATTGTGGATTTTGTGGTATGAGATGGTTGATGCTTATGCAACTTTGTCGACAATTCTTGCTAGATTCATTGGAGGATTCCTTTGTCCTGATCACAGGTCAAAGGGATTCTCTGTTGGTTGGGGTCGTGTGCTTGAGAGCATGATTGTTCACAGGATGAGATATGCTTGGGGCATGTGCATTCTTTCCCACCTTTATCATGATTTGCATTCAATGGTGTACCTTTGAGGTTAGAGTTTATTGACTAGAGTCACTTTACTTCAGGAGTGGGTATGCGAACATATTGCTATCATGCGGCCAGTGATGGTGAGGCAGCATCTAGCTAGGCGGCCTTATGTGCACATAGATGTAGGTTGACTTACTTAGCCTAGATTGGATAAGTTAGATCATTAGTGCAAAGTACTAGATGATATGGAGACTGTTACCTCACATCCCTATTTGGATTGTGAGCACTAGGATGATGATGATGTGCAGTTACCGTTCTTTTGTCAATCCTTTATTTTTATTGAGCATGCATAGTGGGTTTTGGAGAGATTTCTACTGAGACAAGTGCTTCGTCAATATGGAATTATTTAGGGCATTCCCCAGGGTGTTGCCCACTATGCTAAGAGATAGTTGGATTCTATAGATTGGGGGCCTTGGTTGTCATATAATGTGGTAGTGCAGGAGTTCTAGGCTTTACAACCTCTTGTGTGGGAGATTCGACTAGATATTGTGGAGACACCAATCACAATAGATTATGCAGAGTATCTAGTATTGCATCCATTTCCACACATCACCATTCCTGATGAGCCAACACCATTAGCTATTGGGGAGGAGATTATTTTTGCACACTGTCATCGAAAGAGGAGAGAGGAGATTGGTGGTGAGTACAAGGTGGTGGAGGAGGTTGAGAGTAGTAGTGATGAGGAGGGTAGTGATGGTGATAGTAGTGGAGATAGTCCAGGTGGATTAGGTGCAGGTGTATCAGGTACTGGCGGGTTAGGTCTTGGTTTAAAGGAGTACATGATGCCTCACAAGAGGTGAGTAGTTGTAGACCTTTTAGAGTAGCATGCACAATAGCACTAGACCTAGATAGCAAGTCTATAGGTACAAGTGTAGACATTATAGGGGTAGTTGACTCAGGACCAAGGTTTGTTGGTACAGACTCAGACACAAATGTAGGCTCAAGCTCAGACCCATGCACAGGCTCTAGCATCAGTACAGGCTCAGTTGGATATGGCTTAGGTACAAATTTCAGCCTTGATAGCTGAGAGGGATGCCACTAGATAGACTATACGGGCAGCTCAGGCTTAGATTGCATCACTAACAGCTGAGAGGGATGCCACTATATTTACTACAGACGAGGCTCAAGTTGCAGTCGAAAAATTGCATAGATTTACGGATGGTACCACTATAGTAGATTATATGTGAGAGGTTGTCCATATTGGCGGGAAGATAGAGTATTATAGAGGTAAATTTTATGATTCTTTCCCTTCAAAGTAGAGAGTGAGCTATAGGCAGTCCTGATTTGGCAAGACTCATTCCTAGACTATTAGTGCGGGTGTGACTCAACCTCTTCCTAGAGACCTGAGAGATCCCAGTACATCCGGTGGTGGTGGAGGGACTAGTCCTAAGATTCCTACACCATTTGGAGCCAGCACACCTAGTTTTCATGTGATTTCTCTATTGTATTTTGAGATAATGATGTACATTCTGATTATAGCCATTTTTTGATGATATTTCTCTCTTCATTTCAGACATCACTATATACTTGACATGTATTATTTTGAGATCTATATGACATATAGCAGATTTTATTGATATATCATATGTTTTATATGATTCTATGTTGGATGCATTTATTTTCTATGTTCTATATGCCATGTGATAATCTTTATATTACGATGTTATGGATGCAATTTATAATCATGATGATATGCTATGATATATGATGTATGATATATGTATGCATGATGTATGGATGCATGATCTATATGTATGATGATGTGTAATTTTATATGATAATGTACCTATGTACATGGATGTGGATGTAATGATTGAAATTATTTATGATATGTGATGTAAATGGGATGTGTGTGTTTTATTCTTGTGTAAATGCAAATATATGATGTAATAAATGGATGAAAATGATGCATGATGTTTGATATGTTAAATGGATTTATGATATGTGATATGATGAATGGATGTATGATATGAAACAATAGAGATTTATTATTTTTGAGATTTTCTTATGTAATCTTATGACATGTAATATGAGAAATATGATATGATCAATGCAAATTATTTGATTCAGATGCATGAATGATGAAATGATAATTAAATGTTTTCTAATGTATGCAATGAAAATGATGATGCAACTACATGATAATGATGATGTTTTTATAAATTTCAAGTATACTCAATCTATTATGATAACAGATAATCACTATTTTGAATCATTCACAAGCTTTTGTAACAACCACTTTGCAGATGTAAAACTATTATGAATGCAATCTAATTTTACCATGCAAATCTATATGCAAATATTGGCATTCTAATAGTACTTTTATTTTTCTTTGTATCATCATAGAGCTTTTAAAATGTTGAAAGTGAATACAAGCATCAATGGTATAATGTTGACCAATGATGATCTAAGTACTACTTCCATGATTTTTGATATTGCAAGTGAACACAAGCATCTAGGTATAATTAAACCAAGATGAACTAAGCATTTCTTGTGTAAATAGAAAAGAATTAACCACTTTCCTATGTGAATTGGAATTCCATCCATGATACTTTGTAGAGCACTTCCCACAACAATTCACACAATAATTATGATTAATTCATAGATAGTAGATAAAGAAAAATACCATTTTTCTTCATAGCTTCTCTAGTTCAATACATCATTGAGTTGCTCCAAAGAAATGATAACAATAATCAAAGTACAACATATCCAACCTTCACTTAAAGTATTTCAACCATTATTCAGATTAGATCATCCATCCTAATTTTTTGATGTTTTTGTGATTTTTGAGATTTTGAATAATATCCTAACCTAAATACTTATCCTAGGGGCCTCGAGGGCTGATCAAAGATTATCCTTGCTTATGTTATACATGCAGAGACCACGTAGTTTGACTGACACAGACTCATGTTTTTTGACTTTTTGATACTGACTTTTTGACCTATTTTTTTGGATTTTCTATTGTGATTATGGATGTTTGATGTGTTTTTGATGGTGATTGATGTTTCATGTTGGGTTGTGTTTTGATCATTGTTTTCATTGTGTTTGTCTTCATGTTGTTTGTCTATTTGGTTAAGCTTGAGATTTATTGCCCCAGTGAGGTTGAGATGTTTCCCCCAAGCTAGGGTGAGACATGACCACTCGTAATGATATGATAATGGATGTAAAATGATGGTGAAAGAAATGACTATGACATGCATCCAATAGATGGGAAAGCTAGTTCAAATCAAAAATAGCACCTGTTTCCAAGTTTTCACTACATGTTTTTATTGCACTTTTTATAAATTTTTTTTGTATTTTTTTGTTACCAAGATGCCTATTTTCCAGGTTTTCATCTGGGTAACCATTTTTCAGAAACTAATTCATGCACTAGGTGATTCAAGTGTAGAAATTTTTGAGATAGATAATATTGATAGGTTCATTGAATAGATCCCCTTTAGGTGTAGACAATTGATATGCTCTTGATCCATAAGCTGATATGATGACAAAGGGACCTAGCCAGTTAGGTTCAAACTTTCCTTTATTTTCTCCATCCTACTAATTTCTAGGTTTTTCCTTTAGGACCAAGTCACCAACTTGAAAGACTCTAGGTTTTACCTTGTGATTGTAGCTCCTGGACATTCTCAGTTGGTATGATTTCAAATGATTGACAGCTTGTTGACGATGATCATCCAAAAAATCTAGTTATTGTAGTCTAGAGATTCTACAATCCTCATCTATAATGATACCCTTCAGTGAGACACAGAGTGATGGTATTTCTACCTCAATAGGTAGGATGGCCTTTGATCCATATACCAAAGAATATGGTGTAGCTCCTGTGGGTGTTTTGATATGTTGGTTCTGTAGGCCCATAATGTTGTATTTAGTTGAAAATGCCAATCACGTCCAACATTGTTAATCATTTTCTTTAGTATTTTCAGAATTGTCTTGTTTGAGGCCTCTACTTGGCCATTTCCCTGAGGATAATACAATGTTGAGAAATGATGTTGGATATCAAAATTTTCACACAATTCTCAAATGTCCTAGTTATTAAATGGTCTTCCATTGTCTATAACAATGGACTGAAGTATGCCATACTGACAAATTATGTAATTCAGTATGAAAGACGAGAACTACTTTCCAGTGATAGTTGTTAAAGGAACTGCTTCTGTCCATTTTGTAAAGTATTTTGTTGTTGTGATTATGAATTTGTGTCCATTAGATGAAGACAGGTTTATCTTTCCTACCAGGGCCAGTCCCCACTAACAAAATGGCCATGTTGATGTGAATGGGTGCAATTCTTGTGTAGGCACATGGATTAGATTACCATGGATCTGAAATTTGTGACATTTCTTAACAAATTGATAAGACTCATTTTCCATGTTCGGCTAGTAATACCCCAAACGAAGAATTTTCTTTGGTAGGGTTGGTCCACTTGAATGAGTTCCACAAATACCTTCACGAACCTTATGTAAGGTTGTTTCAAATTCATTGTGTTCTAGACACCAAAGAAGAGTACCATCTAGACCTTGATGGTAAAGTATGTCAACTATTAATGTATGTCGAGTGGATTGGTGGATGAAGTTATGCTTTTGGTTTCTAGAAAGATCAGGAGTAAGGATATTATCCTTGAGGTAAGTATAGATCTCTCCATATAGTGAGGTTTGAATGTCATCTATTTGGCATATGTTCTATGATTCAAGATTATCGTAGACAGGGTTAGATTCTTGTTCTACCATAAACTCATAATGACCTTGCTTTTTTGATAATTTCAAGAGGGAAGCAATTGTTGCCATAACATCCTCTACTTTATTTTTTTCCCTTGGTATTTGTTTGAACTTGATATCCACAAAGTACTTTTTAAGATCATTTATCATTTTCTTATATTGCATGAGTTTTTCATCATTTGTCTGATACTCATCATTTATCTGATAGATGATAAGTTGTGAGTCCCCACACACTTGTATTTATGTGATTTTCCATTCAATTGCCACTTTGATGTTGATAATCAATGCATCATACTCAGCTACATTATTGGTACATGGAAACATTAGTCTATAGGACCTTGGGATGGTGTGTCCATAAGGTGCAATAAATAGAATTCCCATGCCATACCCCCTTTGTGTGTATGATCCATCAAAATAAAGCATCTATTGTTGTGTTGTAATATTCAAAATGTCTGCATCCAGAAATTCAATGTTCATTGGATGATTATCTTGTAATGGAGCTTCAACTAATTGATCAGCTATTACTTGTCCCTTGATGGCTCTTCGGTCTACATATTAGATATCAAACTCACTTAAGATCATTACCCATTTTTCTAGTCTCCATGTTAGAGTAGCTTTACTAAGTAGATATTTTAATGGGTCTATTTTTGCTATGAGTCTGACTGTACGAGTCAAGATGCAATGTCAGAATTCCTAGGTTGCAAATACCACTACCAAACAAGCCTTTTCTATGAGTGTTTACTTTATTTAATATTCATTGAGAGTCTTGCTAATATAGTAAATATCTTGTTCCTTTCCTTCAGAATCTTCCTATGCCAATAGAGCTCTTAAAGAAATGTCAGTTGTTGTGATATATAGTAATAATGGTCTCTCTATTGTAGGTGGAATGAGTATTGGAGGCAACATAGAATATTGCTTTATCTGGTTAAAAGTTTTTTTGCATTCATGATCCCACTTGAATGATACATCCTTATGAAGTAGATGATTGAATGGATGGCTTTTGTCCACCAATTAGGAGATAAATCTCCTGATGGATTGTAGCCTTCCTTATAGGGATCATAATTGATTGATATTTTTAAGTGGCAACATCTCCATTATTGCTTTGACCTTAGCTGGATCCACTTTGATACCTTTTTTTGACACTATGTATCCAAGGAGCTTTGATGATGTTACCCCAAACACACATTTCTTAGGGTTCAATCTGACATTGAAATTCTCTAGTCTAGTAAAGATTTTTTTGAGGATCTCCAGATGTCCTTCTCTAGTGTATGATTTTTCTAATATGTCAGCCACATAATCTTCCATAAATGTATGCATCATGTCATGGAAAATAATGGTCATCGCCCACTGATATGTTGCACTTGCATTTTTCAGCCTGAAGGGCATGACATTCAAATAAAATGTACCCCAAGGACAATTGAATGTTGTCTTTTCTTGATCTTCAGGTGCTATCTTGATTTAGTTGTACCCTGAGAAGCCATCCATTAATGACAACATGGCATGTCCCGCTGTTAAATTGATAATGATGTCAATGCTTGGTAAAGGAAAATCATCCTTTGGGCATGCCTTATTTAGATCTCTAAAATTTGTGCATATTTTGATGCTATTATCTAGTTTAGATATGAGCACAATATTTGAAATCCACTCAGCATAATTGATAGACTTGATAAATCATACATCCAACAATTCTTTAGCTCAACTTTTACCATCAGGGTGATGTGGGGATGCATTTTTCTCAATTTTTGCTTGATTGGTTTGATTCTAGTTGGTAGAGATAGATGATGCTCTAGGAGATTTGGATCTAATCCTGGCATGTAAGAATAAGACCAAGAAAAATTTATATGATGCTCTTCAAAGAATTTGGTGAATTCGGGCTTCTCTTCTGTCATAGATGTTGCCAGATGTAGAATCTTTTCCTTTTTAGTTGTTCCAAGATTTATAGATTGTGCCAATTCTGCTAGTACTAATGATCTATCATGGTAATGCTCTAGAAATGTGTCAAACCTCCCATCTTTCAGTGCCTTAGAAAGGTTTTCACTATTAGATACATTCTTTATTTTTTCATTTTTAAAATCTAATGGTGCCTCAGAAAGGTTTTCACCATTAGATCCTTTTTTTCCTATTGTCATTTTTTGCAACTAGAAGATTTGGCACCCTCCTGATTTGAAGTGTCATTATGAGTGTTATGGGTATAACTTGTATTAGGTTCATCCTAGTGCTGCAAAGGAAATTTACGATGGAATCATCATTTGAAAAGATTGGTATATTAATAGGTTTGATTGGTTCCTAGTCAATAAGTTTGGGATGCATCAAGGGTAATAAGTCATCAGGTTGAGTAAGGATGATGACTGTAAGTGTTCTAATAGCCAAGTGGTCAAAGTTGTCAGTGGGAAGGTTGAGGTCTATGATATTACCCTCCTTCGAGTTGTCTATCTCACTCGATGCATGTTCGTCGTGACTTGAGTCATCAATATTTGGTGATCCCAATACAAGTGGTCTAGTTCCTAAACTTTGTCCTTCCTCTCGTACAAGTGTATATGGTTTGATGACATCAATTTGTTTGTCACTATATGATGTTGTAGATAAATGATCCCATTCATACACATTGGAATCTATTTTAGATCCATCCCTCATTTGCAAAATCCTTTCTACCACTTTCTGAGTTACTTCTTTTGATTCCCCTGTATAGCCTAATCTTCTTTTGTCTTTAGGCTAAAGTGTTAGAGGTTGAATATGTTCTATAATACCATTTTTTCTCTTTCCAATTGGTCCTTGCCCTTCATATCCCATTTTCTCTAAGATAGCCTTTCCTTTTCCATATTGATCTATCCTTATGCTAATATTTTCTAATGTTGAGGCTTCTTCATCCTTATATCGGAATTGAGAATGGCTTTGTCTTCTAAGTCATCTTCTAGGGTACCTGCTTTTATAAACCTTTCATCCAGAACTATGATAGGTTGTGATGATTGTTGTGTATTTGTTGTGGGTTGTCCATATGATTTTTGGAGATGGTAGCAATTGTGAAAGACACAAAGATTGCTCAATTGAATATTCTCCCAAGCCTTTGTCTTTTAACTGGATCTTGTCTGTAAATTTTACTGTGATAGAGTATTCTAGGGACCTTTATTGTTTGATAAAGTTGAGTCAACAATAGTTGTTTCCTTTACCTAGTCCTTCTTCTCAACCCATTTGGATATAAAATTGAGTTGCTTTTCACAATTGGATGAAGTAAATGTGCTAGCTTCTCTATTGTGGGGCACTAGAGTGTCTTGATTTGATTTAAGCATGTTAGAAGTTTGGGGATTTTTGTTGTCAGCTGAAATAGTGACCTCCTGTCCATTGACTAGAAAATTCAAAAACTAATGATATGTTGAAGGTATCACTTAGATTTCATGGATTCGTGGATGTCCCAAGAGTATGTTATATGTTAGCTCTTTGTATAACACTTGACAAACTATGTTCTTGACAATCGGTCCCACTTGAATTGGTAGTACAATTAGCCCCTTAGAAGACCTTTCCTCTTCATCATATGCTTTTATGGTTATCTTTCTTCTGGAATCAATGGAATTGTCAGAATAGCCTAGTGCATGAATTAGTTTTAAAGTACAAATATTTAATCTAGCTCCGCCATCTATTAAGACACGTTTGACATGGTGTTTGTGGATTAGAACGTATATATGCAAGGCCACATTGTGTGGGTGATTTAGTGACACATCATCTTATTCAGAGAATGATAGAAAATGAGGCGTGGTCAGATGTCTCACCATAGCTCAAAATTGATAGAAATCCAAATTATTGGGTGTCGTAGTAGCCACTAGAGCGTATTCTAGAACCTCCTTATGCGATGGTGAAATTTTAAGAAGCTCCAGTATGGATATCTATGTGGGTATCTTTTGTAGTTGATCCATAATGTTGTATTGATTTGATGGAGGAGTGGTGTTTTTAGATGAAACTCCTTTTAGTATCACTTTGGACTACCCACTTGTCATTACATTGACTGGTTGATAGTCTTGGTTTCTGTAATTTTTAGGACATTGATTTGGTTGTTAGATGTGTTTATGTTTGGTATCACGTTCAGAGATTCAATGTCATTGATGTTTATGTCATCTATTTGATTATTAATGACATTATTTTTACCAACCTCAGAAATGCAAATAATGGTGGTGTCATAGATATAATTTACACTTTTCCCTTTACTATTTGAAGAAGATTCTCCTTTTTCATAGTTGGTTAAATGATTTGTAAACAAACTATGATCATTGTTTGTTTGATGTCCTTCAACAAACACCTTCTTTGCTTCAATCAAGTCTTGTATCAGATGTTTTAATTTCATACAGTCATTTGTTTTATGCCCTTTATTTTTATGAAAGTTGCAATAGTTAGCATCATTCCACCAAGATGGTTTCACTTTCGGCTCCCAATTTCGTGCTTTTGGTAGAGTAATGAGTCTATTTGCAATAAGCTCTCTCATTACTAATTCCAAGGTTTGTCCCAATGGTGTAAATCTGCGTCGATTGGATTGTCTTTGATATGATGTTGGTCAAGATTCCCCATTGTTTGGGTTATTGTTTTGAGTGGCACCTTGATTGTTGTTCTAGTTGTCATTTTGATTTTCTTTTACAATTGTTTCCATCAAATTGAATACTAGTTTTTTATTTTGCATGCCAATTCTAGCATCATTGTTTCCAATATTTCTATTTTTTCTACCAAAATTTAGGCTTGTCATTGTTTCCATAGTGATTTGAGGAAGTTGCATTGTTTGATGTATCATTGTAATGTTTAATCATTCCTCTTTTGACTAGGGATTCTTCGATTTTAAGCCCATTCTCAATCACATTTTCAAATGTTGGGGGACATTGCAATTCTAGTCTATAACTCATGTCATCATTTAAGTTGTTGATAAATAATTCAATATTTTCCTCTTTAGATATAGATCAAGGATATCTAGCGAACAACTTTCCCCAATATTGTAGGAATGATAGAAATGTCTCACCCTTATTTTGTTTCATGTTGCAGAGATCGGTTATGTCATGTTGAATGTTGAAGGAGAATTATGAGATGAATCTATTGACTAGTTCTTCAAAGGATTGAATCGCTGGTTGTAATTTGGAGAACCATTCCATACAGTGAGCTCCTAAACTCCTAGGAAATAACCTCATTAGGTAAGTATCTTCTTGTGCAAACTCTAGGCTCATTTTTCTAAATTCCCTCACATGGTTAGTTAGATCTATTTTTCCATTGTACTTGTCATATTTTGGAAATTCACAATGTCTAGGGAAGGGTATCATGTCCACACTTGGATAAAAGGTATAAGGAAAAATTTCCTGTAATGAATATCTCTTTGAGGTTCCCTTTTTCATATCCTAAATTTGTTGTTGTAAAGTTTGCATTTGATCTGTTAGAGCAACCACTTGATTTGTGTCTTGCATGTTGTGTGGTTTTGTTTCATTTGTTCTAGGTATTTCTTTGAATTGATTAATGTCAAAATATTTTAGAATTTTTGACCTAATTCTACTAACATCAAGAGGTATTTTTCCATGTCTTGTTCCAAGACTTTTTCCATGAATTTGTGGAAATTTGGATCTTGTTGGGTGGTTTGTATATCCTCTTGAGTTATTTCATTAGTATCATGTTGTTGGAATTTGGAAAAGGAGCTTTCTTTAGCCATGACATTTGGTGTTTCAATTTCCTTCTCTCTAAGTTTTTGTCTTTGTAACCTTGTCAAGATTGGCATACAAGTATTCATTGTTTTCACTAAACTTTGATCTTCTGTGTTTGGATTAGTGTCATTAGATTTTAACAAATTCAAATAGAATGATATATTCTATTGATGAGACCAAGTTAAAAATATGATTATTGTGTTTTGTTTCGTGATGGTAGGATGTCAAAATTCTGATGAGGAAACTAAACTTGATAATCAAGATTTGTGTTTTGATAATTGGACACTTTGTAGTTTGCAAGATCTATGTTTAAGTTGAAAATAATTTTGACTTGTAAGAACCTATTTGTTTTAGGTTTAAGAGATTGTTTGGACTGTAAAAATGTTTCTGTCTAATGAAAGCCTGAGTTTTTGATGCCAACAACTCTGACAGATGTTTTTGAATGCTCTCTATTATTTTTTTGTTCTGTGGAAGTGCTAATATAGAGGGAATAAGCACCAAAACAAAATTTATAAGTGCTAAAAGTTATGGTAAAAATGTTGTCAAATAGAGTAGAAGCGCTAAAACAGACTGTAGATGCGCTAAAAGACTGGTAAATTCTGACACTAGTAATTTTTGGTTTACAGTTGGTAGAAGCACTATAAAATTTGTCAGAAGCACTAAGATAGACTGTAGGAGTGCTATTTTAACTGTGTATGTGCTAAAGACAATGCATAAGCACTAGAACAGACTATAAAAGTGTTATAATACTAGTATTTTCTAGTACTAACAAAGTTTGGTTACTATTGACAAAAATGCTATAATATTTGTCAAAAGTGCTAAGACAGACTGGAGGTGTGCTATTTTGACTGTTTATGCACTAAAAGTCAGTGTAGAAGTGCTAAAATAGACTATATAAGCATTATTCTGGGACTCCCCAGTGTTGTATAATTTTCTTCTCCAAGAAGAGACTAGCTTTTTTGGTGTAATTTTTTGGATTTTTTGGAATTTTGGTAGGATAGTTTTTCTCGTAAATCTTTGATTTTGGATGACAAGGGCCTAATGTTTCCAAGTTTTCTCTACTATAAGAATTGATCCTTCCTATTGGAATATTGTATGGCTAGTTGTGGGATGAAAGACCGATGAAGGGGTCGACTATGATTATGTTTTTGTGAAAGAGCTCTTCATTGAAAGTAATCTTGTGAATATAAGAATCTAAGGAAAAATCCTTAGTATATCCCCTAGCAAAGTTGTTATACCTATGGATAAAAGTTCTATGTTCTAGGAAAATTTGTCTACTTCGATACAAGAAATGTCTTCTTTTCAAAAAAAATTTGTAACTAAGTTGCTTCTTTGGTTTCTTGACTCTTGTTGTGAGGGACTTCTTGACAAATGTATATTTCCAATCCCTAATCATAAATTTCACAATTTTATTTTGTCTTATTTCTTTTTTTTGTTTTTTTGGATGATCTTTATCTAGATTAATGATTTGAAAACACAAGAAATTGTAGAATAGTTGTTTTTAAGACCTAGAATATAAATAATAAGTGTATTTTCAAGAACCACACATGGTCCTTATAGATTTCCACTGGTTCTTTTAACAAAAATACACTTTAGACAGACTCACTCTTAAGGTAAAGAAAGGTCATTGTTATTCTCAACAACCCACATCTTAAAATTGCATTAACTCACACAGCTATGTCACCCCCTAGAGGGTGCCCATGTTTTTGTCTTTTCCAGGCACATACTCAAAGTTATATTTCTCAATCCCTTGAGCAAATAGTCCTTGGAAATTATATGGTGAGTTTCTTGGGGGTAGATTCTTCCCTCCCCTTGCAATACGAGTATTGCAATGTCTGGTTACTAACTCAACTAGATTCTACACTATGGTTCATAGATAGGGTTTTTGTTGAGAGCGGAAAATGATAAAATCACTTAGGAGACCTCCCAATCTTTAGAACAAAGACTTTGGGGATGGTTATCTTGCACATTTCCAACAAATGTGAGTTTCCCCAGATTTATTTTTATTTTATAGTGGGTCGGAAAACCTGGCTTTGGTTGTTCCCACTCAGGTCATTCCCATAAGGTGAGTACTTTTTCCCACTATGACAGGCCTTCTAAAGGATTTAATAAAGAGTAAATTGCATAAAATTAAAGGATGAGTCTGGCATTTTGATTACCCAGTTAAGAGGAGAGCATAATCCTATCACCACACAAGCACAATAATCAATGTTAAGTTTTTAAGCCCAAAAGACAATTTGCTATTCTATGTGAAAATATTGCTTCACAAAAGTCATGATGTTAATTTTAACTAATATAGAGAATGTATGATGACTACCATAGGATTGATATATTTTAAACCAAATGACTACCCTAGGATTGATATATTTTAAACCAAATGACTACCATAGGATTGGTTCTTTTTAGTCCAAATGCATCAAAATAAATTTCTAGCCGCAACCGCATTGGATCCAGACAAGAAATTACAGAAGTGATATATAATTTAGAAGCACTGTAGAATATGGCATAAGTGTTGTAGAATTTGGCAAAAGCGCTAAAATAGTATTGGACCCAAAACAATCAATCGTCCCGAGAGCTTTTGGTGGAAGTGCTAAAATAGATTGCAAAAGCACTAGAACTTTTGGTGGAAGTGCTAAAACATGCATAAGCACTAAAAATTTTAGTAGAAGCATTGCAAAATCCCTCGATTGTGCTAAAAGAAAACACACATGTATCCTGTATGAACACTTTTTAGAAAAAAATGTTAAAATATGGGGTTAGAGCCCCACAGTGGGTGCCAAAATGTAAGTTTGAAATAAGTAATGAGTAAAATAACACTTCTTAATAAGAAATTATATCAAAGATTCAATAATTAAACTAGTTTAAAGAAAGAATCTACTAAAAGTGTCATATTGTTCCCTATCTCTAATGATTTATCAAGTCACGAGGCTCTCAGATTTGGTAAGCATCGTGACTATTAAAATGCCAATCTAGAGAATGAGATACTACTAAATGCAATGATGTAATCCTATATGATGATTTCTAGATGATATAATGAAGCTACTGTAAACTAAATTGACATGAAACTATGATGAAAGAAAGCTACAGTAATCCTATGATGCAACTATGATTATGATTCTACTGATGCTATGATTGCTATTGCTAAATGATTCTATGCTGAAATGCTTCAATGCTAGGATGCTTGATTGTTATTCGTATAGAGTAAGTTTTCACAAAGATGGGATCCATTTCCTATGAAGAAAGTTGTATATATATATTTACAACAACAATTTTGTGAAGGGGCAGCACAACAAAGGATTGGATTCAATTTGAAAAATTGAATCATGAGAGATGAAGAAGCTTGAGCTAATGAAGGGAATGGTTTCTCCCAATGAAAACATTAGGCCAAATGATACTAAGAATCAGAGGAAGGAAATTTGAGATATTTATTCCAATTTGTCCCCAAATCTTTCCCATGAAATGCCAGTTGAATTAAATTGGATATTTGATGTCTAATTGGGTAGGTGAGTGAATAGAGGAAATTACCTTTATGCCTTTATTTGAATATTATGATTTATTCAAATTATCAAAAGAGAATAAATAATTTAATAAAAAAAACTATAGGATTTGTTTATTAAATAAATATAGAAGGGATGTGATAATTAAACAACAAAGTATTTAACCTTGTTTTATTAATTAAGATTAAATGATGTGATAATTAAATAACACAAACTATTGAAGTTGTATATTTACTTAGAATTGAAGAATAGGAGAATGAACTATAAATAAATATTTCTATTTATTTATTAAGTAGATGGATTTAATTATGATAATTAAATAAAACAAAGTGAAATTCATTTATTTAATTAAGATGAAAATAGTAGAATAAAGATTGAAGAATTTAAGATGAACTATATAAATAAATATTTCTATTTATTTAATAGTAGATGAAATAAAGGTTAATTAATCAAATAAATCATATTTAATTAATTATATTCTCCAAACCATTTTTAGGTGTACACAAACACCACATGGGATTTTGATTCACTTAGGCATCAAAGGAGAGTACCATCATACCATCTATGATAGAGTGTATCTTGTACGATTGTATAATGGGAAGTGAGTTGAATGAAATATTTTTGCATTGGCTACAAGTGAGATCGGGTGGAAAGATATTATCATGAAGGTAGGCATAAATGTCATTGTACTAGGGTGATTGAGGGCCTATGATATTGTACACCATGTCATTATCTAGGATATCATACATTGGGATTAATAATTTTTCCACCAAGAACTCACAATCTCTTTAGTCTTTAGGCATGTCTATGAGAGAACCAATGGTGGCCATTGTATTAACAACTTTATTTTGTAATCTAGGGACCAAATCAAACTAGATATGGGTGAAGTATTTCTTGAAATCATCCACCATTCATTTACAAGGAAGAAGCTTATCATCCTTAGTTTTAAATTCATCATTAACCTATTTGATTATGAGTTGTGAATCACCAAATACATAGAGATGGGTGATATTCCATTGGACTATGATTCTAAGGCCTGTTATCAGAGATTCATATTCAACAATGTTGTTTGTGCATGGGAATGCTAACTTGAATGATTTCGGGATATAGTCACCTTGAGGGGTGAAAAAAAGGATAATCACACCAACTTCAATTTGAGTGTATGACCCATCAAAATATAATGTCTAGGTATTTGATTTTGAGGCTATGAAGATTGATTCATTAGGGAATTTTTCAACTAATGGATATGCATCTACAAGAGGAGCATCAACCAATTGATCTACTATGACCTATCCTTTAACTAATTTTAGATCCAAATATTCAATATCAAACTCACTGAGGAGCATGACCCTCTTAGCCATCTGACCTATTAATGAAGTTCTAGATAATAGATATTTAAGAGGATCCACTTTGGATAATAGCTTGATGGTATGGGGAAGCATATAATGGTGTAACTTATGTGAACTAAAAACAATAGCTAGGTGGTGTATGTTTTCCTCCAAGATGTGCTTGCACTAACCAACTTGAAGACCTTTTTCTCTGTCTTCACTAAAGAACCTGATGGCCTCAGGGTTCTAAACTGGCCTAGATCATTAACTAAGCCCTCCTCTAACTCTGTCACAAGAGTTAGTCTTCTTGTGCTTCACCTTGAAGGATTCAACACTCTTTGCAACTGCTTACTTTACCTTGGACTTAGAAAGATCTAAGTGCCAACTTCTTCAATCTATTAGAACTACTTGCAGGGGAGTTGAAGATGTTGTCTCCATGATTTTTGCAACCAAACTGATCCATTTTTCTTGGTGTCCACTTCTCAACCTACTCGATTCATGAATTTTCCTTTTGAAGGGGCTAATCCTTGTAGCCCTTACCAGTCGGTTTTTGGCCTTTTGCTCTCAAACTTGCCACACAACCTATCCAAAAAAGTACACTTTCAGACACCCTTTTCAAAGTTTTAAATCTTTCACTCGGTTTTAGGTTACTATCTATTTCGTACAGGTGATTCTCGTACCTTTGGAGAGGAGTCCTAATTGCCCTATCTTCTAGGGTTTCATTGTTTCCTCTTTCAAACTTGCCTATGATGGATTATTGGGAACCTAAATATTTTTGGATAGTGCGAATATTATCTCACCCCACCTGAAACTGTACGGATTATGTACAATGGTCCCCTCCCCTGCCTTAGTTCTTTAATTTTTCACTCCCAATTCCCTAACCGGCCAGTCCTAGCTCACCTAGGGTTTGGGCATAATATTCTTTGCTTGGCCCTTGAACATTCTTGACCCTAAATATTTACAAACATATGGCTCCCCTTCCATGCACTATTAATCTCAGGAAAAAAAAATCGATGACAGTGATTATAGGGGAGCCATTTAAAAAAAAACACTGCTCAAACCTACAATGGAAACTCTCTAAATTCTAGTCTAAGTACACAAATCCCTAACTCTACACTATGGAACCTAAATGAAAAATGAAAATTGGTTTAAATCTATTCTAATAATGTGAACATAGTGATGAATCTAAGTATTCAAACCCGATATTAACTCTGCTGCAAAACACACAGTGATTTTTGAGAAACACTTTATATCTCTAAACTATGAACATGAAACAGTAAAACCACACTAAACAACTTGAATAATAGATGAAACTCGCTTTATGCTATCTAATGAACATAATTACAATGTTGTATCAACATGCACAGCGCCAACAAATTCACTGTTTCTCAAAAGTCACGACTAATACATAAAATACAAAATTCTCTCCATTCATTCCCACCAAAACTTGTTTACAAAAGTATATAATCTCTCAACTATGAGTCTTTCCACCTATTCTTGATGCCTTTTCCACATTCCAAGGAGGCTGATCGAGCACTTACTCCTATTTTCTAGGGATTCCAATCCCACTAAATTACATGCAACACCATAACTTCGGTCATGTAACTTCCACAACAACATTTTGCAACTTAGCTCCATGTTAGGATCCTAAATTTTAGGACCTCCACCTCCTTACCTCAGACTATCCACTCCTTAACAGTTCTTTGGCATCTTTTAAACAATGATGATGTGGTTTTAATAGACTAATTGCTTTGTAACTTAACATATGCTGTCCTAAGCTACATAAAGTAAAATTTAACACTAGTAATTAACTAAGATGGTATATTCCTAATGACTAACTCATCCACACCAACAAGACCTTCTAAGGTCTAAAGAAAACACAACAAACATTCCTGACTTGGATAAAGTCAGTACAAGCCAAAAAAATTTCACAACAAATTGGAGTTAAGCCAAGGTGCTCCCGCACCACTAGGCAAGCTTTCTCCATGATGTAATAGCTAAGCTCATAGCCCACAAGAGTATGAATAATGTGATAGATTTCTTGTTCCTTGGAAAAATCATCATGCTAAGCTAGCAATGCCCCTAGTACAACTAAAGGGGAAAAGATATATAGCAGTAATGGCTTTCCAAGCAAATGAATCATTAAAATTGGTAGGTTGGCGAGATACTCCTTGATCTTATCAAAGCCTTGTTGAAATTGTACATCCCATTTAAAATTTGTATCCTTATGCAAGAGGTGAGTGAATGATTGGCATTTGTCGACAAGCTGGGTAATGAAATGCCTAATAGACTATAATTTTCCTTGTACGCTTATCAACTATTTGATATTTCTAGGTGGGGGAATTTCCATTATAGCCTTTAATTTTACTAGATCAACCTCATACTCCTTGATACAATGAAACCTGGTATTTTTTTAAATGTAATTCCAAATACACACTTCTTAGGGTTCAAGCTCAACTTTTACTACTCCAAACACTCAAATATTTGTCTCAACAGCTTAGGGTGATCTTCTCTGGTCTTTGACTTCCCCAATAGGTCATCAACGTCATCTTCCATAATAATGTGGATGAGATCATGAAAAATGACAGTCATTACATGTTGATAGGATTCCCCCACGTTCTTAAGGCGAAAGGGCATGGCATTGTAATAAAAAGTGACACAAGGGGTAGTGAAAGCAATTTTGTGTTGGTCTTCAGGTGTAATTTTGATTTTATTGTAGCCAAAAGAGCCATCCATGAGGGATAGTATGGAATGTCCTGCAGTGAGATCTACCAACTTGCCAATATTAGGAAGTGTGAAGTCATCTTTTGGATAGGATTTGTTGAGATCCCTGAAGAATGTATAGATTCAAATGACCCCATTAGGATTGGCAACAGATACAATGTTTGAGATCCAATCAAAATAATCAATTGGCCTGATAAATCCAGATACTAACAATTTTTCTAATTCCATCTTAACAAGTAAGGCCACTTGTGGATGCATTTTTATGATATTTTGTTTGAAAGGCTTTACATCAAGATGGTGAAAAACTAAAGCAAGATCCAATCTTGGCATATCAAAATAAGACCATGCAAAGTTGATGATGCCCTCTTTTAGTAGATTGATGATGACAAGGTACTCTTCTTAGGACAATGATTTTTCCACATAGGTTATTTTAGGTTCTTATGTGCCTAGATTAACTTCTTGTGTTTCTTTGGTTAGGATCGAAGACCATTATGATAAGTGAGCTCCAATAAGGAGAAGATGAACATCCCCATCCTCTAGTGCCTCATTGAGGTTTCCACTAGTGGATACACCCTTTATTTTTACTTTAGATGAATCAAGAAGTGCCTTAGGGAGGTTTTCACTAGATGGATCTTTTTTTATTTTTTTCTTTCTATTTTTGTGGTTAGGGTGTTCATATTCTCCCAATCCCATAAGGTCACATATGTATGCTCCCTATAAAAGAAATATGTCAACTAGTGCACTCCCTCATAGGTCCCAATCAATAAGATTAAGATGATGGAGTGAAAGGCTAATGGAGAAGATAGAGGTAGAATCAAAGAGGGTAGGAAGATCTACATTATCATACAAAATCAGGATAGCCTATTCTTCAGGTATGTCCTTAAGAAAATTTATTTCCAAATTAACATTATTCAAAGTAATAATATATGCTATGAAATCCTTTTGTTTCTTGTCATAGCCTAGCCCCAAATGTTTAGGAAATACTAGTGTCTCAATGAGCTATAACTTTCCATGTTCTTCTACACCAATCCCTCCCCCTTGATAGCTATATTTTTCTACTAGCTTTGAAGCATGAGGATACACTTCTTGGAAGTATTCAAGGAGAGAAGGGAATGACTCAAGTTCTTCTCTATAGACCCATTGACTGATATCTTCATCTATATGATCCTGTAATGTTCTTGGAGACTGGAATGTTGTAGAACCCACATTCTTAGAACTAATGGTTTTGGTCTTTGATTTTCCTTTGGTACAGATTGATACAGTTGGCCATAAGTGTGGGGAGATGGAGGAATTGTAGCCATGTTAATAGTTGTATGCATCTCATACTCTCCACAACCCTTATCAATTATCTAGAATTTGGTAATGGTGGAATTAGATGTGGTGGATGGAGTGGAGGATGTATTAAATGATGGATTAGAGGATGGAATGGATGATGATACTTGAGGAGTGTCCACTTCTACTCCTGGACAATATTGTGAATGTAGGAAAGAGGCCTCAAGGGCATGACAATACTCAAAAGGCTGGGGGTCATCATGGATAGTGACTTCAACCCCATTATATGGAAATTTTAGGCATTGATGATATGTGGAAGGAATGACCTACATGGCATGAATCCATGGTCAATTAAGTAGAAGGTTATATGGTAAGTCTAGATCAAGGACATGGCAAGTAGTATATTGCATGACAAGACTAACCTGAATGGGAAGGAAAATAATACCCTCTGAGTCTTTTTCTACATTTTCATATGCCTTGATTGTGATGGTCTAATTGTCCAAGTCCACATGAGTATACCCTACCTGTTTTATGAATTTTAAAGTGCTAGGGCAGAGCCATTATCTACCAAGACCCTTTTTACCTTATGACAGGTGAGAAGGACTTCAATGTGTAAGGCACAATTATGGGATGGATCAATCAGTGGCATATCATTTTGGATAAAACACAACTGATAAATATTTTGTGAGAATATCTTGATGAATTGGGGGAGACTTTAGTAAATCTAGAATGGATATTTGTGTGGAGGTCTTACCAAGATGATCAAGGATGTTATATTGGGAACTCACAGGAGTTGGTTGGGATGAGGTGGAAGGACTAGGAACTGATATGCGGGTGCAGTGAGTTGTAAAAGCACATTGGGAGTCTTTTCCTTTGACATAGATCATAGATACACATGGCTCTCCCTAAGTGATGCACGTAATAATATTCTCATATTTATATGGAATATTTTTATAGCTGATATTATTGGTGTTGTTGTTTTGGTTATTTTTGGACCTAGTGTTTGCATTTGAGGTACTAGGACCTTGGTTATGCTTAGGAAAGGAATTTTCATATATTTGTAACTAAGCATTAGATGAAGTAGCTTGGTTGGCATCCACTACAATGTCTCCTCAATCAATGAGATCTTAGATGTAACCTTTAAGCCCTTGGCATTTGTTGGAGTGACCCTTAATCTTGTGATAATCACAATACTCATTCTCTCTATACCAAGTGGGTTATGGCTTTGACTCATCAAAATGCTTCATCACAAGATAAGTTACCACATAATTTTCTTGGAGTAACCTCTTCAAAATAGCATCTAGGGATTCTCCCAAAAGAGTGAATGTGTTTTTATTATTCCCTTGATTATTTTGGTTGAACTATGGAGGAGGACGGTGTGCACCTTGTGGCATGGATATGACATTGCTAACCAATTGTTGATAAGGTGTGTATTGTGATCTCTAAGAAGTTCTAGCTACTTGGATATGTTAGTGTCAGTGACACCATAATTAATAGCATTTTTGTTTCTATTCCAATAGCATGATTTGTCTCCAGATTGTTTATTCTTATCCTCTTTAAAGATTTTGATAAGACCTTTTGCAATAAGATATTTTTCAATAGTGGTGGCCTTCTCAATCACCTTTGTGAAGGTGGTAATGCAATGGAGATGTAAGTTGTGAGCCAACTCAAGATGAGAGTTTGTGACAAATATTCTTACTAAATCCTTTTTGAGAAGACTAGATTTTAGTAGACTGGCAAGGGCTCACCGCCTTTGTAGGTAACTTGCAAATTTTTCTCTGTTATGTTGTGTATCCTTTAGAAAATCTAAGGTGTCTATGTCCTCAAGATTGAAAGAGAAATTTGTGACAAACATTTCTGAAAATTTGGAAAAAAAAGAGATTGACCCTCTCAGAAGATGCACGAACCAATCTAAAGCTTGTCCTGTTAGACTCCTAGGGAACAATCTAAGGAAGTGGGTATGTGCAAGATCATGATGGCCCAAAAAGTGGCAATATGACGGATATGTGTAGGGTATGTGGTCGACGATTTCTTTTTACCCAAAATTGATGAAACAAAAAGGGTTTTTAAAGGAGATTCTCAGCTTTCCACCAATATAAATTATGCTTTTCTTTGAATTTAATAAATAATTATTATTCATTTCTATTTGAATTATGACTAAAGTCATGATTGATAGGTTGATTGAAAAATTTCTATAGCTTTCAAATGGTATTAGTTTTTTTGAATCTAAAACATGTGTCACATTCTATGCTTCACATACCATAGGATTAAAAAAAATTGAATTTCATGAAGTTTTGACCAAGTTAAGGTGGTCAGACATACTAGTTTTTATATTTTTTAAAATTTGTAATAAAAAATTCATAATTAATTATTTACTTGGAAAAAAATTACAAAAAAATATGCATCACATCTGGACATGTGAGTCCTATATCTAAAATCTTATAAAAATATTATCATTTTATTGTGGTTAGGTGGTCGACAAACACCTACTTATTTTTCCCCGAATTTAAGTACTAATCAGAGTGAAATTTTCACCAAATAGATTCTTTTTTTTTAATAAACCTAGCAGTTTAGAAACAACATTCAATTTTCTACAAATTTTATTCTTTCATATTTTTGAAATAATATAGATAACTTATTCAAATTTTTATGTCAAGTTTCCTAACTCTGATTTTTCTGCATTTTTCGCTACTTAAGGGCCTATTTTTTCCATCATGATCTTGAACATACCCAAGTAATTATCATTATGCAGGACTTCTTGGTAATGCATATAAAAATCTTGCAAATGGTTTCCTAGATCACTCTTCCCTTGTCATTATAAAAAATTAGGATTTCAAAATGTTTAGGAAAGGAGATGAGTGAAATGCATGAGTGAAACAGGTAAGGACAAATGTCCTTGAACTTAAAGGATCTCCTCAATGTACCCACTTGCAATTATTTTAGAGAAGTTTTCATGTCTTTCCACTCTTTATTAATTGGTACTGATGGGGAAGGACCTACTAGTTTGGACTGATCATATGGGACATATTGCTAGTATGGTGGTGGAGGAGGTGAAATGGATTGATCATATGATGGTGGAGGTGGATATGAAGGGATTTTTTGGTATTACTTAGCACATGTGGGTTGAGGGTTAGTGTAGGTTTTTTGTTATAATGGCAGGGCTTGGTAGTATGACGAGGAGGAACCTTGCGGATATGATGGTGGCTTATGGGATTAAAATGGATTGGATTGGTAGTTATACATAGGTTGTTGTAGATTAGATTGTTGATGGTAAGTTTTTTGTTGCGACTACTGAGGATTAGTGTAGGATGGTTGTTGTTGGGATTTTTGTAGATTATAGTAATAATAATTAATGTTGAGGTTGGATGTATTGGGTTGTTGATAATAAGTGCTTTAGGGATGGTATTGATACTGGGTGGTAGGGTTGCCTTGGGTTTGTTGAGAAGGTTGTTGTGGTTGTGTTGGGGTTTGGGTTTAATGAGGAGGTTGGTGATAAGATGGTGGTTTTTGTTGTGAAGTGATTTACAATTAATGGGGAGGTTGTGATGGATTTCCTTAAGGTTGGTGTGGTGATTGTTTATGTGACGATTACTATTGTTGTGGAGTGATTTGTAGCTAATGAGGAGGTTGTGATATATGTTCCCTAAGGTTTTTGTGGTGGTTTTTGAGGTTACGACAAGATTTGAGATTGATGATGAGGCTATGATGATATTTTAGATATATGTGGAGGTTGTGACGAGGGTTGTTGGGGTGGTTGTTGATAAGATGGTTGTTGCAGATTACCCTTAGGTTATTGTGGGGGTGGTAGATTTCCTTGAGGATGATGTTGAGATGTAAATGGAGGTGGTGGTAATTTCAATGGGTGCATGTGGAGGGGAGGTATATGAGGAGTCACAACAACAAAAGTATTATATGCATTTCCCCTGGTATTCCCTGATGATGAAATAAATTGATTTGGTGGAGGTGGTGTTGATATTATAGGGGTTGAACCTTGTGGGATGTCCATACCTTGTCGATTGGGAGGACCAAGACCTTAAGGATTGTTTGGACCTTGGTGATTGGTAAAACCTTGGGAATCATTGGAATCAGGTGCTACCCCCATGATGGAAATCTAAACAAGAGTGGGCGGGACTTGATAACAAATGTCATTGTCAAACCTAGGTTGGTACCATGTGTCCTGTGGTGTAACTTGAGGGACTTGTGGGATTGATGAACCTATATTAATCTAAGAACTCTATACATCATGTGATGAAGGGGGTGTGATATTAACATACTATGACCTATCAAAACTAGGTAGTGTCCTAGTGCCCCTCATAAGCAATTGTGCAAGTATTTGGTCCCCTCGCTCAATGAGAAGATGATCATTCATTTGTAGGTTGGTGGGATTGCTAAGATATTCATCAATGGTGAGTTTAGGGTGGTTAACCATACTTTCTTATGGGACTGACTATGTATGAACCTATATGTTGGATTGGGAAGAGCCACTATTAGTGGGTGGGTTTGGAAGATACTGAGGTTGACTACCTTGGGATTGTTGTTGCTCCATGAGTTTATTTGCCTCTGATCAATCAATGGGCATGAAAATGAAGGTGACCAGGTGGCTAGGATGACTCTAAGCCCTAAGATGCACTTAAGTGAAGATGACTAAAAGGATTATTGGGATGATAGATTGATTGATTGAATGATTGCTAGGATAACAATGTAGTGATAATTGGATTGGATCAAATCAAATTGATTGATTGGATCAAATGATTGATTAGATTGGATCAATAGGATTAACTTTGAACTAAGTTCAAGAGCTAAAATGGATGACGCAAGATGATTATGATTGGATTGAATGATAAAAGAGATGATCATGGCACAAAATCTACCTTGAGATGGAAGGAGATTGATAAGGCCACAAAGGATTACAGACTCAGGACGGATGACAATCTTAAGCATGGATGATAACAATTAAGGTCAGTTACCTAACCCAATTCAATAAAAGATCCCTAAGACAATGTATAAGGGATTAGGATTGATGGATCAATGATGGATATGCAGTCTAATGATATCCTAAGATGAACCTATATGATTTTATTGAGGATTCAATGACTTTCTGAAAATGTAGATGTACAAAAATAAAAATTATAGATAGCTGGATGGTGATAAAAATTATTTGATCACATGAATGGACTCAAGAAACAATAGGATTTTAGTGGAAAAAAGGGTTCACTCTCTAGTTTTTATATGGGATGTAGATTCACCTCTATGTAATGCAAGTTCGCCCTTCTAGGTCATAGGATCACCTATACAAAAGTTCACAGATTCACTTTTGTGTACATAAATTTCTCCTATCAAGGGTTTTTAGGATTGCCTATGTCTTCGACTAAATGGTCTGGACATGTAGGATCGCTAAAATAGATAGCAAGTTCACCTAAGTCTTGGATTATATAGACAAGTGGGCATGAGATTACCTCTCTAGAACACAAGTTTTCCTATCTAGGTTTTAGGATCATCCCTCTCTTGAACTGTATGGACAAGACACGAAAATACCTATTGGGGGAGCAAGATCACGTATGTCTTTAGGCGTATGGATGGGGAGGGTACAAACTTGATGTGAGATCACCCTTGCAGAGGGCATGTTCTCCTACTCTAGGGGATGTACAAACGAAGGGCTGGAAACTTGGATGTAGAATCTCCTACGTGGAGTACGAGATCACCTATTCAAGGAATAGGCAGATGTGGGGTTACCTATTTAAGAGACTCAAAAGTGAATTTTACCTTAACAAAAGTGAGTTCACCTATTGGGATGACTGGACTAGACTTCAATGCAGATTTTCCCTTTGTATGGTAGGATCACTTGTCCACAAGGAAAATTTTTCCATTGAGAGCAAGAATAGACTACAACAAAGGACAAAAACAACAAACAACAAGTAGTGGGATAGGACCAACTTGGAATGACAACAAGCACTTGTATATCACAAAAATACATGCCAAATAGTAGAAGCCTAAAATTAGTGATAAAGGGTTTACAAACTTGATGTAGGCCCACCACCTTGAGGGGGTACCCCAAGGTTAATACTTTGTGATATACTGGGGTGGTTCTCTAGATCACCCTTTCTCACAAAGGCAGATAGCTAGAGATTCAATGGCAAAGGGTCCTCAACAAATGCCATGGGCTCACCTTAACTCTCTCACTCATAAAATATTGTAGTTCACCACAATTATTTCTATTTCTACCCAAGGGAGTACATGTTGAGTAACTTCAGGGTGCCATCTGCAATCCTTGCACTACACTAAGCCATGACTAAACATGGGTCTTACCTAGGTTATACAAGTTTTCTAGGGAGTCCTCGATACACTAGGAGGGTTCATGAGGCACAACCATGAACACCAGAATGTCATAAGGATGAATCAGGAGGACCAGTGAGGTATTGAAAACTTGGACCAACCCTTCACACCTCAACTAGGAATCACCCTACTATCAATGCTCCACCATACATGACATGACTAGATTGGGGTACAACTTTGGTTCTTCCCCCTTTATATACCCTGTCGGTATATGTGGTTGAGATATTCCCTTGAGGTGATGAAAACCCCAAGTAGCTATCCTAAGAGGAAGGAAATAATAGATGTTTATAATCCTCAAGCTTGCACATAGCACAAGGGGAGAGCATACAAGTACTAGTAGGGTATGTGCAGGATCATGATGGGCCAAAAAGTGGCCATATTATGGGTATTTGTAGGGT
>VDFB02026320.1:145337039-145362821 GCA_007258455.2 Sequoia sempervirens | reverse complement strand
AAAACACAATAATCATATTTTTAACTTGGTCTCATCAATAGAATATATCATTCTATTTGAATTTGTTAAAATCTAATGACACTAATCCAAACACAGAAGATCAAAGTTTAGTGAAAACAATGAATACTTGTATGCCAATCTTGACAAGGTTACAAAGACAAAAACTTAGAGAGAAGGAAATTGAAACACCAAATGTCATGGCTAAAGAAAGCTCCTTTTCCAAATTCCAACAACATGATACTAATGAAATAACTCAAGAGGATATACAAACCACCCAACAAGATCCAAATTTCCACAAATTCATGGAAAAAGTCTTGGAACAAGACATGGAAAAATACCTCTTGATGTTAGTAGAATTAGGTCAAAAATTCTAAAATATTTTGACATTAATCAATTCAAAGAAATACCTAGAACAAATGAAACAAAACCACACAACATGCAAGACACAAATCAAGTGGTTGCTCTAACAGATCAAATGCAAACTTTACAACAACAAATTTAGGATATGAAAAAGGGAACCTCAAAGAGATATTCATTACAGGAAATTTTTCCTTATACCTTTTATCCAAGTGTGGACATGATACCCTTCCCTAGACATTGTGAATTTCCAAAATATGACAAGTACAATGGAAAAATAGATCTAACTAACCATGTGAGGGAATTTAGAAAAATGAGCCTAGAGTTTGCACAAGAAGATACTTACCTAATGAGGTTATTTCCTAGGAGTTTAGGAGCTCACTGTATGGAATGGTTCTCCAAATTACAACCAGCGATTCAATCCTTTGAAGAACTAGTCAATAGATTCATCTCATAATTCTCCTTCAACATTCAACATGACATAACCGATCTCTGCAACATGAAACAAAATAAGGGTGAGACATTTCTATCATTCCTACAATATTGGGGAAAGTTGTTCGCTAGATATCCTTGATCTATATCTAAAGAGGAAAATATTGAATTATTTATCAACAACTTAAATGATGACATGAGTTATAGACTAGAATTGCAATGTCCCCCAACATTTGAAAATGTGATTGAGAATGGGCTTAAAATCGAAGAATCCCTAGTCAAAAGAGGAATGATTAAACATTACAATGATACATCAAACAATGCAACTTCCTCAAATCACTATGGAAACAATGACAAGCCTAAATTTTGGTAGAAAAAATAGAAATATTGGAAACAATGATGCTAGAATTGGCATGCAAAATAAAAAACTAGTATTCAATTTGATGGAAACAATTGTAAAAGAAAATCAAAATGACAACTAGAACAACAATCAAGGTGCCACTCAAAACAATAACCCAAACAATGGGGAATCTTGACCAACATCATATCAAAGACAATCCAATCGACGCAGATTTACACCATTGGGACAAACCTTGGAATTAGTAATGAGAGAGCTTATTGCAAATAGACTCATTACTCTACCAAAAGCACGAAATTGGGAGCCGAAAGTGAAACCATCTTGGTGGAATGATGCTAACTATTGCAACTTTCATAAAAATAAAGGGCATAAAACAAATGACTGTATGAAATTAAAACATCTGATACAAGACTTGATTGAAGCAAAGAAGGTGTTTGTTGAAGGACATCAAACAAACAATGATCATAGTTTGTTTACAAATCATTTAACCAACTATGAAAAAGGAGAATCTTCTTCAAATAGTAAAGGGAAAAGTGTAAATTATATCTATGACACCACCATTATTTGCATTTCTGAGGTTGGTAAAAATAATGTCATTAATAATCAAATAGATGACATAAACATCAATGACATTGAATCTCTGAACGTGATACCAAACATAAACACATCTAACAACCAAATCAATGTCCTAAAAATTACAGAAACCAAGACTATCAACCAGTCAATGTAATGACAAGTGGGTAGTCCAAAGTGATACTAAAAGGAGTTTCATCTAAAAACACCACTCCTCCATCAAATCAATACAACATTATGGATCAACTACAAAAGATACCCACATAGATATCCATACTGGAGCTTCTTAAAATTTCACCATCGCATAAGGAGGTTCTAGAATACGCTCTAGTGGCTACTACGACACCCAATAATTTGGATTTCTATCAATTTTGAGCTATGGTGAGACATCTGACCACGCCTCATTTTCTATCATTCTCTGAATAAGATGATGTGTCACTAAATCACCCACACAATGTGGCCTTGCATATATACGTTCTAATCCACAAACACCATGTCAAACGTGTCTTAATAGATGGCGGAGCTAGATTAAATATTTGTACTTTAAAACTAATTCATGCACTAGGCTATTCTGACAATTCCATTGATTCCAGAAGAAAGATAACCATAAAAGCATATGATGAAGAGGAAAGGTCTTCTAAGGGGCTAATTGTACTACCAATTCAAGTGGGACCGATTGTCAAGAACATAGTTTGTCAAGTGTTATACAAAGAGCTAACATATAACATACTCTTGGGACATCCACGAATCCATGAAATCTAAGTGATACCTTCAACATATCATTAGTTTTTGAATTTTCTAGTCAATGGACAGGAGGTCACTATTTCAGCTGACAACAAAAATCCCCAAACTTCTAACATGCTTAAATCAAATCAAGACACTCTAGTGCCCCACAATAGAGAAGCTAGCACATTTACTTCATCCAATTGTGAAAAGCAACTCAATTTTATATCCAAATGGGTTGAGAAGAAGGACTAGGTAAAGGAAACAACTATTGTTGACTCAACTTTATCAAACAATAAAGGTCCCTAGAATACTCTATCACAGTAAAATTTACAGACAAGATCCAGTTAAAAGACAAAGGCTTGGGAGAATATTCAATTGAGCAATCTTTGTGTCTTTCACAATTGCTACCATCTCCAAAAATCATATGGACAACCCACAACAAATACACAACAATCATCACAACCTATCATAGTTCTGGATGAAAGGTTTATAAAAGCAGGTACCCTAGAAGATGACTTAGAAGACAAAGCCATTCTCAATTCCGATATAAGGATGAAGAAGCCTCAACATTAGAAAATATTAGCATAAGGATAGATCAATATGGAAAAGGAAAGGCTATCTTAGAGAAAATGGGATATGAAGGGCAAGGACCAATTGGAAAGAGAAAAAATGGTATTATAGAACATATTCAACCTCTAACACTTTAGCCTAAAGACAAAAGAAGATTAGGCTATACAGGGGAATCAAAAGAAGTAACTCAGAAAGTGGTAGAAAGGATTTTGCAAATGAGGGATGGATCTAAAATAGATTCCAATGTGTATGAATGGGATCATTTATCTACAACATCATATAGTGACAAACAAATTGATGTCATCAAACCATATACACTTGTACGAGAGGAAGGACAAAGTTTAGGAACTAGACCACTTGTATTGGGATCACCAAATATTGATGACTCAAGTCACGACGAACATGCATCGAGTGAGATAGACAACTCGAAGGAGGGTAATATCATAGACCTCAACCTTCCCACTGACAACTTTGACCACTTGGCTATTAGAACACTTACAGTCATCATCCTTACTCAACCTGATGACTTATTACCCTTGATGCATCCCAAACTTATTGACTAGGAACCAATCAAACCTATTAATATACCAATCTTTTCAAATGATGATTCCATCGTAAATTTCCTTTGCAGCACTAGGATGAACCTAATACAAGTTATACCCATAACACTCATAATGACACTTCAAATCAGGAGGGTGCCAAATCTTCTAGTTGCAAAAAATGACAATAGGAAAAAAAGGATCTAATGGTGAAAACCTTTCTGAGGCACCATTAGATTTTAAAAATGAAAAAATAAAGAATGTATCTAATAGTGAAAACCTTTCTAAGGCACTGAAAGATGGGAGGTTTGACACATTTCTAGAGCATTACCATGATAGATCATTAGTACTAGCAGAATTGGCACAATCTATAAATCTTGGAACAACTAAAAAGGAAAAGATTCTACATCTGGCAACATCTATGACAGAAGAGAAGCCCGAATTCACCAAATTCTTTGAAGAGCATCATATAAATTTTTCTTGGTCTTATTCTTACATGCCAGGATTAGATCCAAATCTCCTAGAGCATCATCTATCTCTACCAACTAGAATCAAACCAATCAAGCAAAAATTGAGAAAAATGCATCCCCACATCACCCTGATGGTAAAAGTTGAGCTAAAGAATTGTTGGATGTATGATTTATCAAGTCTATCAATTATGCTGAGTGGATTTCAAATATTGTGCTCATATCTAAACTAGATAATAGCATCAAAATATGCACAAATTTTAGAGATCTAAATAAGGCATGCCCAAAGGATGATTTTCCTTTACCAAGCATTGACATCATTATCAATTTAACAGCGGGACATGCCATGTTGTCATTAATGGATGGCTTCTCAGGGTACAACTAAATCAAGATAGCACCTGAAGATCAAGAAAAGACAACATTCAATTGTCCTTGGGGTACATTTTATTTGAATGTCATGCCCTTCAGGCTGAAAAATGCAAGTGCAACATATCAGTGGGCGATGACCATTATTTTCCATGACATGATGCATACATTTATGGAAGATTATGTGGCTGACATATTAGAAAAATCATACACTAGAGAAGGACATCTGGAGATCCTCAAAAAAATCTTTACTAGACTAGAGAATTTCAATGTCAGATTGAACCCTAAGAAATGTGTGTTTGGGGTAACATCATCAAAGCTCCTTGGATACATAGTGTCAAAAAAAGGTATCAAAGTGGATCCAGCTAAGGTCAAAGCAATAATGGAGATGTTGCCACTTAAAAATATCAATCAATTATGATCCCTATAAGGAAGGCTACAATCCATCAGGAGATTTATCTCCTAATTGGTGGACAAAAGCCATCCATTCAATCATCTACTTCATAAGGATGTATCATTCAAGTGGGATCATGAATGCAAAAAAACTTTTAACCAGATAAAGCAATATTCTATGTTGCCTCCAATACTCATTCCACCTACAATAGAGAGACCATTATTACTATATATCACAACAACTGACATTTCTTTAAGAGCTCTATTGGCATAGGAAGATTCTGAAGGAAAGGAACAAGATATTTACTATATTAGCAAGACTCTCAATGAATATTAAATAAAGTAAACACTCATAGAAAAGGCTTGTTTGGTAGTGGTATTTGCAACCTAGGAATTCTGACATTGCATCTTGACTCGTACAGTCAGACTCATAGCAAAAATAGACCCATTAAAATATCTACTTAGTAAAGCTACTCTAACATGGAGACTAGAAAAATGGGTAATGATCTTAAGTGAGTTTGATATCTAATATGTAGACCGAAGAGCCATCAAGGGACAAGTAATAGCTGATCAATTAGTTGAAGCTCCATTACAAGATAATCATCCAATGAACATTGAATTTCTGGATGCAGACATTTTGAATATTACAACACAACAATAGATGCTTTATTTTGATGGATCATACACACAAAGGGGGTATGGCATGGGAATTCTATTTATTGCACCTTATGGACACACCATCCCAAGGTCCTATAGACTAATGTTTCCATGTACCAATAATGTAGCTGAGTATGATGCATTGATTATCAACATCAAAGTGGCAATTGAATGGAAAATCACATAAATACAAGTGTGTGGGGACTCACAACTTATCATCTATCAGATAAATGATGAGTATCAGACAAATGATGAAAAACTCATGCAATATAAGAAAATGATAAATGATCTTAAAAAGTACTTTGTGGATATCAAGTTCAAACAAATACCAAGGGAAAAAAATAAAGTAGAGGATGTTATGGCAACAATTGCTTCCCTCTTGAAATTATCAAAAAAGCAAGGTCATTATGAGTTTATGGTAGAACAAGAATCTAACCCTGTCTACGATAATCTTGAATCATAGAACATATGCCAAATAGATGACATTCAAACCTCACTATATGGAGAGATCTATACTTACCTCAAGGATAATATCCTTACTCCTGATCTTTCTAGAAACCAAAAGCATAACTTCATCCACCAATCCACTCGACATACATTAATAGTTGACATACTTTACCATCAAGGTCTAGATGGTACTCTTCTTTGGTGTCTAGAACACAATGAATTTGAAACAACCTTACATAAGGTTCGTGAAGGTATTTGTGGAACTCATTCAAGTGGACCAACCCTACCAAAGAAAATTCTTCGTTTGGGGTATTACTAGCCGAACATGGAAAATGAGTCTTATCAATTTGTTAAGAAATGTCACAAATTTCAGATCCATGGTAATCTAATCCATGTGCCTACACAAGAATTGCACCCATTCACATCAACATGGCCATTTTGTTAGTGGGGACTGGCCCTGGTAGGAAAGATAAACCTGTCTTCATCTAATGGACACAAATTCATAATCACAACAACAAAATACTTTACAAAATGGACAGAAGCAGTTCCTTTAACAACTATCACTGGAAAGTAGTTCTCGTCTTTCATACTGAATTACATAATTTGTCAGTATGGCATACTTCAGTCCATTGTTATAGACAATGGAAGACCATTTAATAACTAGGACATTTGAGAATTGTGTGAAAATTTTGATATCCAACATCATTTCTCAACATTGTATTATCCTCAGGGAAATGGCCAAGTAGAGGCCTCAAACAAGACAATTCTGAAAATACTAAAGAAAATGATTAACAATGTTGGACGTGATTGGCATTTTCAACTAAATACAACATTATGGGCCTACAGAACCAACATATCAAAACACCCACAGGAGCTACACCATATTCTTTGGTATATGGATCAAAGGCCATCCTACCTATTGAGGTAGAAATACCATCACTCTGTGTCTCACTGAAGGGTATCATTATAGATGAGGATTGTAGAATCTCTAGACTACAATAACTAGATTTTTTGGATGATCATCGTCAACAAGCTGTCAATCATTTGAAATCATACCAACTGAGAATGTCCAGGAGCTACAATCACAAGGTAAAACCTAGAGTCTTTCAAGTTGGTGACTTGGTCCTAAAGGAAAAACCTAGAAATTAGTAGGATGGAGAAAATAAAGGAAAGTTTGAACCTAACTGGCTAGGTCCCTTTGTCATCATATCAGCTTATGGATCAAGAGCATATCAATTGTCTACACCTAAAGGGGATCTATTCAATGAACCTATCAATATTATCTATCTCAAAAATTTCTACACTTGAATCACCTAGTGCATGAATTAGTTTCTGAAAAATGGTTACCCAGATGAAAACCTGGAAAATAGGCATCTTGGTAACAAAAAAATACAAAAAAAATTTATAAAAAGTGCAATAAAAACATGTAGTGAAAACTTGGAAACAGGTGCTATTTTTGATTTGAACTAGCTTTCCCATCTATTGGATGCATGTCATAGTCATTTCTTTCACCATCATTTTACATCCATTATCATATCATTACGAGTGGTCATGTCTCACCCTAGCTTGGGGGAAACATCTCAACCTCACTGGGGCAATAAATCTCAAGCTTAACCAAATAGACAAACAACATGAAGACAAACACAATGAAAACAATGATCAAAACACAACCCAACATGAAACATCAATCACCATCAAAAACACATCAAACATCCATAATCACAATAGAAAATCCAAAAAAATAGGTCAAAAAGTCAGTATCAAAAAGTCAAAAAACATGAGTCTGTGTCAGTCAAACTACGTGGTCTCTGCATGTATAACATAAGCAAGGATAATCTTTGATCAGCCCTCGAGGCCCCTAGGATAAGTATTTAGGTTAGGATATTATTCAAAATCTCAAAAATCACAAAAACATCAAAAAATTAGGATGGATGATCTAATCTGAATAATGGTTGAAATACTTTAAGTGAAGGTTGGATATGTTGTACTTTGATTATTGTTATCATTTCTTTGGAGCAACTCAATGATGTATTGAACTAGAGAAGCTATGAAGAAAAATGGTATTTTTCTTTATCTACTATCTATGAATTAATCATAATTATTGTGTGAATTGTTGTGGGAAGTGCTCTACAAAGTATCATGGATGGAATTCCAATTCACATAGGAAAGTGGTTAATTCTTTTCTATTTACACAAGAAATGCTTAGTTCATCTTGGTTTAATTATACCTAGATGCTTGTGTTCACTTGCAATATCAAAAATCATGGAAGTAGTACTTAGATCATCATTGGTCAACATTATACCATTGATGCTTGTATTCACTTTCAACATTTTAAAAGCTCTATGATGATACAAAGAAAAATAAAAGTACTATTAGAATGCCAATATTTGCATATAGATTTGCATGGTAAAATTAGATTGCATTCATAATAGTTTTACATCTGCAAAGTGGTTGTTACAAAAGCTTGTGAATGATTCAAAATAGTGATTATCTGTTATCATAATAGATTGAGTATACTTGAAATTTATAAAAACATCATCATTATCATGTAGTTGCATCATCATTTTCATTGCATACATTAGAAAACATTTAATTATCATTTCATCATTCATGCATCTGAATCAAATAATTTGCATTGATCATATCATATTTCTCATATTACATGTCATAAGATTACATAAGAAAATCTCAAAAATAATAAATCTCTATTGTTTCATATCATACATCCATTCATCATATCACATATCATAAATCCATTTAACATATCAAACATCATGCATCATTTTCATCCATTTATTACATCATATATTTGCATTTACACAAGAATAAAACACACACATCCCATTTACATCACATATCATAAATAATTTCAATCATTACATCCACATCCATGTACATAGGTACATTATCATATAAAATTACACATCATCATACATATAGATCATGCATCCATACATCATGCATACATATATCATACATCATATATCATAGCATATCATCATGATTATAAATTGCATCCATAACATCGTAATATAAAGATTATCACATGGCATATAGAACATAGAAAATAAATGCATCCAACATAGAATCATATAAAACATATGATATATCAATAAAATCTGCTATATGTCATATAGATCTCAAAATAATACATGTCAAGTATATAGTGATGTCTGAAATGAAGAGAGAAATATCATCAAAAAATGGCTATAATCAGAATGTACATCATTATCTCAAAATACAATAGAGAAATCACATGAAAACTAGGTGTGCTGGCTCCAAATGGTGTAGGAATCTTAGGACTAGTCCCTCCACCACCACCGGATGTACTGGGATCTCTCAGGTCTCTAGGAAGAGGTTGAGTCACACCCGCACTAATAGTCTAGGAATGAGTCTTGCCAAATCAGGACTGCCTATAGCTCACTCTCTACTTTGAAGGGAAAGAATCATAAAATTTACCTCTATAATACTCTATCTTCCCGCCAATATGGACAACCTCTCACATATAATCTACTATAGTGGTACCATCCGTAAATCTATGCAATTTTTCGACTGCAACTTGAGCCTCGTCTGTAGTAAATATAGTGGCATCCCTCTCAGCTGTTAGTGATGCAATCTAAGCCTGAGCTGCCCGTATAGTCTATCTAGTGGCATCCCTCTCAGCTATCAAGGCTGAAATTTGTACCTAAGCCATATCCAACTGAGCCTGTACTGATGCTAGAGCCTGTGCATGGGTCTGAGCTTGAGCCTACATTTGTGTCTGAGTCTGTACCAACAAACCTTGGTCCTGAGTCAACTACCCCTATAATGTCTACACTTGTACCTATAGACTTGCTATCTAGGTCTAGTGCTATTGTGCATGCTACTCTAAAAGGTCTACAACTACTCACCTCTTGTGAGGCATCATGTACTCCTTTAAACCAAGACCTAACCCGCCAGTACCTGATACACCTGCACCTAATCCACCTGGACTATCTCCACTACTATCACCATCACTACCCTCCTCATCACTACTACTCTCAACCTCCTCCACCACCTTGTACTCACCACCAATCTCCTCTCTCCTCTTTCGATGACAGTGTGCAAAAATAATCTCCTCCCCAATAGCTAATGGTGTTGGCTCATCAGGAATGGTGATGTGTGGAAATGGATGCAATACTAGATACTCTGCATAATCTATTGTGATTGGTGTCTCCACAATATCTAGTCGAATCTCCCACACAAGAGGTTGTAAAGCCTAGAACTCCTGCACTACCACATTATATGACAACCAAGGCCCCCAATCTATAGAATCCAACTATCTCTTAGCATAGTGGGCAACACCCTGGGGAATGCCCTAAATAATTCCATATTGACGAAGCACTTGTCTCAGTAGAAATCTCTCCAAAACCCACTATGCATGCTCAATAAAAATAAAGGATTGACAAAAGAACGGTAACTGCACATCATCATCATCCTAGTGCTCACAATCCAAATAGGGATGTGAGGTAACAGTCTCCATATCATCTAGTACTTTGCACTAATGATCTAACTTATCCAATCTAGGCTAAGTAAGTCAACCTACATCTATGTGCACATAAGGCCGCCTAGCTAGATGCTGCCTCACCATCACTGGCCGCATGATAGCAATATGTTCGCATACCCACTCCTGAAGTAAAGTGACTCTAGTCAATAAACTCTAACCTCAAAGGTACACCATTGAATGCAAATCATGATAAAGGTGGGAAAGAATGCACATGCCCCAAGCATATCTCATCCTGTGAACAATCATGCTCTCAAGCACACGACCCCAACCAACAGAGAATCCCTTTGACCTGTGATCAGGACAAAGGAATCCTCCAATGAATCTAGCAAGAATTGTCGACAAAGTTGCATAAGCATCAACCATCTCATACCACAAAATCCACAATCCAACAATCCTGGCATCCTAAAACACCCTCCAAAGAGCATCAGTACCACCCTGCTCTAATGAATCATAAACAACAATATCCATGACAACTGGTATCTGTAAAATCCTCTAGACATCCTCTAGGGTGACTGTGGTCTCGTCGATAGCTAGGTAGAAGGTGTTATGCTTGCTGTGTGACCTCTCTGCTAAAGCTGTCAAGAGACCCTGATTAATCCTAATCTAGGGCATGTCTAGTAAGGAAGAGAATCCACAATGTGTAATGATAGCTATCTTAGGTTGGGCTAGCTGACATATAAAATCAAACATCTGAGGAAATCTCTCTCTAATCTGAAGGTTCATTAAAGCCTCTTATCATCATGAAATATTCAAACTCAATACTCTTTTTATCAAATCATTAAAAAATAAAATATCCTATCAAACCTAATCTACTCTTAGTGAGACTTTTGATTAAATCTCATGAGAAAAAAATAAAACATCACCTATCATGAGGTCAATCATCAAACATCATTGAACCTCGCCTATCATGAGGCGTATCAATCAAACTATAATTATTCCTCGCCTATCATGAGGATAATTATCATCAATCAAACATCAGACCTCACCTATCATGAGGTTGAACATCATTTACCTAATCAGGATCATCAATCATATTAAACTAATGACTGACATGATAAAAAATTGACAAAATCAAGGACAAATTTGACAAACTTTATCAAGTGGACTTAGAAGCGCTAAAACAATGTTTCTATGCACCATAATATCAAAAGCGCCATTTAAACACTTAAAAGTGCTAAAACAGGTGCTCAAAGTGCTAATTCATCAAAAGCGCCATTTCATCAGATAGAAGCGTCATAAGAGATGGCCAAAGTGCCACTTCATCAGAAGTGCTATTATATCAGGGCAAAGTGCTAAACTATAGGGAAAATGCGCTAATCTAGTAAAAGCACTAAAATAGTAAGTCAGAGCGCTAAAATTTCTATCCTAGGCTCTACAACATTGAAAGCACTAAAACATCCTATCTAAGCACTAAAAAAGTTGACCTAATTTCTAAAACCTTAGAAGAGCTAAAATAGAGAGCCAAAGAGCTACATCAGCATGTGTTGTGCAATTTTCACACACATGCCCCATCGGAGGCGGGGACCCTCTTTTTTTTTTTCATCTCTGCCTCTTGGCTTGGTTAAATTTTGGTTTTGATCTTCTTGGGAGGTCATTTTGGGATTAAGTCTAGACTGGGTTTGATGAGGACAATATTTGGAGGCTCTGCGGGAAATTCGCCTATCTTGGAATTCGAAAATGGGGATTTTGAAGTGAATTTTCTATGTTATATGTAAATATTTTTTGCAACCATGGATAGAGGATGAAAAATTAGGCAGGGTTGTTTGTTGAATTTTTTGAAAATTCCTTCTAAAAAAAAGTTGAGGTTTAGGGGATTTTGACCCTGCGGGGAATTCAGGGATTTCCGTCCCTGAAGGAAAATCCCAAAATTTCCATGACCCCCAAAATTACAAAATTTCCATTTCTGGAAAATTCCTTCCCTCAAAACCTGAAATTTGGCAGAAATGGAAATTTTCCAAAATTTCCATTGTTGGAAAATTCCTTTCCCCTCAAAACCCTGAAATTTTCCAAAAATGGAATTTTTTTCCAAAATGATTTTTTTCCCGAAATGCATTTTTTTCCAAAAGGAAAACTTGCATATGGATTCATGCCAAAAGGGAAATATGGAAGAGTTCAATTCAAATTTTAAAAGTAGGGCTTGCATAAGAATTTGTGCCCAAACTGTCTATAGCTGGAAGGACTTTATGGAAGACATGTGAAGTTGATTTCATCATCCAATTAGAATTTTCATTAATGACAAGCTAGCATAATATTGTTTTCTCATTGTTCCATGATGTAACTACTTTTATGCAATTGGATGATGATGTATCACGAGCTCCCAAATTAAATGTAATAGCTTGATGCTTTTAGAAGTGCAATTGCAGCCATTGGATTGATTTAAATCCTGGCCATTGATTCAAAATGTAATTTTCTATAAAAGGCCAATGCCTTGTCATTTGTAAGGGGTGAGACTAGGTTAGAAGAGTTGATTAGAAGCTAGAATTGGCTAAGTTAGGAGTTAGATTCTGCAAGATAGTAGTTGTAGGAGAGAGGAGAGACTGGAAATTGTTATGTAGTGCTAGAGAAGTTAATGCAATTGGGTTGTTGATTTGGCAAGCTTTGTGTTACACTTTGATAGTTCATGGTTTCTTGTTCTCAATTCTCAATGTTAGATGTTATATTTTAGTTCTTTTGCAATAATTGTAGAATGTTAATGATGTTGATTGATCTCTGGTACATACTTTTAGCAATTTGTTGATTATAATTTGTTGTGTAAAGTTAGTCTGGGCCTTATTTTGTGTTAAGTTCAGCTGTGGATGCTTGTTTACATTGCTCTAGTTATTGGGTATGTGGATGAATGTTAAAAGTTTGAAAATCTTCAGTTTCCATACAATATTGTACCATTTATGTGGAGTTGTAGGCTTGTCCTTGATCAAACAGAGATTGGTTTCATTGGGGATCTATCCATCTGTAGCATTCATCATTGTTGTGATTGATCTTAGGTTTTAGTCTTAGAAATCTCTCTAAACCCTTATCTCTTTTGCTATTTATTTTGAATCTAGGTTAGTTTTAGGATTGAAAGCATCACCATATTGTTGCATCTAATGAAAGTACACTTCCAACATTATTCATTTGTAAGGCCCCTTTTGATTACCAACATTTTCACATATTATCTGAGTTGTTTATGCATTGTCTTGAGGCTTGCTAATAGAGATTTACCTTTCAAGAGAGATAGGATATTATATTTTGTCTGAGTTGTTGTTGTGCAGAAAACACCATCAACAACATGCAAAAGCGCAAAAAAAAATTGAAAATTTAAAACCTAAAAAATGCACGAAAAATGAGAAAAGTGTGTAAAATGAGGGGGTTAATGGGTATGTACCGGAGGTCCATAGATGGTTGGGTGGTTGTGATGTTGCATGCGCTTGAACTAGTGAGTATGGTAAGGGATTGGCATCCTGCTTCAAATTGCACAAATAACTCACAAACTTTCAAAACTCAAATGCACAAATTAGTTTGAAAATGACCTTTTTGACCTGTTATAGGTTATTAAAAGTGGGATTTTGGTAGGATTAATTAATTTTTTTTAAGGGAGATTAATTCAAATTCATCTAGGGGAAATATTCTACATTATTTATTGGGAGATAAATTATTTCACCATCGAATCTTCATTGAATCATCATCAAATCATTGAAAACTCATCATGAAAATTTTGAAAAAAAATTCAAAAATCCAAAAAATCAAATATTCATCAATTTATCTCCTGAGGGGGCATATATCCATCATCACTTGAAAATCAATGTCTTGGGCATACTAAATTTTTTTGTCGATACTAGCAACATAGTACAAAATTTTATTTGAAGCAATGCGTCAACACATCACTTTAAAGATGGACAAAATGTATACACCTAAAAATAGTCTAGAGAATATAATTAATTAAATATGATTTATTTGATTAATTAACCTTTATTTCATCTACTATTAAATAAATAGAAATATTTATTTATATAGTACATATTAAATTCTTCAATCTTTATTCTATTATTTTCATCTTAATTAAATAAACAAATTTCACTTTGTTTTATTTAATTACCATAATTAAATTCGTCTACTTAATAAATAAATAGAAATATTTATTTATAGTTCATTCTCTTATTCTTCAATTTTAATTAAATATACAACTTCAATAGTTTGTGTTATTTAATTATCACATCATCGAATCTTAATTAATTAAACAAGGTTAAATACTTTGTTGTTTAATTATCATATCCCTTCTATATTTATTTAATAAACAAATTCTATAGTTTGTTTTATTAAACTATTTATTCTCTTTTGCTAATTTGAATAAATAAAAATATTCAAATAAAGGCATAAAGGAAATTTCCTCTATTCACTCACCTACCAAATTAGACATCAAATATCCAATTTAATTCAACTGGCATTTCACAGGAAAGCTTTAGAGACAAATTGGAATCAATCTCTCAATTTCCTTCCTCTGATTTTTCCTATCATTTGGCCTGATGTTTTCATGGGGAGAAACCATTCCCTTCATTAGCTCAAGCTTCTTCATCTCTCACCATTCAATTCTTCAAATTGAATCTAGGCCTTTGTTGTGCTGCCCCTTCACAAAATTGCTATCGTAAATCTATATATACAACTTTCTTCATAGGAAATGGATCCCATCTTTGTGAAAACTTACTCTATAAGAATAGCAATCAAGCATCTTAGCATTCAAGCAATTCAACATAGAATCATTTAGCAATAGCAATCGTAGCATTAGTAGAATCATAATCATAGTTGCATCATAGTTTTATTATAGCTTTCTTTCATCATAGTTTCATGTCAATTTAGTTTACAGTAGCTTTATTATATCATCTAGAAATCATCGTATAGGATTACATCATTGCATTTAGTAGCATCTCATTCTCTAGATTGACATTTTAATAGTCACAATGCTTACCAAATCCAAGATCCCCATGACTTGATAAATCTTTAGAGATAGGGAACAGTATGACGCTTTCAGTAGATTCTTGCTTTAAACTAGTTTAATTGTTGAATCTTTGATATAATGTCTTATTAAGAAGTGTTATTTTACTTTTTACTTATTCCACACTTACAGTGTTAAATGAAGTTCATAGTGGAGTTTTTGGGGCTCATTCTATTGGGATGGCCTTGGTGAAGAAACTTCTTAGGGAAATATATTAATGGATGACTATGGAGCATGACGCTTGTGAATTAGTTAAGAAATGTGTCCCATGTCAACAACACATAGATTCAATTCATGATCTTGCATAGAATTTACAACCCATCACTGCACCATGGCCTTTCTCATAATGGGGTCTTGATTTAATCATCAAGTTTTATCCTCCCTCATTTGATGGTCATACCTTCATAATAACTACCACTGAATATTTCACCAAGTGTGTGGAAGTGATTCCACTCTCTCAAATCACTATCATTTATATATCCAAATTCATACTCTACCGTATTCTCTGTAGATATGCTATTCCCTCCATTATCATCATCAACAATGGTAAACCTTTCACAAATCAATACATGTGACACCTTTGTGAAATATATCATATCCAACATCATTGGTCAACTCCCTATTACCCCCAAGGTAATGGACAAGATGAAGCTACCAACAAGACCCTCATAAAAATCCTTAAAATGATTTTCAATAAAGCTAGTCGAGATTGGAACCTCCACCTCAATCTCACCCTTTGGGCATATCGCACATCCATCCATACCCATACTGGAGCTACCCCATATTCCCTCGTCTATGGTGTAGATGACATCTTTCCAGTTGAAGTTGAGATTCCATCACTCCACATTTATTTTAAGAATTTCATTAGTGATGAAGATGCTTGTGTTGTATGGTTGAGTCAACTAGAACTCCTAGATGAAAAATGTCTCAAGGCCTATAATCATCTTGAATCTTATCAACATCGACTCAAAAGAAGTTACAATAAGAAGGTTTGTCCCTTCCAATTCAACATTGGTGATCTAGTCCTGAAAGAGAATCAATGTACCAAACAAGATCAAGAAAGGAAGGGAAAGTTTGAAGAACATTGGTTGGGTTCATATGTAGTCTGTTGGAACTGTAAAAATCTGGTGATTTTACATGATTGTCCACTTTCATAATTTTCCAAATTGGTCCTATCATGTGCATATTTCACCCATTTTTTGCCATACAGCTCCATGGTTTCCGTCGTGTTTGCATTTTTCACCTTTTTGTTCATGTCGGCATAGGTATCCAAATGTCTCCCCAACCTGTGTGTGTTTCACTATTTCTTGTTGCAGGTTATCAGCATAGGTTCCAATTTGTTTTGGTGATGGTGGAGGTCCCTGTCGGCATATGCTATAGCTTTCAGGGTGGTGTCATACCGACTATCTTTTGTTTCCTCGACTTTGCATTTTGGTGGCTTATGGGTATAGATGGAGGGATTTTGGTATTGGGTCATGGCGATACCCATATGTTACACTGACAGACTACAATGGGCTTACTACAATCGACTTTCGGTATATGGTTGTAACTCTTGGCCTATGGTCCCAGCGATGCAAATATGTCTCGCCGACTTCGTGTTTGGTTTTCTTTCGGCATGAGTTTATTCTGGTCTCACCGTTGGAGCATTGTATGAGCTTTTATCGGTATGAGTCTTACTTTCTCTTGGTGATCTATGGTGTTGGAGTGACTTTCATTGTGACTTAGTAAATTCTATATATTGTCTTGCCGAAGGCTCGTGGTTATTGCGACATGTTTGAGACATATAGGCTTTGTCAGTGAGAAAGATAAGATGTTATAGCAACAGTGAATTAAATAAGGATAACCACTCGATGTGACTCATGTGTTTTGGCGTGTGGTCTTGGCAAGGAGCTTGGGATCTTTCCAAGTGGAGTGCAGTGATGGGGTTGTCTGTATGACAATTGGATGGTTATGGCAATATGAAGCTATATGGGGATCTTTGGCTTGAAATTGTGTTCTTGGTATGAAGTCTCCCCGAGAGCGGTAAGTTACGGTGACACTGATTAAAACAAAAGGATATTTCAACTAGATATATCATGTGTCTTTGTGAATGGAAATCGCATGAGGAATGCACTTCGGTGTAACAAATGGATTGTCATGGTGAAGCATGCGGAGCGGGGGAACACTAGTAGGGAGCGATCAACATTATATTGCCTTCAGTATACCTTCATGATTGTCTTGCCGACTGGTGCACAGGTGAATAACATAATTTCTGCTCTTGTGGCTGACATGTAATTGGAAATTTAACCCTTGTGGGCCAACTTGGTTTTTGCCTAAATTCTACAGTGGCCAACATGGATTTCTGATCTGATGGATATTTTTAGTGAAAATTGAAGTATCTCATTTCTCTCCATAATCTACACCATTAGAAAGAGCTCGATGTCTTGATTCCAACGCAGCTTAAACAGAGCAAAAAGGAGTCTGTTTGTGCAAGTTATGGCCAGTCAAAGGCAAGGTCGAACAGGGATCAGAGGGCATCCAGGAAGCAAAAAAATGATGTCTTCAAAAGTTCTCAAAGTTGGCATCATCGCGAAGAGCTCGTTGAGATGATTCTGATAGTGTTCATTTCATCAAAATCCGACATCAGAGGCTCAAGATATAGCTGGTCAAAGTTTCAGGTTGACTTGTGGACTAAAGGTACAGGATGACGTCATCATCCATACAGATGACGTCAGCAGTCCGAACAAATCCCAAATGGATGAATTCTTTCATGACACGTGGGAGATGACTCAACCGTATAGAACCAATTAGAAGCTGACACGTGTCCATCCGTACATGATGTGGCATCTCCGTACTCGGTCAGCGCACAACGTGGCAGTCCATCCATACAACAGTCAGCACATATGTGGCATCCCAGTCAGCGTGCATAGTTGGCAAGTCCATGTTAGTGGCATCATTGGCATACATGTCGGCTCTGTTAGCGAATGGTATCCTGCCACGTGGCAGTCAGTGGATAGAACATGTGTCACTCTATTCTGCATCGGTGTCGGTCATGGTTGTTTTGTTTAACAAAAATGTTGCCATGGTTTTGAACCCGTGACTTCGGGTATACAAACAAACCGTCCGCCGTTGCACCCGCCAACACACTCAGACTAAATAATGACAAGGAGTTTATTTGTTGTTTAAAAAGTTTGGTATTTGTTTTAAAACGTGGCCGGCGGGGTTTGAACCCCCAGCCACGCGGGCGGTAAAAATTCAAACCACCGATGGACCACCAAATTCTATTTGTAATATATTAGTGGTCGGTTCATTTTGATGAATGTTTGTTGGCCGAGCCTAACCAAAAAGGCCCATTAGGCCAAAAATTCACCCTAACCACCAAACAAAAATGGGGTTAAGGGACAATTTAGTCATGGTCTGAGGTGTTAAAGGGGAGTTAACCATTTATTATCTTTGTTAAGCCTAATTAGGCTAATTTTATGTATTTAAGGGGGTGTGAGGTGAGAGTGGAGTTAGAAGCTTTTTTTTTTCAGGTGATGAAGTCTTGAAGTTGAGGACACGAAAGAGAGGTGCTGGAGTTTTTTTTTCAAGCCATTGCTACATCGGAGCCTGTTTATGCTGCCGAATTGATGGTCTTGGTGCATCATTTGTAATTGATTTTGGAGTTAATCGGATCGGTCTCTCTATTGGAGTGGACCCGAAGATGTATTCATGTTTGTGATGAACTCCATTACCAATTTGTTTGCACTTCTTCTCTCCTCTCTCTTATGTTCTGATTTGTCACTTTAAGTTTCATTTTTTAATGCATAATTATGATAATGTATGCATGAATTTGTAATTCCGCAAAGTTGTTGAAATTAAGCATTTAATACTGCAATCTAGTCTAGATCCGAATATAGATCAATTTCCAATTTGATTTATTTTCCTGAATGCTGGGTATAAATATGCATCCTAGATTGTAATTGAGGAGGATCATATTTTTAGATCACAGATAGATAGATTAGGCATGGCTATAGTAGGATAATTTTCTCTTTCTAGAGACTATGTGCATGATTTCAAATGGTGGTTTCAAATAAAATCAGCTGGTGTGGCAGGATGTTTCTGGTATCAATTGTATGTTGAATTTATTGAAAAGCATTGCTAAAGCTATCTCCAAGTTGATTTTCTCTGGTTGTTTAAATTGAAATAACAAGTTTATTCTCAGTTTATCGGTACACATTTGCTATATCTATGTGATTAATTGACTGGTTCTCTTAAGTAGGGATTAAATCCTTTCTATTGATCATAGTAATCAGGGGGAATTCATCTAGATTCTTAAAGTAGAGCTTAGTAATCATAATCTTGCATTGTTTATACAAATTATAAATAGATCATATGCCTACAATTTGATTTTGTGCTAGAATAAGTTGCTCACCTCTATTTTGTTTGACTCCGCATACCCAACAAGGCACTGGTCTCTACAAATTCATTATTTGAATTCATTCAATCTCTTTTACCAGTTAATTAAGCATTCTAGGATTTAGATCTACAAATTGTTATCAAGTTTGATTTCATTTGTTCACTGTCATCTGCCATTGTGGACAAAGCATTTCAAAAGGAAAAATCAATGAAAAAAGAAAAATCCAATTTTGTAGAACCTAAAATCTGGAAGCTTCTAAGCTTGTTAAAAATGGGTTCATATGGGTATTACTGTATGATGAAAAATGTGATTATTCGTAAGATTGTAATAAGTTTTTCACTGGATAATAAAAGTATTGGATGGCTGCAGTTTGGTGGATGTAGCCCAGATTGGGTGAACCATGTTAAATTATCTACATATGTTATGATTTATTCTATGTGTGTTTTATTTTCTCTATTTATTAATCAAATCTGCATTTAATTGTTAGATATCTGCCATCTCTAACCCTAACAAGTGGTATCAAAGCTAGTTTTGTTTCGATTATCATCTGTAGGAAGATCTCACGGTTGAGTGGGAGCAATGGAAGACGAGGGTAAGAAGGTTGAGAAGTTTAATAGGTAGAACTATCAATTATGGAAGATGCAGATGGAGGACTATCTCTATCAGAAGGATTTATGGTGGCCATTAGAAGGGAAAACCAAGAAACTGCAACAATGTCTGATGAGGACTGGGATATTTTGGATAGAAAGGCTCTTGGTAGTATTCGTTTATGCTTGGCACAACCGGTGGCATTCAATATTACAAAAGCAAAGACAACTAAAGAGTTGACGGAAACCCTGGCGAAGTTATATGAAAAGCCTTCCACTTCGAATAAGGTATTTCTTATGAAGCATTTATTTAATATGAAAATGGTAGAAGGTGGGTTAGTTACTGATCATTTAAATGATTTTAATATGGTCACCAGTCAATTAACTTCTATAAAAGTAAACTTTGATGAAGAAGTTAGGGCTCTTTTTATTATGTGTTCTTTGCCTAAAAGCTGGAATAGCTTGGTAATGGCTGTTAGCAATTCTGTTTCTGGTTCAAATACATTGAAAATTGATGATGTTGTTGGTGTTGTTTTGAGCGAGGAAATCTATAGGAAAAGCTCAGGTGGAACATCCACATTAGGTAGTGTTTTGAATGCAGAAAGCAGGGGCAGAACAAAGGAGAGAGGAAACAATTTTGGAAATCATGGGAAGTCACGAGGAAAATCAAAGGACAAAAGGTCCCAATCTAGAGACAAGAGGGATTGTTGGTATTGTGGTAAGTTGGGTCATTTGAAGAAAGATTGCTGGTCTTAGAAAAATAAAGGAGACAGAAAGGAAGGAAGTAAAAAGAAAAATGTGGTAAGTAATAAATCTAATGAGGATGCTTTGATTCTTTCCCTTTATAATGTTGATGATTCTTGGGTGTTAGATTCAGGGGCTTCATTTCATGCTACCCCCCATAGAACTTATTTTATTGATTATGTCCAAGGGGATTTTGGGCTGGTTTATTTAGGAGATAACGAATCCTGTCAGATTGTTGGAAAGGGAAGAATCAAGATTAAGTTGCAGAATGGGAATCATTGGCTACTATGTGAGGTAAGGCATGTTCCAAAGTTAAGCAAAAATTTAATTTTAGCAAGGCAACTAGATGATGAAGGTTGTGCTGTTACTTTTAGTGATAAAAAATGGAGGGTCACAAAGGGTGCCTTAGTGGTAGCAAAAGGTGTGAAAGTAGGTACCTTATATCTTTGTACAGGTCATACTATTCCTTCTACTTTAATTGTTACAGAAAAAGGTCAATGTTCAGGAACAGTTGTTGCAGTTCAGTAGGTAGAAGATCATACAGTTGTTGTGGACTCATAATCAACACTGTGGCATAATAGACTTGGGCATATGAGTGCAAAAGGTATGAAATTACTTCATTCAAATAATGTTTTACTAGGTCTAAAATGTGTTAATATGGATTTCTATGAAAGTTGTGTGTATGGAAGATAAAAGAGAGTAAGTTTTCTCAAGGATGGGAAGCAAAAAAAAGATGAGAAATTGGAGCTTGTGCATATGGATGTATGGGGACCAGCTTAGGTATCTTCTCTCAGTGGATCTCTGTACTATGTTACATTCATTGATGATGCAACTAGAAAGGTATGGATTTATTTCCTTAGGCAGAAATCTGATGTATTTGAAACTTTTAAAAAATGGAGAAGCTTGGTTGAGAATGAGACGGGTAAAAAGATAAAATGTCTCAAATCTAATAATGGTGGTGAGTATTGCAGTAAAGAGTTTGAAGATTATTGTTCCTCTAATGGTATTCGTAGGTAGAAAATAGTTCCAAGGACTCCACAGGAAAATGGAGTGGCTGAGCACATGAATAGAACAATAATAGAGCGTGCACGAACTATGAGATTGCATGCTGGGCTGCCTTTAAAATTATGGGTAGAGACTGTAAACACTATTGTTTATTTAATTAATAGAGGACTCTCTAATCCTTTGGGTTGTGGTATTCCAGAGGAAGCATGAAAAGGTAAGAAGGTGAGTTATTCTTTTCTCAAAACCTTCATTTGTGAAGCATTTGCATATGTAGATTCTAAAAATAGAACCAAGCTTGATGCAAAATCAAAGAAATGTGTATTTGTTGGATATGGCATTGATGAATTTGGTTATAGGCTTTGGGATTTTGAAAATCAGAAAATTGTGAGAAGCAGGGATGTCATATTCAATGAGAAAGTACAGGCCAAAGATCTCAAGGTTACAAAGATGAGAAGAAAGAAAATGATTATGCAAGGTTGGATGATATTCCAAACAATGATGCTTCAGTGGTTCCTCATGTCAAGCAACAACAACAACAACAACAAATACCACAACTAGACGATCTTCAAGGATAAGTAGACCTCTTAGAAAGATTCTCTCCCTCTTTGTATACTATTTTGTTAACCTGATGCCGTGAACCAAAATATTATGATGAAGCTTATGCGGTGTGGATACCAAGGTTCGGGGAGCATGGAATGGAAGAAATGGACTCCTTGCTAAAAACAAGACTTTGGGAATTATGCAAGTTATTCTAAGTAGTAAAAGGCTTTACCAAACAAATGGATTTATAGGCTGAAAGAGGAGGATGGAGGTAAGAAAAGATTTAAAGCCAGATTAGTTGTAAAGGGATTTGCATAGAAACAGGGTATTGATTTTGATGAGATTTTTTCTCCTGTTGTTAAAATGACTTCTATTCGTATTGTTTTAAGTATTATGGCTACTGAAGATTTGCATTTAGAACAGCTTGATGTCAAAACAACATTTCTCCATGGTGATTTGGAAGAGGAAATATACATGGATCAGCCACAAGGATTTGAGGTCAAAGGTAAGGAGAAACTAGTGTGCAGATTGAAGAAAAGTTTATATGGCTTAAACCAAGCACCTCAGCAATGGTATTTAAAATTTGACAGTTTTATGGCTGAGCAAGGCTACAGAAGGTGTAATTCTGACCATTGTGTTTATTTTAAGAGGTTGGATAATGACAACTACATTATTTCATGTTTATATGTTGATGACATGCTTGTAGTTGGGTCTAACATGGATCACATAAGTGAGTTAAAACAACAGTTAGCAAATTATTTTGATATGAAGGATTTGGGGGCACCAAAACAAATCCTTGGTATGAAAATTTGTAGAAATAGGAAAAATAGAAAATTATTTTTATCTCAGGCTAATTATGTTGAAAAGGTGTTGCAGAGATTTCATATGGAGAATGCAAAAGCTGTCAGCACACCTTTGCCTAGTCATGTTAAATTGACTAAGGATATGTATCCAAAGACACAAGAGGAGGAAGAAAAAATGTCCAAGGTACCATATGCTTCAGCTGTAGGTAGTCTAATGTATGCCATGGTATGCACAAGACCAGATATTGCCCATGCTGTAGGAGATGTTAGCAGGTATTTGAGTCATCCCGGAGTTGAGCATTGGAATGTACTAAAATGGATTCTCAGGTATTTGAGAGGTACATCCAATAATTGTTTATGTTTTGGGGGCTCTAATACTAATTTAAAAGGCTATGTTGACTCACATTTAGCAAGGGATATAGATACCAGGCGGAGTACCACAGGTTTTGTATTTACAGTTGGTGGGATAGCAGTGAGTTGGATTTCTCAATTGCAGAAGGTGGTTGCTTTATCCACCATAGAGGCAGAGTATGTTACTGTAATAGAGGTGGCAAAGGAGATGATATGGCTACAATTTTTTATGGATGAGTTGGGAAAACAATAGGCTGGAAATTACTTGTTTACAAACAACCAGAGTGCTATACATCTTGCAAAGAATTCTGCTCTGCATTCTAAAACAAAACACATCCAGTTGAGATATCATTTCATTCGGTCAGTGTTTGAGGATGGGCGAGTTAAGTGGACAAGATACATCTGAGATGTCAATCAGCCGGATATTATGTTTCTGAAAGGTGGTGAAGGGAGAAGCTAAAGCTCCTGCCCGAGCAGTTGAGGTCTTCAGGTTGAATTAAGAGTATAACAGTTGTGGGTCCAAAGATACTTATTTCCAGTGGGAGCTATAGGTACAGCAATGTAAAGTCCGGAGTCGGTCTCCAAGTGGGAGAATTATTATTTGGTATGGAACACGATTAGTCTCAAATTGGGAGGGTGTTGGTATGTGGCGACTAATCATGCCTATCTTGTATAGCCCATGGTATACTAATCTCGGTCCCCTATCGCCCCTTGCCAAGGAGTCTAGGGCGGGTGAGACCACAGGCGGGGTTGAGGTGGCAGCCCCAAGAGAAAAAGGAGACCTCCTCCTACTTTTTAGCGTGATCCTTTAGAAAAGGGAAAAATCAATGAAAAAAGAAAAATTCGATTTTGTAGAACCTAAAATCTGGAAGCTTCTAAGCTTATTAAAAAGGGGTTCGGATGGGTATTAATGTATGATGAAAAACACAATTATTCACAAGATTGTAATAAGTTTTTAACTGGATAATAAAAGTATTGGATGGCTGTGGTTTGGTGGATGTAGCTTGGATTGGGTGAACCACATTAAATTCTATGTGTTATGATTTATTCTATGTGTGTTTTAGTTTCTCTGTTTATTAATCAAATATGCATTTAATTGTTAGATATCTGCCATCTCTAACCCTAACAAAAATTAGCTGGTGTGGCAGGTTGTTTCTGGTATCAATTGTATGTTGAATTTATTGAAAACCATTGCTAAAGTTGTCTCCAAGTTGATTTTTTCTAGTTGTTTAAATTGAAATAACAAATTTATTCTTAGTTTATCAGCGCACATTTGTTGTATCTATGTGATTAATTGACTGGTTCTCTCAAGTAGGGATTAAATCCTTTCTGTTGATCATAGTAATCAGGGGGAATTCATTTGGATTCTTAAAGTAGAGCTTAGTAATCATAAACCTGCATTGTTTATACAAGTTATAAACAGATCATATGCCTACAATTTGATTTTCTACCAGAATAAGTTGCTCACCTCTATTTCATTTGACTCTGCATGCCCAACAAGGCACTAGTCTCTACAAATTCATTATTTGAATTCATTCAATCTCTTTTATCAGTTAATTAAGCATTCTAGGATTTAGATCTGCAAATTGTTATCAAGTTTGATTTCATTTGTTTGCTGTCATCTTCCATTATGGACAAAGCATTTCAGAAGGATAATCACAAGTTAAGTCTACACTATTCAGTTAGGTACACCGCCTAGGTCTAGCAGCACCTGAAGAGTAGAAGGTTTGATTGTTTCAAACCTTGTTTTGTTACCTTGAAACGTCATGAAAGCTTGGCAACCTTTCATGGTTCAAACCTATGTTTTTGAGAGATAACATAGTCATTGTAAAATATGGCTCTAGGGCATATCATCTTGCAAAACCTAAGGGGAAACCCTTGGAGGAAACCATAAATATCATGCATCTAAAATGGTTTTATACCTAAGTCAGTTGAGTTATCCTACCTAGGTAAATAATTACAAAAATTAAAAATTAAAAAAACTCCAAGAATAGTAAA
>VDFB02026320.1:145298165-145336939 GCA_007258455.2 Sequoia sempervirens | reverse complement strand
TATCCACCATAGAGGCAGAGTATGTTACTGTAATAGAGGTGGCAAAGGAGATGATATGGCTACAATTTTTTATGGATGAGTTGGGAAAACAATAGGCTGGAAATTACTTGTTTACAAACAACCAGAGTGCTATACATCTTGCAAAGAATTCTGCTCTGCATTCTAAAACAAAACACATCCAGTTGAGATATCATTTCATTCGGTCAGTGTTTGAGGATGGACAGGTTAAGCTGGACAAGATACATACAGATGTCAATCCAGCAGATATGTTTACGAAGGTGGTGAGAAGGGAGAAGCTAAGCTCCTCTTCAGCTTCGGTTGGTCTTCAAGGTTGAATTCAAGTATAACAGACCAGCAAGGTCCAAGATACTTATTTCCAGTGGGAGCTATAATTGCAGCAATGTCGTCCAGGATCAGTCTCCAAGTGGGAGATTGTGTTGGTATGGAGCCTGATTAGTCTCCAAGTGGGAGATTGTTGGTATGTGGCGACTAATCATGCTATACTGTATAGCCCATGGTATACTATACATCTCGGTCCCCTATCCTTGCCAAGGTCTAGGGCCGGGTCGGGCCCTGGGCAGGGGTTCGGGGGTGGCAGCCCCCAAGAAAAATTTTCCTCCTACTTTTTTGCGTGATCACTGAAAAAGGGAAAAATCAATGAAAAAAGAAAAATTCGATTTTGTAGAACCTAAAATCTGGAAGCTTCTAAGCTTATTAAAAAGGGGTTCGGATGGGTATTAATGTATGATGAAAAACACAATTATTCACAAGATTGTAATAAGTTTTTAACTGGATAATAAAAGTATTGGATGGCTGTGGTTTGGTGGATGTAGCTTGGATTGGGTGAACCACATTAAATTCTATGTGTTATGATTTATTCTATGTGTGTTTTAGTTTCTCTGTTTATTAATCAAATATGCATTTAATTGTTAGATATCTGCCATCTCTAACCCTAACAAAAATTAGCTGGTGTGGCAGGTTGTTTCTGGTATCAATTGTATGTTGAATTTATTGAAAACCATTGCTAAAGTTGTCTCCAAGTTGATTTTTTCTAGTTGTTTAAATTGAAATAACAAATTTATTCTTAGTTTATCAGCGCACATTTGTTGTATCTATGTGATTAATTGACTGGTTCTCTCAAGTAGGGATTAAATCCTTTCTGTTGATCATAGTAATCAGGGGGAATTCATTTGGATTCTTAAAGTAGAGCTTAGTAATCATAAACCTGCATTGTTTATACAAGTTATAAACAGATCATATGCCTACAATTTGATTTTCTACCAGAATAAGTTGCTCACCTCTATTTCATTTGACTCTGCATGCCCAACAAGGCACTAGTCTCTACAAATTCATTATTTGAATTCATTCAATCTCTTTTATCAGTTAATTAAGCATTCTAGGATTTAGATCTGCAAATTGTTATCAAGTTTGATTTCATTTGTTTGCTGTCATCTTCCATTATGGACAAAGCATTTCAGAAGGATAATCACAAGTTAAGTCTACACTATTCAGTTAGGTACACCGCCTAGGTCTAGCAGCACCTGAAGAGTAGAAGGTTTGATTGTTTCAAACCTTGTTTTGTTACCTTGAAACGTCATGAAAGCTTGGCAACCTTTCATGGTTCAAACCTATGTTTTTGAGAGATAACATAGTCATTGTAAAATATGGCTCTAGGGCATATCATCTTGCAAAACCTAAGGGGAAACCCTTGGAGGAAACCATAAATATCATGCATCTAAAATGGTTTTATACCTAAGTCAGTTGAGTTATCCTACCTAGGTAAATAATTACAAAAATTAAAAATTAAAAAAACTCCAAGAATAGTAAAGATAAATCATGCATCCTATGGTGAAAACCACCCTTGGTGGTGCCTTGGATAAGTACATTTGGTTAAAACTTGGCAACAAGATCCATTTGTAAAGGGCTTAATCATTATCTACCTTGCATCCTATTGGTGTAGGGGCACCTAGGCCATGTTTTGTATTGGGGGTCAAGTAGTAGGTTTATAGGTTTTTTTGGGTCTTTAAAGTCAAATAAGGTCTAAATGGACCATTTTTAATGTAATGGAGTCATCTTTGGTTTCATAATTCCTATGTTATAAAAAGCTACAAAATGATGTAAATGTTGCCATTCAAAGTTGCACAAAGTTGCAAAATTAGGAATGCCAAGAGTCATAGAAGTTAAGAAGGAAGTTATAGTCAGTTTGGTGGTTGAATTTGAAGGAAACAAGTTTAAAAAGGCCTCAAGAGGCTCAAGCAAGGTTGGAAATTTTTTGAATGGAAGATGAATCATCAATAAAATGTGGTTACTCTACAAATTTTCTATATTTTTCTATTGTTGCAGACTTGGTACAACCCATACAGGCTTTGTTTTGCTACGATGTGAATTGGAATTAGTAATAGGTTGAATCTATTCTCAATTATAGTTGGTTTGGTGTAATAACATTGAGTCTTGTGATTTATAGAATCTATTTTCAAGAGTCTGCCTATGTAAACCCATTTTAAGGGTTTTGAGGGTGATAAAATGACTTTTTAGCCATCCCACCTATTGGTTATTTCCCATTGCACCTAAGGAATTTCTAAGTGATAGCCAACTCCTATGTTCAAAACTCTTAAAATGACTAGCCAACTGATAAGATCTAGTTGATGACTAATATTTTCTACACTTTAGGCTCTATGGGACCAAGGAGGGTGTTCTTGTTTGTGTCTATTTGAATTTTACTTCATAGAACACATCACTTTCATAGATTAATTTGAATTAAAGATAATTATGCAAAATTACTACGAAATTGGCTTGTTTCTAAGTAACTTGCTACCCCATTCATCAAAAGGTGTCCCTCATAGTAATTGACACAAAATATGTATAAAGATTAATAAAATTTGAAGTGAATTAAAATTTTGACTTTAGGTCGGCCATCTAATAATTATTTGATCAACCCTTTAGGTGAATCATTAAGGAATAGATCACTGCCTTATCCATTGGGCAATGGAGTTACCTACACAAAAACTAGTAATACAAAAATGACTTTAAAATTTGATGGGTGGACTACCCTCATAATGAATTTGCTTTATAGAGCTCACTCTTTCTAATACATAACTACTTATCAAATACACTGTGAATAAATGTCAATCTAAGAATCCATTTAAGCATTTAATTGATTGCTTGAATCAAAGCCAAAATAGAGACATACATTTGAATAGATGTTCAAATAAGAATGAAAATATCATTAACATTCCTTTCAAAATTCATAGACACTCACATAAGGAGAGAAAATATATAAGAATTATACTTTCATTAATGCATATCAGTCAAATCTGCATAACAATTTAAGATAGTTTGTGTATGTTCATCCCAAAGCTCAAAACATACTATCTATTCTATTCCTATTGTTATACACATGTATACCTGACTCAAAACCTAAACAAAATTTTTCATCTATCGTCCCCGCAAAATGAGCCTTGGATTCCCTTTTATATGGAAAGGGAGAAAAATAAGCTTCAGGCTCAAATGCAATTTCATTTCACCCAAAATTTCATCTACATTTCAAAAATTCCCACATATAGATTATGTAAAAGCACATTGAACATGAGGAGAATGAAAATTACAGCCACCGCTCAAAAGAGGAAATGCAAAGGCCTACCAAAATTCCCTTTGTTGCCATTCATACTGCAATGAACCAGGAATCCATGTCACCATGAGGGAACACAGTTGAATTCCAATCACCAAAATGTGTCACGCATGCAAAAATAAAGTCACCACTACAACAATCCTTATCAACATCAAAAATTTCATCGCACAAAGCAGTTCTTTACCGACTAGTTACCCCACTTTTACTAGTGCCCAAACCATGACATACATGCCCGTTCTGAGTCATCGCAAGAGGAGCAGAGGACACCTCGACTTCTGCCTCATCCTTTTCCTTACATAACACAATAATTGTCCACCCACTTGGAGTTTTGGCTACCAGTGGCAAGACAGATATTACCTCCTCACCACGGGGTAAATTTTGATTCAGGAGTGTGAGATACTAGGCATAGTCAGAGTTGGTCTTTGTCTCACTATCCAATGAGCTACTTTTGAGTTTAATGGGTGAGTTATGGAATCCAAAGGATCCATGCCCATACCTTATCTTTCTTTCCACTCCGACAATAGACCGCATAGGATTCTTACCTTTGTCATCAACCTTCTTTGTAGCCACACTTTGAAATTCTAACCTCTGGCTGCACTTTGTGGGTGCAAGTTTGGGCTTGCCAGCAAGAATGTTGGCCTCCATAGTTGAGATAGCTTCTGATACACTAGCACCGGGCTTTTGAGAGCTGAGACAGGCAGACCTCCTCACTGGTTCACTCATCATCTTTGTCTAACAATTGCTCAAATTCACCTTGTATTAATCAAGAAAAATTCTAACTACTAAGTTTGAATGACATGAATGATAGCTATTCCTTCTATATTTATCGTGTGAAGCAATGGCCCCCTTAAGAAATGCTTAGCACACATGTGTAACCTGGGCAGCTTGTTGGCATATGTACTATCACTATTTAAGTCCCCATTTACATGGAAATTCATTGGCCAGCAGAAGGATGGCCATTAATGCGAGCTGGTTGCACATTGAAAATGGCTATCACATGCCTTTCATCAAATTTAAATATAAGTCATTAATCCTCTATTGAGATGGCACATCGAGTGGCCATCCTAAGTTTGACCACCTTCGACTTCTAGTGGTGTTTTTCTAAAGTGTCTATGACCAATAATGTTCATCCATGTTGGATTATATCTTCATAGTGTGTAGGCTTCACCTTCCTCATGAAATGAATAGATTGGGATAGGTGTCAAGATCTCTCTAATCTCACTATTCTTAACCAACTTCCATTTTTACCCAACGAGCCAGTGGGAAATGGTGAAGATCATTCCCCATATTTAATCTCAGTCATTCATTGAAGGTATTAGACCATGGGAATGGCAGTGGGGAATGGGTCCCACAACTATACAAAGACACATGCCCACTTTTCACCAGCCTTGTTGCATTTAACCTGCCAGCACTTAATTCTTGTGGGTTGGTGGGGTACAACTCAGATTTCATCCTAGATCTTTGAATCATGAAACCTGCACTTCATACACTATTAGAATTTAATAGAAAAGACTTGGTTTAGCCAATGATGATATGACCACTGGGGGTTAATGGCTTAAGCTTAAGTCACCAGATCAAATTTAAAACCCGATTTAGGGAAAAGGTTAAAATTGATGAACAACTTGATGACTGATGCTTTGAGCTAATGGGGCCAATAAACTAATGTGAAATGTGGCTCAAAATATGACTTAAGGGATCAATGACTGATGGAGTAGGTCAACTTGCAATTAGAACAATTGTACACTCTTTTGAACAAAACCCTACTCATTTATAGGGTCTAGGGTTCAAAAATGGAGTCTATGTTCATGGGGCAAAGGGAAAATTCCTCAAAATTTTAAAAGCTCCATCACCACCCACTGTAACTTATTGTAACTTAGTGGGATCATATAATTGGGTGTAGGGAACATGTGTGTCTATTTTTAGGAGTAGGGAAGGTGAGTTGGTGGTTTTAGGGTGTTGCCCTAATTGTGAAAAGTGGGTAATTTGATGAAAATTGGAGGTTTTAGTGTGGAATTGTGAGAAATCATTAAGGGAAACAATATACAAAGATGTTTTGAGCATGTACAAACCCTATTGAGGATTTTTGAGGTTTTTTTTGGGTGAGATTGGGTTTGGTATATAGATTTTCAATAAACCCTCGAGAAATTTGGGAAAAGAGAGGGTTTTGGGATTAGAGGTGTTAGAGGGCCTATCATGCCCTAAAATTTATGGATTTAGTAGTTTTGCAGACTGGTCAGTGCTTTCCAATTGTGTTTTTTGGTTTTTGGACTATTTGGAGGGTACTTTCTTTGAAAAAGTGACCTAATTGGTCTACTAAGACATCATACAGTCCTTTTTTGGAGAGTTTGGTCCAAAGGAGTTATAGGTGATTTTTTGATATGTTTAATGAATCCAAAATAGGTTCTTGAATATACAATTTGTTTGAGAAGGGTCAAGGTGCTTTAGGAGATATACCCAATTCTAGGGTTGTGGATTGCTACAAGGGATTAGGGTATTTGAATGCAAGAATGGAGAAATTGATGAGTTTGTGTTTTGGAAGAGTGTTACATGTTCAAACCTATCAATTTGATGTTGTGTAAGGTGTGCTAGAGGTCATAGAAGAATTTGAAATCAAGTTTTGTTGAATTTGTGACTTTTGGGGTCTTTTGAAGCTAAGTAACAGTCAAGTGAATTTGGTGAAGTTAGTGCTAATCAAGTGAGTTTGAGGTTGGTTGATTGTAGGACTTCCTTGTTTGGCATCAATTGGTATCATAGCATAGGGATTAAATCTTTGAGAGTTGAAGATTGAAGTTTGATGATTGGAAGGTGAAAAGGAAAGATGCATCTAGAAGACACCATGGCAAAAGAAATGAGAGAGTTCAGAGAAAGGTATGCTAAGTTGAAGAAGATGACACAAAGGAGGAGCCTATTCAAGACAAAATGAAAATGTAAAAACAAGGTATGTAAAGTGGTAATAGATTCAGGCTTTGTTGATAACATAGTTTCAAAGGAAATGGTTGACAAGTTGAATTTAGAAATAATTTCACATGAAACACCCTATAAATCATTTTGGTTGAATTATGGTTAGTCAATTATGGTTAATGAGAAAGATTTTGTTGAATTTAATATGGGTGTCTATAAGGATAGGGTACGTTGTGGTGCATTTCCTATGAGTTATTGTCATTTTCTACTTGGAACCAAGTTTACACTGACACCACTGTTAAAAGTAGGAACCAAGTTTACACTAATACCATTGCAGGAAGATGATGAGGCATAAGATAGGACAACAAGGATAGTGATGGTAGGAAAGAATGAATTCATAAGGCATGAGGAAGACAAAGGAAAAGAAGGTGCAACCACTATAAGAGAAGAAGTTGTTGAGGCAACATGTGTAAAGAGTGATGCAAAGTCAAAGAGTAAAGAAGATGATATGTTGGTGTCCAAGACTAAAATAGAGAAGCTCAAGGATGAATTGACCTTGAAGGATCAATAGAAACATTAAAAAAATGATGAAGACATGGGTAGGATAGAGTTTGGTCCATTAAAAGAAAAAGAGGTTAAAAGGCAGCCACATAATGTCAATATAGTGGATTGTCAGATTGAAAGGACAGTGTAAGAAGAGGGAGATAACCTGATGACAAAGATAAGAAGAAAAGAGGGAGTGAAGAAGAGTGGGTTAACAATGGAAAGACCAGAGTTGCTTGTAACACATTAAGAGATCATGGTGGGGGCAATGTTTTTTCCCTTGAAGGTAGAAGAAGATGATGGGTAGTCAAGCACTGCCCTTAAAGAGGTAAAATGTAAACTGAGTTTGAAAGGTAATGGTAATGGTTTGATGTCAATGACTAATAAAGAAAGGGTCAAATTTGAATTGGTAGAGAAGAATCAAGGTTGGCAAGGTAATGGCATGACAAGGAAAACACTTAGTCCTTTAGATTCAAGGAGAGTTAGTGAGCAATTGAGGTCTATAGATACAGTGATTTCTACGTTTGAGAATGCAGTGATGGAAAAGGTAAGGAGTCTAGTGCAAGACAAAAAGATAGAAAGTGCAGTGAGCCAAGGAAAATGACAAAGGTTAGTGAAATATTTTGTAGAGATTGAAGAGAAAAGGGAAGTTGTAGTCATCCTAAGAGGTGAAGAGGAAAAGATAATGAGTTTGGAAGAGGTCTACATGATGGAAGGGACAAAAGAAGTGAAGTTGATAGTGATAGGCCAAGAGAAGGCCAAGGAAAGGTTGGTTGTGAAGACTCCAAACAAGTTGGAGAAAAGAGAAGGTGCTATAGTAAGGACAATGATTTGTTCTTTAGAGGAAAGAGGGGTTGGTAGGAAATTGTATTCTGCCATGAAAAATATTTTTAAGACTGATTGCATCAGGGTTCCAAGAGTGGAGAACCTAAAGGTGAAGAATGAAGTGAGAGTGAATGTTTGGAAAGGGCAATGGGGTAGATTTAAGCATGCAACTGAGATGATGGAAAAGAGAGCTTATGGGGAAGTTGAGCAATATTTTGTTGTAGATGGAAGGGAAAGTGTATCACTAAGTTTTGATGTGAAAAGTGTTAGAGGACTTGAAGAAGGTCTATTTGCAGAGAGGCAACAATATCAAGTTGAAAGGAAAGGAAGAGTTGAAGAGTTTGATTTTGTTCCAAGGGTAAAGAAGAAAGAATTCCAATATCAATTTCTCAGAGGAAAGATTGTAGGTGTCAAGGAAAGGTTGGCATTAGATATAGATGAGACACAATCCATAGGGCATGTAGTTAGTCAGCTTGTGAAGGAGAGACAATGTCAAGTTGGAAGTAAGTTCAAGAATGCAAAGAGGGACTCTAATTTTCAGTATCTAACCCAGTGGAAGGGGTTCCCAGGTAAAAGAGAATTTGGAGATGAATAAGAAAATTTGATCAGGCTAAGGAAAAGGGTGCAATATAGTCCTCATGGGACATGAGTTTCTTTTTTGGCCAACTGTATGGTGCAGGGGCACCTAGGCCATATTTTGCATTGGGGGTCAAGTAGTGGGTTTATAGGTGTTTTTGGTTCTTTGGATTAAAATGAGGAAAAAATGGACCATTTGTGAAGTAATGGAGTCATCTTTGTTGTCATATTTTCTATTTTTTAAAAATTTGCAAAATGATGTAAATGTTGTCATGCAAAGTTGTACAAAATTGCAAAATTAGGAATGCCAAGAGTCATAGAAGTTAAGAAGGTAGTTATAGTCAGTTTAGTGGTTGAATTTTAAGGAAACAAGTTTAAAAATCCCTCAAGAGGCTCAAGAAAGGTTGGAAAAGGTTTGTATGGAAGATGAATCATCGATAAAACATGGTTACTCTATAAATTTTCTATATTTTTTTGTTGTTGCAAACTTGGTACAACCCGTAGAGGATTTGTTTTTCTATGATGTGAATTATAATTAGTAATAAGTTGTATCTAATCTCAATTATAGTTGGTTTGGTGTAATAACATTGAGTCTTGTGATTTATAGAATCCATTTTCAAGAGTTTGCCTATGTAAACCCATTTTAAGGGGTTTAAGGGTGAGAAAATGACTTTTTAGCCATACCACTCATTGTATCTTATTATAACTCAGTGGGATGGTATAATTAGGTGTATGGAACATGTGTGTCTAGTTTTAGGAGTAGGGAAGGTGAGTTTGTGGTTTTAGGGTGATGCCCTAATTGTGAAAAGTGGGTAATTTAATGAAAATTAGAGGTTTTAGTGTTGAATTGTGAGAAATTGTTAGGGAAAAAAGTTTACAAAGATGTTTTGAGCATGTGCAAACCCTATTGATGATTTTTGAGGTTTTGGTTGGGCGAGATCTAGTTTGGAATATAGATTTTCAATAAACCCTTGAGAAATTTGGGAAAAGAGAGGGTTTTGGGGTTAGAGGGCCTATCATGCCCTAAAAGTTGTGGATTTATTGCTTTTGCAAACTATTCAGTGCTTCCCAATTGTGATTTGGGGTTTTTGGAATGTTTGGAGGGTACTTCATTTGAAAAAGTGACCTAATTGGTCTACTAGGACAACATACGGTATATCTTTGGAGAGTTTGGTCCAAAGGAGTCATAGGTTATTTTGTGATATGTTTAATGAAGCCAAAATGGGTTCCTAAGTATACAGTTTGTTTGAGAAGGTTCAGGGTGATTTAGGAGATATGCCCAATTCTAGGGTTATGGATTACTACAAGGGATTAGAGTCTTTGAATGCAAGAATGGAGAAACTGATGAGTTTGTGTTTTGGAAGAGCGTTATTTGTTTGAACATGTCAAGTTGATGTTGTGTAAGGTGTGTTAGGGGTAAAAGAAGAATTTGAAATCAAGTTTCATTGAATTTGGGACTTTTCAGGTCTTGTGAATCCAAGTAACAATCAAGTGAATTTGGTGAAGTTAGTGCTAATCAAGTGATTTTGAGTTTGGATGATTGCAAGACTTCCCTATTTGGCATCACCTATTTTCCTATATGCTTTCACCCAACCTTACCTCATATCCTGTCCTAATAACCTATCACATCCATTTTCCATCAACCTCCTATCATCCACCATTGGGTATATTTTGATTGAGCATTGGATGCTTGAGTGTTGCTATCCTAAATCAGGAGATTCTATCCTAAATCTGTCCTTTTTTTCATTTATTTTTCATTATCTCACCAATTTTGTATCCCCATCTAGGATCCTTCATCATTTCGGTTGTCATTAGGTTTCATGTCATATTTTTTCCTTTTGTCGAACTATGTTGCCTCTATGTTTTCACATAGGTAAGGGTAATCATTTGATTAGCCCCCGAGGCTTTTTTCTATTCTTTTATTTCCATCCTCATCATTCATCTAAGTCTTCATTGTCCTCTTTCTGCTTTTATCCATGGTTAGTTGTCAGTCTTTTTATCAAACTACGAGGTCTCTATGCTTTCACATAGGCAAGGAAATCAATTGATGAACCCATGAGAGCCTAGGTCTATCCTTAGGGTGTGTCTTCATTTTTTTCCTGCCATCAAGTGTGTCCCTATCCAACTAGTCCCTAATAATAAAATCCATTGGTACCATGAGGTTTAATCTATTTTGAGTGTCATAAGTCATGTTGATCAAATAATCTAGCCTCCATATTTGGTCTTAATATAATGTATCCTTCCTTAAATCAGACCACATCAATCCCACCCACCTTCTAGTGCTATGGAAAATAATATTTGAAATTTTTTATTATTTTTTGGTGCTTTTGCATTTTTTTTTATCATTTTCACTTCCTATTATACCTCGTTGGGATCACCACGATTCATTATATCATTGTGTTCTTTGATAGGTAAACATAGGGGTATATCTTGATTTTTGGTGTGATCTTTTCTTTGTGGTTGTCCCGTGTAGTATCCACCAAGATCTTTGTGGTCTTATGTTACATTGGGCCATCCTTTGTGCTTGTGGCTTTTCCAACATCAGGCTTGACAAAAGCTATTGCAGCTTTGGGGTGTTGGAATAGCCTTCTTGTTTGTTATGGCTATATTATGCATTTGGCACTAGTCGTCCTTGGTTCTTCATACCTTGTCATATCATGTACTATGCTATAGAAAAATTTAGTGCTCCTAATATGACCAAATGACATCAGATTTTCATTTCATTCATCCTACCATTACATTGCATTTATCCCCATCCATTTTTCCTAGCCTACGGTTATTGGTTTTTGGTTGTGCAAATGTTCTTCCCCCTGCCCATTCTTCTTATTAGGGTTCCTATGGCCTTTGATGGGTAAACCTACGAAACTCGTTTACAATTCTATCGAGGAAGGAAAAGTGCATTTTTTAGATGGAAAACACTTTATGGGGTTTTCTAGAACTAGGGGGGTTCACTACAACCACCTAAAGGGTTCACTAGAACCCCCTAAATGGTTCACTAGAATTAGGGGGTTGGCTAGAACCCCCCTTCTAGTGAACCCCCCTTTAATGGGTTTAATTTTTTAATTGCATTTAAAGGGGGGTTAGCTAGAAGGGGGGATTCTAGTGAACCCCCTAGTTCTAGCAAACCCTGGTTTGCCATAACCCCCCTTTTTCCCTCTTCTCCCCCTCTTCTACCAAATCTTTGCAAAAAAATTTCCCTTCAAAGCTCATGATGAGGATGAAAATGGAGGATACTTCACATACCCAAATGGATTATGGTAGTCCTCAGAATGAGCTATCCATTGAATATAATTTTAATATGTTTTGGTTTTATCATGTATTTTTTGTAGTTTGATTAAACATAGGTTTTTCACCAAAAATCAAGCTATCTATTCTACACATGTTGAAACTAGAAAATTATAAAAAAATGGAAAAATATCAGTGCACTAGATATTGATGTCCCTGATCCAACAAAAAAAAGTGAAATTTGATACATACAAAAAAGTTATGTTTTATCTAATGAATCATTTCTAAATTGTAACTAGTTTGACTTTGAAACTTAATTAAGAACAAAAATCAATGAAATGCTATGAAACCAATTCCACACACTAGATATCATAGTTATGAATCTAAACTTGAAACTAATAGAATTTAATCCTTCATAGAAAAAATGTTGTGTTAGCTAGTAATGTCACTCTTTAAAAATGGTGTTTACTGTTAAAAACTAGTTTTTGAAGGATATAGAAAAAGAAGTACAATTTGATTCCAAAAATCTTGAAAAAAATATATTTAGAATCTACAAACAAAATGTCACAAATCACTAGTTTGCATCATTTTCAATTTCCTCATGGTTTAGCCACTATAGGTGCCTAAAAGTGAAGATTTAGTTAAAAAAAATCAATTCAATGTCCAATTTGGCCAAAAATTGTAAACTAGTATTGTGGGATCACCTTAATAGGTGCACTATCACATCCATCATTATTCATTTCACATCTAGATTCATTCCATGGCATTACATTATCATTTTTATTATCAATTTAAGTTGTTTAGATTAATATAAAATTATTATTCTAAGCATCTTAAATTCACTTCATTATCCATCTCATTATCATCTCATTTCGTTTCATTATCATTATCATTATCAATTTAAGTTGTTTAGATTAATATAGATTTTCTATTCTAATCATCTTAAATTCATTTCATTATCCATCTCCTTGCGTTTCATTACATTATCATTATCATTAGAATTGTTATTCTAAACACCTTAATCCATTACATGCATATCGTCACAATACATCATATTAATATAGTAATCCATCCATAAGATTTTGTATATCATACATTCACAATTGAGCATAAGTACATCATCCACACATGCATGTCATAAATCCATAAACACATTGCCACCTACAACACAAACCATTAGTATCATATCCATGTCATCTATCATAAAATCATAAATTGTAAATCATCACATCCTACACCACAAAGTGTTAAACATAATGGATTTCATCCATATCATACATGTAAGTTTAAAGTGCATTAACTATCATCATCACATACATACATCATAATCATGACCATACACATATGCATAATAAACATCCACAACATCACATAGGAATCATACATAGAGTATCATCAATGTCCATCATATCATATATATATCAAAAAATAGTGTCCATCACATGGTCCATCACCCATCATAGAGTCCATAATAAAAAGATCATAAAGTCCATAAAAGTCCACAAAACATCTAGAATAAAAGTCCATATAGTCCATGTCCACAGTCTATAGGGTCCATCAAATAAAAGTACAAGTGTAGAGGAAATAATAATATACAAATACAAGGTGCTACATCTAATACATCATGGTGTCCTAAATCAATAAAGAATAACATATGAATGAATCTACTAAATCAATTTGTTCACAAGAATTTGTATGTCGTCTCTGCCCTTTATGCACATGTATTTGATTTGCACCTATAAAAAATGGGATCCTATACCTATCTCCATCCTTGGTACCCCTACCTATCTAACCATTGCTCCTTGCATCTAATCACTAGGGAGAGCCTATGCCAAGTCCTAGGCCATGAGGAGGAGTCTCTTGGTAATCACTATACCTACGAGTGTGTGTGTCCCCTGAGTGTGAAGGTCTTGTTGGCCTCTATATGACTACTCTAACATAAGGAGGCACCTTCTACACTAGATCAGGGATGATAGAGCATCCATACATGTGTATGCCTCCCTTGCCTCTCCTGATCTATATTTCTCATGCTCCATCCTATACCTGTCTCTCTGCCCTTGCAATCTCCTCCACTCTAGCTCCCAAGCCTTCTATTCTAATCACATTGATGCAAGTTGCATGTCTATTTGGGATTCCCTCTTGAAAACTTAATCTCTCTCCTCCTACAGGGTATGTACCTATGCCTCTATAGTCTCTTCCCTCCCTATGGCCTCATCCCTCTCTACTCACGAGCTTTGTAGCAATGTCTCTACAATATCTACCCTCTCTTGTAGAACTGCTCCATCCCCCTCTATAGCCTTCATGCTCCTAAAGGCCACATCCCTCTACTCAATGGCTTGCTTTGCTACCCCTAATGTTGCATCTCTCTCTCTCTACTAGCCACATCGAACAACTCCTACAACTCAACCCTCTCCACTTGTAACCTTTGTATCCTATCCCCTAGATCCCCTACCATCACCATGAACTTGGTATCTTTTTCCATCTGCATGGTCTCGGTTGCATCTTGTAGGTGATATACCTCTTGCTAGAGTCTATCCACCTTGGCCTAAAAGTTGATCTCACTCTACCTCCACCTGTCATAACCTCTATTGTAGGATACAGAGATGGGCCTATGTACCTACTAGCCTAACTATTGAATCCTTCATGGTGGCCCCTGGTAGAGTACTATGGCTCTCGCATCCACTGTAGGGGCATCCATCTCTATCTCCTACTACCCTCTCTCCTCCTCTTGCACCCCCACTTTTGGCACTGCCTCCTCTTGCACCACCTCCTCACCCCTCTTCCTACCTCCTCTCCTCCTCTTCTAGGGTCTTTTCTCATCATCCTCCTTGAATCCAACTATCGGCACAATAGGATCCACTAGTGTGATCCTCATAGTTATGACCTCCTACCACTAAGCGACATATCTAACTATGGTACCTACATCATCAAGACCCCCTCTCCACAACCATCTTATAATCGAGAGGTCCTCCCACATCTACTGGGCATGCTCTATGAGAATTCATTGTCCCCATATGGCTCTTGACTCTCAGATAATCCATTAGAACATTCACAACCATGGGGGGATACCCTACTTAATTTTGTACTGTCATGTAACCCTATATAGCCTATGAAGATCTATAATAAAGGGATCTCTCCCTATCAGGTAGCATCTGGAAAAAAATAGGCCCTATATAATCTGTCCTCATCTCTCCACAATGTCCTCCTCACTTAGAACATCTAATAGACAGTGCCAGTGCTCAAGGCTCCCTACCTCACTGTAGTGGAGCATCCATCCATGCTCTTGAGCCCACTAGTAAGCCACTAGAAGAGAGTTGTCTTTTTCCACCACCACAAGAATATCTGGGTGCGTAACTTGGATATGTTCCCAAGCCCACACCTATAGTAGTGTGACATGGGTCACTCTCAATGCTTATTGATAGCACACTACATGCATATCTTGATAAAACTGTGCTAGCACACATTGTCCCCAAACAAACACTCCATCCCTCCTCTCCACAATATGGTGAACAACCTCAATCATCTTGAGGTTGAAAAGCCTCCCACTCCTATCGGGGAGGAGGATATTGCTGGTCAATCTACATAAATACAATGGTAGTGGTGTTAGAACTCTAATGTAGGCATCAATGTCCAACTCCTCTTGGACAGGAAGGTCTATAGTGCCAAATATTGCCTGTAAACTCCTCTCTGCTAGTCTACTCTGCATGGTGCTCACCACGTGTCCTCTAATAGGTAGTATAAGGATCCTCCAAACATACTCTAATGCCACAATCATCTCCCCTATGGGGAGGTGGAAGGTCAAAGTCTCCGAGCTCCATTGCTCCATCAATGTTGTCTATAGAGGTCTATGGACCTAGATGTTGGTATATCCCAGCATGTGTAATAACCTTTCTTGGTCTAGAGTTGCATGGTCCTCAGGCATCATCTCCTCCTAAGTAACCTCCAAAAAAATTGAGTGTCTCTCCCAGGTCCTCAGGGTCTCAAAGCTCTGCATCCATGTCAACCATTCTATCATTCCTTTCTAGCTTTTCTTATCTATCTTTTCTTTTTCATCCCTGCCATGGTTTGGGGAGTTCACCTCTATATAAGGTAGATTTTCCTCTTCTCCCATTTTGTTGCATTCACCTATTTATCTCACACATTTTCCCCTATGTTCCCATCTTGGAAAGTTCACCTATCTAATAGGAGTGTTTTCCTCTTTCTTTTTTGGGCACCCATTCACCCCTTTTCATCTTAGAGGCGAACTCACATTCACCTATTTTACCTACAGGAAAGTATGTAGTCACCCATGTCACCCTAGTTCCTAGAGTGGTGGACTTGCTTTCACCTTTCTCTCCCATGGGTGGAATTTCATCTACCCATTCTCATTTTGGGTGATCTCGTGTTCTCCCTTTCTCCCAAGGGGAAATCTCACAATCGCCTATCCAAAGTACATTCACCCCTATAAGGTGGTGCACTCACCCCTTTCCAATTTAGGCGATTTCACAATCCCCTATTCCCTGTCCCATACACCCTTGCATAAGCAAGTTCACCCATTCTGGGGAGAGGCAATTTCACAATTTCCCCTCCCGTGGCACATTTTCTCTTGTGGAGACTAACACGCCCCTTCCCTTGCCCATTCACCAAACAGGAAAATGCATTTTCTTGGAAGGGCGAATCTGCCCTTCAGTGGTGATCACATTTTTCCTAACTACCCATCCTGAACTTTAATGCATGCATATAAATTGAAATCAAATCACAAAGATGGGTTTTGAATCCTACTTGTTGGGGTATGACTCATAGGTGGTAGAAGTCTCGAACCTCATCTACTCAGTGGATCATCTCACTATCGTCCTCCATCTCGCTTGTCTAGATAGCTATCGCTCTCAATCGCTCGATCTCTTGGTGACATGTGTGCAAATAAAAATTAGGTGAATAGTGAATTTTCAAATTTACTATTTATAATTTTCATTTTTTGCCCCTATTTAGCCTTTTTAATTTGTGGGTAATTTTTACCCTTTATTTAACCTTTTTTAATCCTTTAGCCCCCTTTCTTTTGTGGGATTCCATTTACACCCCGTGCATCCATTTTCCTCCATTCAAAAGTCATTTTTCATGGTTTTTCATCCTCTACCCAATGGTTCCCTTTGTTTCTCCATATCGAGATGTTACCCAGGGCCCTTGCTCTTTTCCATTCACCCTCTCAATGGGGCATACTCTACCATATTTCTGCATTCCTCTCTTCTATTGATTTCCATGTAATACCCAGGCATTTCCTAGGGTCCCTTTCTTCTATTGAGTCATTTGCACTTTATTTTTTATTTGAAACACCATTATTCTAATGATATTTCAAAGAGGGGAAAAATGAAGACACGTGAATTTGACCACTTACATATGGTAAAATTTTCCATTGTCTTCTTCTATCCCACATTCATAAACCATATTAATTAAATAATTTACTATTTAGTTAATATTTCATCATAGCCCTAATGTCTCCTAAGGTGTTTGATTAATTAATTAAACACCTTACCTCATTCTTCTCTAAAATAAATAAATAGTCTAATTTATTTAATCTAGTTACCTTTTCCAAATGAATTAAAATCTAATTTTAATTTCATTATTTCTCTCCCCTTGTCCCATCCTCCATAACCTTCCTCTAATTTTGATTAACTTTCCTAATCCTATTATCAAGTTGTGCACACCTCTAATATTTCATTAGAGTCACATCCTCCATAAGTTGCAAGTTGGTCTTAATCCCTCTTTAACCTACCTAATCCTTCATTTGTACAACCTAAACCACTAATTAAGCTTAACCTAATCCTCATGCCATTTATGGCACGTACCTTAGTAAATTTTCATTAATAGCTTTCTTCATTTGGAGAAGTCATCTCCTCCCCTAAAGGAATTTAAAATTCCTTTTTATTCCCCCCAAGCATCCTATGTGGAATTTTTAATTCCACTTTATTTCTCTAACACTCTTGGAGGGATAAAGAACCAATTTAAAATTCCTCCCTAATCCCAAAGTCAAATCTCCAAAACCAAGGGATATTTTAGAAGAAATTTTAATTCTTCTATTGTCACATCATCCCATAATGTGGGTAGATGAGACAAGACTCACCTTTTCCACCTCATCTCCACATCACCCTTTCTAGTCCATGTCACCTACCACATGTCTTAATGAGATGACTTGTGAGCTATCAATTCACCCTATCCATTGATCTTCCATCCTTGGATGATTCTCAATAAAATATTCCTTTAGATGAATTTCTCCTAAAAATGGTGGATTTTGTCTCATTTTGGAAATTACTCAATCTATCTCACTTATCAAATTTGAGCACTCATACTACTAAGCTTTGAACCTCCATTGTTGTAGCATTTAAAGTAATCATCTTGCACCTAATCCGTTAGCTAACTCCACCATTGCATTCACTTAATTTTGAGACATTTGGTCAAGCAAAGGAGTACACAAATCTTCAACAAAGAGACAATTGAAATTATCATCTAAACAAGGTAAAATTTCATCTTATTTTGTTTAGATTCAACCTAGGCTAATCTTGAGTGGTTATTTGGGTTCTCCTTTCTTGCATTTCACTTAATTTTTTTGTATTTTAGAGTAGGAAAACAATTGCACACATGTAGAAATAATTTTGTATCTAATCCCATAATATATTTCCAACTTAGATGAATAAATTGTATCTACATAATCATGAGAAGAATTGGTTCTTTCATAAGCATGCAAGTCCTTTTAAATATTTGTAAAGTTAAGAATCTTCCACCCATAAGGGATGGAAGTTAAAGAGTCACCATCACCATCATGGCATGATATTTTTGAATCTATTGATTGAGAAAATGAAACAAAAATTATCAAGAGTAGAATGTGAGATTGTGTACTCTCCCATAAAGGAGGATTTAAAATCTAATGAACCCCAATTATCAACAAAGAGTTTTGTTATAGATGAAATAAAATTAGGATTATCATCAATATGTATAGACTCTACCCTTGAAGTTTGGATCAAAGTATTAAGAGATTCAGACATTCTATGTTCATCTTCAACTTGTGAATTAAAACTTTTTTTCATCTTATATAACTGTATATATCTTGTTATTACATTAATTATTCATCTCACTATAAAGAGTAGATGAAACTCCCCTCATGGCATGAATGCATGGTCTACCTAGGAGAAGATTATATGAAAGAGGTCCTAGCATGATATGGATAGGGGTAGGTAAGACCATAGGTCCTACCTTAATGGGTAGTGTAATCATTCCTAATGGTTGCTTATGTTGTATATGTTGCCATTGATGTCAAAAAAATGGTGATTGTTGTAAGTTTTGTCATTAATGTCAGTGTTGTCATTGATGTCAACAAAGTGGCAGTATGTGAATCGTTGCATGTGATGTAATCTATGTGATGATCAAAAGTATTGTGAAGTTGTAGTAATTATGGTTGATAATATTGAGAATGTATTCTTTGTTAATGGATGTGAAACAATGCATATGATATGAAATAATGTATTAAATGTTTTCATATAGTTAGTGGCTCAAGAAGCTATATTGAAATGATCTAAAGAATACTCCACATTACTTCACATTTGAAGATATGGCCTTTTGGTTTGGAATTTAGATAGAGAAAAGTGTGAAGCATGTATGTTCTTGTTTTTAGTGGATAAAATTTAATATAGAGGTTTCCAGATCTAGAAAAGTGAAGATTGTGTTGTTGCAGTCAAGATCTAAAGAAATGCTTCACATTTATTTGTAGTTGTTGTTGTGGTTTTGCAACTTAGAGGATGAGCTCAAGTTTTCTATCTATTTTCTCATTTCAAGTTCCAAGTGATGTAGTGTACTACAAGTTAGGTTTTCAAATTTCTATCTCAACACCATGCTTTTTGGCTTTGCAAGTAATGTTGGGATCAATTTCTATTTTATTGCACTAGCTTAATATTGTGTGAAGTTGTAAAAGGAGAGAAAGGAAATATTTTTTTCATATAATTTATTTCTTGTAATGTGATCCACATGATGTTATGTATTCTCTTTGGTACTACTTATGATCTAGAGTTAATATTTGGAGGATTAAGTGTTTTCTAGGTCAACTTGGTATATTGAGTTGTATTTACCATGTTTTTGTTGCATGCAGTAGTGTGGGAATGTGTGCTCAGATAAAATAGGCCCTTCTTATCTCCTTTCTTGGACTAAATTTGATTTGATCTTCCAATTGATGTTTGGAAGCAAAATTATAATGAATGTTGTGCATTTCATGTCATACATTTCATTTTGGCTAACAAAGAGAAAATTTTAAATTCTTGCAAAAGATATAAATTTAATATCAAGTGTTTGATCAAGCTATAGTTGTGGTGTATGAAGTGTGTTCAATGTGTTCAAAGTGAAATATGTTGAAAGTAGTGAGCTGAAGGTAGAAGGCTATGTGCCAAAGTGCAAAGAAGTGAATGAGTGAGTGCTGAAGGAAGTGAGCCAAAGGTAGAAGTGAATGAGTGAGTGTTAAAGGTAATGAGCCAAAGGTAGAAGTGAATGATTGAGTGTTGAAGGAAGAATTGAATTATTGAGTGTTGAAGGTAGTGAGTTGAAGGTAGTAGTGAATGAGTGAATGTTTAAGGCAACGAGCCAAAGGAAAAAGTATATGAAAGTGTCTTGAAGGTAGTGAGTCAAAGGTGACATAGGTTTTTGAGCAGAAGTGTTATGGTGGTAGTTGATCACCTAAATTCATCAATTTCTATTTGTTGAGAGTTTTCCACGTAAATTTGATGTTGTGGTTGTGTGTTTGTTCCTTGAATGCTTTATATATTTTAAGTTTTAAGAAGTTTTCTTTAAGAAAGTTAAAGTGGATAAGTTTGTAGGATGTATTGATTCACCCTCCTCTCAGTATACCATTGTTTGATCGAAGCAACTATGCCTTTAAGAGTGTGAGGATGGAATCCTACCTTACTTCGCTAGGGTATGATGTTTGGAGAGCTACAAAGGATGATTATACTAAACCTTCTCATCCTATTACAGATGCTAATGCAAAGAAGGCTCATTAGAAAAATGCTAAAGAAAATAATGTCATCTTGAGTGGTCTAACAACTTTTAAATTTGAGAAAGTGGTATAATGTAAGACAGATAAGGAGATATGGGATAAGCACAAAAATTTGTATGAAGGGAATGACAGTGTGAAGCAAGAAAAGTTGTAATCTTACAAGACATTTTTTGAGAATCTAAAGATGAAAGGAGAGGAGAATATAGCCATCTCTATTTTCTCTGGGTAGATGACATTGTCAATGGGACCAAAGGTCTTGGTGAATATATAACTAATGTAGTTGTGATAAAGAAATTTTTGAGAACTCTCCCCCACTAATTTTATTCAAAGATATCTACAATTTAAGAAGCCAAATATCCGAGAAATCTTGTCATGGGGGAGCTATTTGGATCTCTCACTACTTGCAAGATAAGAAATGAATTGTAAGGTACACACAAGAGAGAAGTTGCATATAAAGCTATGGAGAAAGAAGAAGCATCTAGTTCACATAGTGAATCTAATGAAGAAGAATAAAAGTTTTTGAGAAAGATGAAGGGATGAAGCAAGTATAAAGATAAGTTACCATTCAAGTTCTTTAATTATGGAAGAGTTGGTCATTATGCTTCTAAATTTATTTTTGGACAAAATGAATGTAGCAACAAGGGTTTCAAGAGAAATAATTATAGGAGAAATCTTATTTCCAAAGAAGATTATTGCTCCTTAGATGAAGGAGATGACTTCTCATCTAATGATGATGGAGGAGAATCCCTATTCATGTCCAATTCAATCTCTAAAATTTCAAGAACGATTGTGGTTGAAGAAGAAGGCGAATTGGATTTTGAAGGTGAAATTTGTTTTCTCTTGAAGACTTGTAATGTGCAAGGAAAGAGAACAAAAGAAAAAAGGTCCTAAGTGAAACCAAGATAAAAGAATGTGCAAAGCTTGAGAAAGAAATCATTTTACTCAGAAAGGAGTTGGGGACAACAATTCTGGGAAATCAAGATGTTGATATTAGACCTCAAGGAAGATCTCACCATGCAAGAAGTGTCTTGAAAATAAGGTTCAATCATTCATTTTTGGTTATTGTTTTATCTGCAATAAGTATGGTCATAAGGCCATATATTGCAAATCTAAAATGAATAGAAGAAATTTTGTAAGTAAAAATTCTCTTACTTCTCTAGTAAATGTCAATGTGACATGTCAAATCTGAAAAAATGTTGGACATATAGCAAAATACTATAGAAGTAAATTAGAAAAATTAGAAATTCAAAAGGTGGGTGTTGTTGAGAAAGCCAAGGAAATAAATAATGAGGTTGAAAATTCAATGGTTGTCCACACAACATTTTATGCTAAAGGGAAAACAAATATCTAGGTGATAGATAGTGGATTTTCAAGTCACATGATAGGTGACAAAAGAAAATTCATCAATCTAGCTAAATGGAATGGTAAATTAGACAAGTCTAGATATAATTGATCTACAAAGTTTTATGGAAAATGCCCCATAAGTGTTGATGGAAAATCCAAGAAAGAAGATGTCCTCTATGTTGAACACCCCAAGCACAATATTCTTAGTGTAAGGTAAGTTTACAACAAAGGATACAATCCTTTATTTCATGATCAAGGATATGAAATCAAGAGAGAAAAATCTGGTAGATCGGTGGTAGAAGGTTCTAGAGCTAAAACCAACTTGTACAATATAAAGGATGTCAATGGAATAAGTCTTCTAGGATAGACAAGTGAAAGTTGGTTATGAAAAAAAAGAATGGGATTGTACTATCATAAATTGTCATCCTTGAAAATTTCACTTTACATTTTGTCCCCCATTAAATTAATAGACCTAAGTGAGTACTTAATTTCATAAATTGTGCATTTTATTGCCCATTTTTAATAATTACCAATGAATTTCAAGTGGGAAATAATTGCATTTATCCAATACCTTGACCTTGACACTTAAATTCCTAAAAAATAGGGTAAGGAAACTCACACCGTAGACATGAGTGTCCCCCTATTTTGGCTCCAATTTTTAATATGTCAGTATTAGATATTTATTATTTACAACTCAATTGTCTAAAGTTGGCCATTAGGATTTAATTTTTAGGAAATTGAATAAATGCCTATAAATACCTACTTATTGCATCATTTCAAATCTAAGAGAAACCTAGGAACAATTGAACATCAAGAGCAAGTTAAGAGCAACATTTTCAAAGCTTTATAACATCAATTCAAGATCCAAGCAAGATGTCAAATATTATATGAGTTTATGTGTGTTCATGTTATAATTTTTTTGTGAAGGCTAACACTTTTGTAGGTCTCCAAAGCATTTCAAGAAATCAAGCAAGCAAGATCCAAGGCCTTGAGGTCATGTGAATGACTTAAGTCCTTCAAGGAAGACATTGAAGGGTGGTGAGTTATAAAACTTTGTGATTTCATCTTTCATTCCTATCCATTATCATTTTATCATTGACATTTCCATTGTGGAAGTGGAAACACTAACATAGGTTTTGACTAAGGCAAGCCCCTAAATGGCACAACACGTCCTCTCTTTGTGAATGTGCAGATTTCAGGTCTAAAGGGGATTAAAGGAAGATAGAGGATCATTTATGCATTATGCATTCGAAGTTCTACATCTTGTCAACCCACAAAAACTTAGTTACATAAATATCCTATAGTGATTTGACACATTTCAAGGTGAGAATATGAAGCTTAGATTTGACATCAAAGGACTATGAAGATAGATATGAAAAAGCATTACAAGGACACTCACGCCCTGGATGTCTATGTCCTCCATTTTCAACCCTAGATTTTAACCATAGGTGTACATTGTTATGCTTTACTCATTTCAATTGTTCAAATCTGCTTGTGAATTTCTATGTTTTCTATATTTGCATAAGAATGGTAAATTTCCCTATTAGCTTAGTTAGATCATTAGGAACTTTCCAAATTTGGTTAAGGGCTAGTTTACTCACCTATTTGGCTATGAGTGAATCACATACCTTCATCAAATCCAAAAAACCTTCATTCCACCATTTCATTTCCAATCCATTCTATCTAAATCACCCTTAGTAAATACCCTAAGAACATTTGAAGAAGGTGTTAAACCCTAAGGTACAAACCCATAGGAGTCTATTTTTCTATGTTTCATTTTGGTAAACCTAACTTGTTAACATTATATACCTTCTGAAATTTTCCATAATTCACCCTAGATCTAGGTTTTGCATATCATTATATTGCATTTCTCATTTAGGGTTTCATTTTTGCATCATAAAAGTCATAAAAATATAAAACAATTGCATTCACATTGCATCATAAGTTGTAATGATGTTTTTTTCAATCATCTTAGATTAAATTTATATTTGAATTACATTAATTAGCCATAAAATTATAAAATTGTGTGTTGCATGCATTTAGGCATCTTTCATTAAGTCAAAACAGTGAAAAATCACATAGTTTTATTTCAAAATTGCATGAAATCATCATTTTCAAAACTTTGGATCTTGAAATTAGTCAATTATTGCATCTTAAGATCTGAAAAAGTTCATCCAAAATAAAAATTTATTATTCAAGCTCTTTTAACATTATTCCACATTTATATTTTTCAATTCCATAGTCATAAAGTCAACAAAATTTGGAAAAATATACACTTTCAACCTTGTTTACACTTAGATTTGGGAACCTCCAAACACCTTGTCTAGAACATAGATGCCTTGTACATCTCTGCATTGCATTTTTTGGCTGAAATTTAGCTCAAATATTTAATTTTTTGTTCTCTATAGTATTCTAATGTCTGAATTTTATATTTTATATTTCAAAAGTATCATTTAATTTTAACATTGTTGTATGTTTTCATTCTTAAGTTCACACTACTAAAATCAATAAAACTTGGAAAATAATTCATTGTCAAAATTGTATGCATACAGATTTGGGAACCCTAAATAGTACCCTAAATATCTAAAATTTAAATCTTTTGAAACCTTTGGTAGGAAATAAACACCCTAAGAGCCTATCTCTTGCATTTTTGGACCTATATTTCTATGACATAACCCTCTCAGGAGCCTTTATCCAAATCTATTATCTATTTTTAGTCACTTGTCACAAAATAAGTCTAAACCACATTGGAAAATCTCATATCATCATGCTAGGTGTTTTAGTAAAGTTTAGATGTCCTTTAAATCCTTGGTTGATGTTTTGAGTTGTTTTTTTGACAATGACCCTAATTATGATAATGAAATTCATGATACTTCATCTCCTAACATAAGTCCTCCTAAATCTCAGGTCAAGACAAAGAGAGAATGCATGATGAATACAAAATTCCTTATGTAACCTTGATAATAATGCAACCTTTTATCCCTCGATACAATGGCCTAATCCCACATATCAACAATCAACATCTATTTCCATATCACCACTTGAAACTTTCACTTTGTTACATCCAAAAACTAAATAACAAGGCATACCTCAACCAACATGCATAGAGATAATAGGAATGGAGTAGATGAGCGGGAGGAGTGGTGATCGGATTTTGAATTCTTTAGAGGTGGGAGAGGGAGAATCAAATTTAGTAGATGGTGATGGTGATTGGGATGACCTCTCTAGTGATTACAACATGCTGGGAGGTCTACTGCTAGTTGAGGGACTCTCTATTTCCTATGCTAGTCTACTATAGTTTTGTGGTGTGCTTCCTCTTGAATGGGCTAGAGTTCGTGATTTGGTGAAGACTGGTAGATGGATTTGTTGTGGAGGCTTGTTACTTTCAGACTTTGATGTTGATGCTTCTGACTTGTGGTGGAGTTGTGGGCTTCTATTTTCCCTCTCTTCCTAGGTCAAGCTACTTCCTAGTGTGCTTGGGCTTCCGTCTTGTTCTTCCCTTGGTGGATTTTGGTGTGGTCCTCACCTCTTTTTGGGTGTTGATGCTTTTGTGTTTTTGTTGCATCCCTTGTTGGGCTATCTTTTCCTCTGTATTTTTCCCCCTTGCTTTTTCTTTAATGTCTAGTTTTTCTTCTTTTGGGAGTGTTCCTCTTGGTTCATTTTGGTTCTAGTGTGGCTTTGTTCCTTTCTTGTTCCCCCTGTGGTGGGTGTGGTGGAGTGTTTTAGGCTATTCTTTTCCCCTAGCTGGAACATTGGGGGTGTTGTTCTACCTATTCACTTCATCTTTTCATTGCAGGCTTTCTTCATCTTGTTAGGGCCAGAGGTGGGTTGGTTCTTGGGTTGACTGGTGTTTGTCCTTTGTAGTGTGTTTTATGCCTCATATGGGTTGTGCTTCATGGTTACCTTTCTTTGGAGGCCTTTGTGGTTTGGGTTATTCCCCTTCCTACTGCCTGGTGGGATGATTTTTTGGTTGGTCTCTTGTTCTTCCCTACTTCAGTGTGGCTCTTTGTTGGTGTTTTCCATTGGTTTGGGTTATCTTCTTTGATAACTCAAGTGTTTTTGTTTGTTTTTAAATTCTTGTTGTCCTCCTAGTTCTTTTTATTTCTTTGGTTCGATGGGGGCTGTAATTTTTTCCCACAAACATCTCTATGTAGTTAGTGGTTTGTAGAAATTCTTTGTTGGATTGCTTCAGCTTGTGGCTATAGTGGTTTTCTTGTGGGCTCTTTTGGAGTTTTCCCTCAAAGATTTGTGTTAGGATCAACCCTATTTCTTCTTTGTTCAAGGAGAGGAATGTTGTTTTCTTCCCCTGGCTTGTTTTTATTGATGTTCCATTGGCCTGGTCTACCAAAGGATGGTGTGTATGCCCATTCTTCTAAAGTGTTTTCTCTCTTCCGTGTTTCTCTAGCTACATCTATTGAGGTGAAGACTATTCCTATGGAGGTGGAGTACCCTTCTATTGAGGTGAAGGTGGTGGATTTGGATGGGTTGGGGTGTCCTCTTTTTTGGTCTCCTCTAGTGGTGGTCCTATTGAGGTGGATGTTGTTCCTATTGAGGTGGAACTCAAGGTTGCTAGAGATTTGTAACTTTAGTGGAACGAGTGTTCACTTCATCATCTCTAATGGAAGGGAGCTCTATCCTCTTGAGGTGGATTGTGAGTTGGTCTACTAGGCTATTGGGAGTTTCAATGTGGTTATAGCTGCCCTGGTTTTTTTACTAGGGATCTTGTTGTGGGTGATGTGGATTTCCAACATCATTGTTTTTGGTTTGGGAAATGTTCTTACCCCTATGGTGTTCCTCTTGAGGAACTAGTATGTTGTTGTCTAGTTGTTTCAGGTAGTTTCTAAGGGTACAAGGTCCCTACCAAAACTTGGTTTTAAGAGGTTAAAGGTCCATTCAAAACCTTTAGGGTTAAGGTCCCTATAAATACCTAGTTCCTTTTTTAGTAGTATGTATTGCCGCTAGTTTGGGTTTTATGTGGTGCAGATCTGAGATGTCATGCTGATTTTTTGATCTGTTGTTGGTTAACAATTGTTTGTCTATGTTGTATTTGTTTGTAGCTTGGTCTTCTTTGGGTGGGTTTCAGGTCTCCATCAAAATGTGATTGTTAATGGTTTTGGGTCCATTCAAAACCTATTTTTCCCATATAATCAAAACATGCATAGAGATACCAACCAATAAAAATAAAAAGGAAAGAACACCAACTAACCTCCCATCATATCAAAATAAAGTTATAAAAACACCCATTAACTTGGAACAGAGTTATGGGAAAGGCTTTAGAATCTTAAGAAAACAAGGATGTGACATAGAGAATAAACATGAAATTCATCCCCTATTGGAATAAACATTGTTAGAAGATACCAAAGGAATAGGTTACCAAATTCCTTGACCTTAATATCAAGAAATTGTCCCACCAACCAAGAAATATAGTCCATGTTCCTATTAAGAAGTTACAATTTTTGTATCATATAAATAAGACTAAACGAGACTTAGAAACACTTCTCAAAATAGTAAACATTACATTTCCACCCATCCATGATCGAGAAGATAAGAAAGGGAAGAGTAGAAATACATATTATTGTGCATATCATAGAACACTTGGACATCTTACTGATGAATGTTGTGATTTAAAGAGGAAATTGAGAGAATTTGACCCTTATAAGGAACAAACTGAATGCATGATAGATTAACATTCACTTACTTTACTCCATTCCATGTGGTAGTTCTAGTATCACACATTACTCACTACCATCCATGAGGGTATAAACCTAGTTGTATAGAGTCATCTTTTATTTTGTAAGGAGTAGCATATCATAATCCATTTGGATCACCTTTTTCCCTACACTTGGGGGGGAAAGGGTTAGATGGCCTTGTGTTGGATGCATTCCTTCTTGCAATGGATCCCTTTATTTCTCCTGAAAATTTTAGTGTAGAAAGTACACTAACATTCTAATAGGGGTTTATGGTCCCCATCTCATTGTTCACATAGGAATGGTACCTTCTTAGTGATGATAGCATACATCTCCTAGGGAGTGTGACCTTGTCAATAAAAGTGTGGCCCTCTTGATCTATGTGGTTATCTCTTTGGTGGTAATATTGGGCTTGATGTTCTCTAAGACTGTGACTCTTCTTGGCATATGATGTTCTCCTTTGTGGTAATACTATGATTGGTGTTCCCTAATGTGTGATATTTTTATTCCTTGATTTTTCCTCTCTTAGTGGTAATGTCATGTGAGATATTCCCTAAGGTGTGACATTTCATATATTAAGAAAAGACCCTTTGTTGTTTCTAAATCATCTCTTGTGGTGGTGTTGTTATAACATCCCTTGAAGTTTTTAGCCTTATTCTTTTATCATTTATGCACCCCCTAAGGTGAGTTTTGTTCATCCCCTAATATGTTAAACCTTTTTCACCCCCTGAGGTGAGATTTTTTTGTCCCCCAAGATGTTAAACCTTGTGCACTCCCTAAGTTCAGTTTTGTTTGTCCCCCAAGATGTTAAAACTTTTGTACCCCTGAGGTGAGTTTTGTTTCACCCCCCAAATGTTAAACCTTTTGCACACCCTGAGGTAAGTTTTGTTCATCCCTCGTGATGTTAAACCTTATGCACCCCCTAAGGTGAGATTTTGTAAGATAGTTCATAGATTAAACATAATGGAGCTTGTTTGTTTGTGAACTTGAGCACTCCTTTTTAACAGGGTCACCTAGCATAACATAACTTGCTTGCCAATGGAACCATGTGTTTCATGAGTGATGTGGCATAATACAACTTTCTAGTCCTCATGGGAGCTAACATGTATTTTATGGATAAAATTTGGTATTTGGGACACTTTAAGACTAAGGCCACTTTGCCTTACCAACTCAAATCTTTTAGTATAGCCTTGTGTTTTGTTGTGTGTCTTTTCTATCGCCCATTTTTAACAATTATCAATGAATTGCAAGAGGGAAACAATTCTATTTATCTAATACCTTTCCCTCAACACTTAAAATCCTAAAAAAAGGTTAAGGACACCCATGCCCTAAGCATGAGTGTCCCCCTATTTGGATCCAATTTCAAATATTTCAATTTTGGTAATTTATTATTTGTAATTCAAATGTCTAAAGTTAGCCATCAAGATTTAATTTTAGGGAAATTGAATAAATGCCTATAAGTACCTAGTTATTGCATCATTTCAAATATAGCAAGATAAACCTACCAATAAGTGAAGATCAAGATCAAGTCAAGAGCAACATTTCTAGAGCTTTATTACACAATTCAAGATCCACGAATCATGTCAAATCTTATATTATTTTATGTGTATTAATTTTATCATTTTTTGTGAAGGCTAACACTTTTGTAGGTCTCTAAAGCATTTCAATAAATCAAGAAAGAAAGTTCCAAGGCCTTGAGGTGATGTGAATGACTTAATTCCTTCAAGGAAGCCACTGGAGGGTGGTGAGTTGTAACACTTTGTGATTTCATCATTCATTCCTATCCATTATCATTTTATCATTGAAATTATCATTGTGGAAGTGGAAACACTAACATGGGATTTGACTAAGGAAATACCCTAAATGACACAATATTTCCTCTCTTTATGAATGTGTAGATTTCAGGTCTAAAGGAGATTGAAGGAAGTTTTAGGATCATTTTTTCATTGTTGTATTTGAATTTGTACATCTTGTCAACCCATAAAAACTTAGTTATAGAAATATTTGATAGCGATTTGATGGATTTGTAGGCAGAAATCCAAAGCTAAAGTTTGGCATTAGAGGACTATGAAGATAGATCTGAAAAAGAATTACAAGGACACTCACGCCCTAGGCATCTATTTCCTCTATTTTTAGCCCTATATTTGAACCATGGGTGCATAGTGTCCTACTCTACTCATTTTAGTTGTTTGAATCTATCAGTGAATTTTTGTGTTGTTTGTATTTGCAATTAGAATAGTAAATTGCTCTAATATCCTAATTAGATAATTGCATTTCATTCTTAGGACATTTCCATATTTGTTTAAAGGTTAATTGACTCACATATCACACTGTATGTCAATCACATACCTTAGTCAAATCCATCAAACCCTCATTCTACCATTTCATTTCTAATCCATTCCATCCAAATCCCCCTTAATCAATACCTTAAGAAACATTTGAAAAAGGTGTGGACCCCTAAGGTACAAACCCCTAGGATCCCATTTTTGTATGCTTTAGGGACATATTAACTTTGATAATATTGAGAAGATCAAATCCATGCAAGCAGTTAGAGATATGCCAAAGGTTTTCAAGCCTACAAGTACCATGTGCAAAGAATGCAAAATTGGGAAGTAGACAAGGATAAAATTCAAGACCAAGGATTCTTCTTCTACTAGAAAATTGGAACTAATTCATACTAATTTGTGTAAACCTACCAAAACAAAGTGTCTTCAAGGAGAAAGGTATTTAATGCTACTTATTGATGATTTCTCTAGGATGACATGGGTTACATTCTTAAAAGAAAAAATAGAACCTTTTAGTAGATTTAATGTTTTCAAGTCAAAGGTTGAGAATGAAATGAATGCTAGAATCAAGTGTTTTGGGCTTGATAGAGGTGGTGACTTTGATTCAAATGAATATTTTGAAGAACATGAAATAAAGAGGAATATTTTTGTTGCTAGAACTCAGAAAAATGGAGTAGTGAAAAGAAAAACCAGAACTATTCAATAAATGTCAAGAATTATGTTGAATGAAGGAAAGTTTCCTAATGTATACTAGAAAGAAGTAGTCCATACTATTGTCTATATTATTAACAAAGGTCAACTAAGGGTGGATAGTACCAAAATTCCTTATGAGCTTTGGCATGGAAGACCAACAACTCTAAATTACTTCAATTTTTTTGGAAGTAAATGTTATATCAAAAGAGATGAAGGAGGATTGGGGAAGTTTGACCTAAGATATAATGAAGGAATGTTTCTTGGATACTCAACTAGGAGGAAAGCTTACAAGTGCTATGATAAAATGTTAAGGAAGGTTGTTGAGAGTGAAAATGTTATGGTTGATAAAGAATCAAATCAAGACACATATGTGATAAGAAAGTGATAGGAAAAATATGGGTGTTCAAAAAAAAATTAAATGAAGATGGATAAGTGGTGAGAAATAAAGAAGGGCTATTGTGCAAAGGCTATTCACAGGTGGAAGGAATTTACTTTTAGGAAAAATTTGCTCTGGTGGAAAGAAAGGGGTCTATCAAAACATTTCCTACATTTTTTTTTCACAAGGACTTCAAGGTATATCAAATGGATGTGAAATCTACCTTGATGAATGGTGACTTAGAAAAAGAAGTCTACATGGAGAAGCTAGATGGATTTCATCTATCAGTAGACCCAAAAATGGTATGCAAACTTAAGAAGGCTTTGTATGGTCTTAAATAAGCCCCTAGGGCCTGGTATGCAAGGTTGGACAAGTACTTACTCCAACATGGCTTCAAGAAATGTACTATAGATAACAATTTATATATTGAGATTAAGGATGAAAGAATTCTAATAATTATATGTGTTGATGATATAATCTTTGGTGGCAATGATGAAATTTGTAAGAATTTTACTAAAGATATGCATAAGGAATTTGAAATTTCTATGATAGATGAACTATCATTCTTTTCTAGGCTCCAAATTTCTCAATTAGATGATGGAATTTTTATCTCTTAAGAAAAGTATCTGAAGGAAATGTTGAATAAATTTGGTATGAAAGATTACAAACCAATGAGTACTCTTATGGTAATAGGTTGTCATTTGAGCAAAGATGATGAGTCATCTTAGGTTGACCATACTCTATATAGGTCTATGATTGGGGGCCTACTATACTTAATAGAATCAAGGTCTCACATTATGCAAGTTCTCTACTTGGTTGCAATTTTTCAAGCTAATCCAAGAGAAACTCATGTGAGGGACATCAAGAGTATTTTTAAATATTTTAAGAGTACTCTAGATTATGGAAAGTGGTATAAAAAAGGAAATAACTTTTCTATGAGTGCATTTACTAATGTTGATTGGGCTAGTAGTGTTGATGATAGAAGAAGTACTAGCAGTGGAGCTTTCTTTTTGGGAGGCAAACTGGTCTCTTGATTTAGTAAGAATTAGGATTAGTGTCCTTTTCAATAGTAGAAGAAGAGTATACTGTTGCAGCATACTACTACACTAAAGTGTTGTGGATGAAGAAAAAATTGAAGAATATCAAGGTGGTGTATGATGAGCCCATTCTAATCCTATGTGACAATACAAGTACCATCAATATTTCAATGAATATATTGATGTATTCTAGAACTAAGCATATCTCTATCAGTTATCACTTTCTAAGAGAGAAGGTTGTAGATCAAGAAGTAAGATTGGAGTATGTGCCTACAAAGGAATAAGTTGCAAACATATTTAAAAAGACACTTTCTAAGGACACATTTGAATATCTTAGGAAAAATTTAGAGGTTGTTGCCCCTCCTTCTAACTAGATGCATAGTTGGGGAATCTATCTAGGGGGAGAAATTCAAGACATATTTTTATCCCTATATTGATTAAGGCTACCTCTCAGGGGGAGTAGGTAGAAGGATGTTAAGGTTTGTGTAGACAGGGGGAGCTCGTATGTTGTTGCACAAAGGAAGATCACTGCCCTTTTTCCTTGATGTTAATGTGGGAGAAAACTGCATATCAAGTCAGTGTTGCTATCAATACCAAATGGGGAGATTGTTGCAAATGTTTTCATTGATGTCAACAAAATGGTGATTGGTGTAGGTGTTGTCATTAATTTTAGTGTTGTCATTGATGTCAACAATGTGGTGGTATGTGACTGGTTGCATGTGATGAAATCTATGTGATGATCAAAATTATTATGAATTTGTTGTAATTATGGTCTATAATATTGGAAATGATTGTAATCTCTACCTTTGGATGTAAGAAATTACATGTGTTATAAAATAATGTATGAAATATTTTCATGCATTTAGTGGCTTAGGAAGTTGTACTAAAATTCTCTGAAGAATGCTCTGTATTACTCTACATTTTAAGATATGGCCTTATGGCTTGGAAGTTAGATAGATAAAAGTTTGAAAGTGGAGTGAAGACTATGCTATTGGAATCAAGATGGTTCAAAGAAAATATCATAGTTTCTAGAGCTAGTGGAGTGAAAGTTAGCGTAGAGGTTTCCAAAGCTAGTGGAGTGAAGAATATGATATTGCAATCAAGAAGGTTCAAAGAAATGTTTTGTATTTCTCTGTAATTGATGTTGTGGTCTTGAAATTTGGAGGATGAGCTCAAGTTGTCTATCCATTTTATCATTTCAATTTTTAGTTGTTGAGGTGTACCACAAGTTAGGTTTTCAATTTTCTATGTCAAGACTATGTTTTATAGTTTTGCAAGTGATGTTGGGTTCAATGTTTTTTTTCTTGCGCTAGCTTAATATTGTGTGAATTTGTAAAAGGATGGAATGGAAATGTTTTTGAATGTCATTTAATTCTTGTAATGTGATATACATGATTTTATTTGGTCTCTTTGGTATTGCTTGTGATCTAGAGTTAATATTTGGAGGATTAAGTGATTACTTGTTCATCTTAGTATATTGAGTTGTCTGTGCCAAGTTTTTGTTGCTTGCACTAGTGTGGGAATATTTGTGGAGTTAAAATATTTATTTCTTATCTCTTCAGTTGGATCACATTTTCTTCCCTCTTCTAGAAGATGTTTTGGAAGTTGCCTTATCATGGTCATTGCATGTTTCAAGTCATACATTTCATTTTGGCCAACAAGGAGAAAATTTTTGATGTGTACAGAAGATATAAATGTAAGATCAAGTGTGTGATCAAGTTGTAGTTGTCATGTATGAAGTGTGTTCAATGTGTTCAAAGTGAAATGTGTTGAAAGCAGTGAGCTAAATGTAGAAGAATGTGTGCTAAAGTCTGTAAAAGTGAATGAGTGAGTGCAAAAGGCACCGAGCCAAAGGTAGAAGTGAATGAGTAAGTGTTGAGGGCAGTGAGATGAAGGAAAAAGTGAATGAGTATTCTTGAGGGAAATGAGCCAAAGGGAAAATTCAATGAGTGAGTGTTGAAGGTAGTGTGATTAAGGAAAAAGTGAATGAGTGAGTGTTGAATGTAGTGAGCTAAAGGAAGAAGTGAATGAGTGAGTGTTGAAGGTAGTGAGTTGAAGGAAAAAGTGTATTTAAGTGTGCTAAATGCAATGAGCCGAAGGCAATAGAGGTTGTTGAGCAGAATTTTTATTCTAGTAGTTGATCACCTAAATTCATCAAGTGTTGTATGCTGAATTTTTTCCATGTAAATTTGGTGTTGTGGTTGTGTGTTTGTTCCTTGAATGCTTTATTTTTTTGAAGCTATAAGAAGTTTTATTTAATAAATTTGAACTAGATAATTTTGTAGGATATATTGCTTCACCCTCCTCTCAATATATAATTATATTCTAACAACTTATTAACATTATCAAAGCCATGAATTTTAATATAAGTAGTTTCTGAAAAATAGAAAAAATTAAGTGGGTTATCCTGAATGGAATAATCAAATGTATGTATGGTGCACCTAAACTTTCTCTATTTTCATTAGGAAAAGAGATCACCAAAGGTAGGATTGACTTTCAACCTTTAGCTGAGTCAATCGTATTGGAAGATCTATTGTTTTCCTTATGACCTAAAATGGTAAATATGACTGAAATGTACTTTGGGAAGATAAACTAAAAATTCTTAATGAACTTAATTATGTGAAGTAAAAATTGAAATGCAAAGTTAAATGATAGCACAAATAGAAACACTAGTTTCCATGTAGATCTAGGAAATGTAGAACATGACAAACTTACCCTGAAAAGTGGGTTCTAAGTGTCCTAAAAGGACTCATTCACCCAAGGGAAAATGGGTCTTTGCATAGGGTTTTTTCTCATCTTTGGTGTCCTTTGGAGATGGATCTAAGTATTGTTTACCCTGTATTTCACCGTTGGAAAGCCAAAAATAAAACCTATAGGGGTGAAGCCACATAAGTGGTTTACACTTTCTAAGAGGAAGGAAAATTTGACATTTTCCCATTCCTCATATCAAATGGGTTCGGCCGAACCCCTGGTTTGGCCGAACCAGTCACCGCCCCAATTAAAAAACAATATTTAAGTGGGTTCGGCCGAACCCCTTGAATATGACTAAAACAAAAAAAAAGGTTTCATTTCACACTTTTACTGTGATTTTTACCAGTCATTGTCTCCCTAGTGCGCGCGGCGAACATAATCCATGATGGCAACCCAACAAAGTTTTTCTCACCAGTGAAAGAAAATTTTGGTTCCTCTCTTCAAACTTCATCATTCCAATTCACATATCGACCACTATTCAGCACAAGGTATTTAAAATTCCATTTTTTTAGAGTTCAAAATGCATGTATTTGTTTAATTTCAAAACCCTATATGCAAATTTTTTTAATTTGTTGAATTCAAATTGCACTTGTTTGAAAGTTTTTAAAGCATTTTCAATATAGTATTTTGCTTCCCCATTTTGCATAATCCAAGGGTTTGAGTAAGGAAAAATGAGTTTCCTCCCAAAATTAGTGCAAAAAAACATTATAATGGCTGTCAACATAGTCTAAAAAATGGAGATAAAAAAATTCCTAAAGACTAGAAGTGTAGGGGTCAAGGTCACAAAATAATTTTCAAACTACAAATTTAGGGTCAAACTTGTAGATGAAAATGCAAATTTCATACATGTAGGAGTGAACCATGAAAGTCATAGCTTGGTTTGTTAAGGTGTTATAATATTAAATCTTATAAAAAATCAAGAATCATATAATTGATTATGTACATTACAATAAAATATCTCCATATAACAAATGAAGCTAAAAACCCTAACCTTTTTTTTGAATTCTATAGTGTGCTTGCTACATGAGTAATCTCTTTTATGAAAACCATGTTTAGAAATGAAAATATCCAATCCCTTATGCTTCTAAACTAAAGTTTGCAATGCTTATGGTTCTTTTGGCCTTATAGATTCTTGAATCATTTTATAATATAAAACCTACATATAACCTACTTTAGCTCTAATAATTGTAAACCCTTTAGGATTCTAAATTGTTGCATCTTGTTTGATTTTCCCACCATTGTTATTCCTTTTGAAATTTTTACAAATTAGGCAAAGAATCCTTGCACTTATATAGAGGATCCTTATGTATGTTCTTAAAATTATTTAAGGTTAAATGACTTAATCTAAAATAAAGGCATATACGGATCTCTTGCAATTGTAACCTCTTTACTAGTGTGAACATATTTGATACCTTGATGGCATGACATAGATGATGTTGCTTGATATTTCTTTATCCATGGATACCCAAGTAAAATATGAGATACATCTAAAGAAGAAAGAATATGACATAGAATAAGAACTTCCCTCATCTTTTAGACCAAAAAATTAAGGTAAAATAATGTATCCTATAGTTTCAATCAACATATCATTAGTCAATTTTAAATAAACCCTCAAATATGCATATGCTTGTTGATAAAATGATGATAAAACAAAAATTATTTAATGCATACATTTTTTTGGTGAGTAAGATCAATAAACACACCCTTACATGGTTCATGATCCACACAAAACCAAATGACCATTATAATTATTTGGTAATATCTCACAATGTGAAAAAGGTGTCAAAAAAATTAGCATACCTAAATCGTAAATTAACTTGTCATAAAGTGGGTGGGTAGCTTAGTGGTGGAGATTTGCATCCTAACTAGTTCATGGAAATTTCAACATGAGGAAAATTAATAGTAAAATAATAATATCTTTTGACAACATAGGCATCCAAGTACTCATTCCAAGATTGTTGAAGATACAACATTAATACATTAGGATTTCAATTAAATATCACACTTTCATATAAAAAAATCCCAATTGATCTATCTTTTGGTAGTGCATTTAGTTTGATATATTTTTCTTCCCCATACTTACAAGATTCCTTTATTATCAAAGCTTATTTACTCTAGTATGTTATCCTTGGTTCTCATATGAACTATATATATATAATTCAATCAAGATCCTCTTATCATTACAAATTTAAACTTAGCTTATTTTTTCTCCTAATTTCTTCTTAATGAACATATGGTCTTTCTTCCTCTATTAGCCTACTCATGCACCATCACCAACCATGAATGAATCTCCATGAAGCTAAATACCCATTTGTACTTGGTTGGTGTAAGTTGGGATTAGTGTTCCATTCACTTAAAATCTTATCTTTAATGTTTCTTTTTTCTAAATTCTTTCTAAAGGGCATAAATTACAGTCTAGAGCTTTGATTTTAATATTTTCTTAAAATTAAAAATATTAATGAGTTTGATGCATTAAGCTAAAAAATATCAATTTGGACACCATTAAAACCCTCGAGAGACTCTCGCAAAGTGAAAATGAGCTCCAAAATTTTATAGTGTGATATGTGAGAAAAAATGAAAAGGTAAGCAATGAGCTCAAGATATTATTATAATAAAATTAAATAAGGAGATCTTGATGATTATTGTACTAGGAGTTACATTGGGAAGAGTGGAGCATCTTTTCATAATAGATGAGACTTATTGTAGTTGACATCTTCATCATAAAGCACTAGTATTGGGAGTGGTTACTATCAAGGTTATGGGATTTAAGGTCCTATATCATTAGTTAGTTTATATTTTGTGTACATGTTCCAATGCATAGTGGGGCATGGGTTCTTTTCTTGTGGACCATGATAGTTTTCCACTCATTACATAAATTAATTGATCATTTCTTGTTTTCCTTGCTCTATATATAATTTAATGTATGACATAAGGTTTAAATAGTGTTATGTAGAAATAGCCAAAACATTAGACTAAAGAAGATTGAGTGGATTGGATTGTTATAATCTTGTTATGAATATTAATAAAAGCTTCATATCTATTTAGTAGTGGGATTTTTTGAAAGGGTTTCTCCATATAATTCTAGTGTTCATGAGGTTTGAATATTTATTTATTTTCTCCACTATTTCATTAATATTATTTGGTATATTGTATGTTTGATTAGACTTAAAGTGCCTCACCATTAGTTGATACTCCTACTATATATATTTACCTTGTTTGCAATAGTTTAGTCCATGTCAATAGTTGATTTGCACCCTTAATAACTTGGTGGGAATAGCAAGTATTTTTTATTAAATATAATCAATAATCATTGTAAAAGAAATTTTAAATCAAATGTTAGTCTAGAATGATTATTTGAGTGCTAGATAAACCATTTAAATTTAACCTTCATAATATTACTCTAAATATGTAGGTTTACCAACAAAAGGAATGATATTTATGTCTATTACATGACAATTACAAAATCATGACTATAATTCTTTAAATTATACTCATAATCTAATTTAATACTCATAAGATATTAAATCATTATTTTTCTCAAGAGACGTGTAATTAAATATCAAGAATATTCTTTAGTTTATTAGTCCACAAAATAATTTTAATATAGTCCATAACATTCAATTTTAAAATTCATAGAGTTGTTGGGATATTATCATACCACTAGCTATGGAAAAATTTAGGAAAGGGTGGGATATTACACTGCCCCCTATATTTGTGTGTTTTAGAGAAAATTAGCATGGAAGGTTTGCATTTCTCACAAATAAGAAAAAATCCTAAGAATAATGTACAATATTCTACTATATATTTTCATATTGTTGAGTTATGCCTTCCAAATTAAATGTCTATCTTTTCCTCTACAACGGTCCATTTATACATAGAACTATGGATTAATG
>VDFB02026320.1:145151485-145298065 GCA_007258455.2 Sequoia sempervirens | reverse complement strand
GGTAATTAAACCTTGATAATGAAATAATGATAAAATGACAGAATTGATAAATGAGCAAAGCTTGTTACACCTCACCAAACCCTTTAATGGCTCCCCTTAGAGGACTGAAGTCTAACAAATCTCTCCAAGGACTGAATCTTGCATGAAATGGCTTGATTGCTTGTTAGATCTTGATGCTTGAAATCTTTCTTGAAACTTGTAACCTACATCACAATGTTAGCTCTAAAAACATGCATTAAAACACATAAATATTGACATCATGATAGGATCTTGAATGCTGCAATAAATTACTAATATATCTTCTCTTTAATGCTCTTGATAGTAATATTTTCTCTTGTGAAAGTTTCCTTAATGCTAGATGTTTTTAATGGATAAAAAAGCTATGTATGTATAGGTGTTTCCTTAATTACCTGACAATTAAACACAAGCCAACCTTTGTAATTCAAATTTAGATCATTAAAATCTCACAAAAAACATATTAAAAAAGGGATCCACGACTTAGGGAGGACCCATTTTCCCTTGGGTGAATGGGTGGTAGGCCCTAAACCTAGGACAAACATTTTCCAAGATGTTTAATTAAGTGTAGGAATTAATTAAATGTGGGTTTCCCTTTTAGAAAATTAAATTAATTAATCTTGTGAATGTATACTTGGTCCAATAAAATGCTTAATTAAGTCCAATTAATTAAGGGGATGCAAACATAGTGTGAAAATATAGAGCACATTTTTAACACTACATTTAGCCCCCACTTTAGTGAGATTATGAGCTTATGCTCAAACTCACACTAAAATTGACAAATATATATCAAGAGGGTTCCAAGTTAATAAATGTTGATGGGATAGTATGGAAAGGATCAAGGAGGTTGTGCAAGCCCCCAAGATCAAGATCTTATTGCAACCAACATAAGTACAAAGGGACACACACATGTGTATGATATGAAGCAACAAGATAAGACACACAAACATATAGTGTCAAAATTAATGCAAGGAGGAAAGAAGGATGAACTATCAAGTTGTATTATGCTATATCTATCAAATACACTCATAAGGATGTAAAATCACTTATGAATCACATGGATCCATAGGAAAGCAAGTTGTGCTATGCTTAGTGGCCATGAAAAATATGTTCACATGGACTAGTGCATTCTAATATACACTTGGTGAGTCCTCAAGACAAATATGAGAAACACACACTAGGATGGTATGTACCCACAAAAGGGGTGGTTGATGGGAAATTCATGCCAAGTCTATAGTATCCCATATGTCAACCATACCAAAAGTTATACCTCTCAATAACTTTGATAAAATGCCACAACATGATGAAGATGTTATGCCAATGCTACACTAAGCTCAACCTCTATGAACAAAGTGGAGCAATAAATATTAAAAAAAATCACCTCAAGGGGTGCAAGTAAATAATGCCAATGCAATGATCACACTTCCTGGGAGATGTATGCTATCATCACTAAGAAGGGAACATGAAAAAAATGATCAGGGGAAAATATACCTCCCACTTAAAATGTAAATATACTTGTTATGTTGGTATTTTAAGTAGAAAGAGAGGAAGGGGGATCCTTGAAAAGAATGAACACCTCCAAAACTAGTTATCCTTGCCCCCCAAGCATAGAGAAAAATACAACTGCAAAGGACTATCATGTTGTTGCCAAGATAAACATGCTTGCACATGAGATCGTACCACTATGAATGGTAATGAGAAAGACACATAAAGCTACCAATTCCACATAGTGATGAACAACATGATGGGACAAAAATCAGTATGAATTAGATGAAATAGGTGCATCAACAAAAGAAAGAGCACCATAATCCTTAAGATGTTGAATATTATTACTCAAAGATTTACATTCATTGGTTGATGATCATGCACTCGATGATATGCATATAATGAGCTCTTATTGAAGAATTTCTTTCATGTTATTGGAGAGAGAGATATCAAGTGGGCTTGGAGAAGCCTCAACATGGTATTCTCTTGATCAATGGTAGAAGATGTTCCTTTATTTTGTGACAAAGATAATTCTTGCTTACTACAAGGTGTCATACATATACAAGACTCTCTATTTTGTGAAATTTTTGTACTCTCCATTAAAGGAGGGTGTAAAATTTAATGCACTCCAATAATCATTAAGACATGTGTTTGGAGATGAAGCAATATTTTTCCTAAGAGTGTTATGTGTGATGACATTGATATTAAGCGAAGGTTTTTTTGATGATTTCATTTCATTCAAAGGAAAATAACCAAGACCACTAGTTTTTTCTTGTGTGTAAGGGTCTATAGGGATACAAATACCTTGTTCTCTAGTACCACATCATTTTTCCATTATAGCCAAGTTATTTCAAGAGGTCATAAGCTCTTCCATAAAGTTTTTCAATTTCTTTTTGATTTGGTGGTTTCTCATAATCACACTCATCATATGTGGATGTATAATTTGTGTTTTCCTCTTCTTTTCTAATTTTTTTTGGACTCATGTGCTTTTGATGACTCAAATTATGTGAATATTATAGAAACTTCTTTCCCCTTTCTTGACTTGTGTGTAATCTTGTATTATCCCATGAATGTAGGTGTAAAATCTAATAAACCCAAACCATCATCCAATAGTTTTACGATTGATTTCTCTATTGGAAAAATAAGGACAAACAACTAAGAGGGGAGGGGGGTGAATCAATTGTCACAAAATAATAAACTTTTCAAACTTTACTTAACTTAATCTTAGATCTGATGAATAAGCAATTAACACATTCGAGAGATATAGAACACCATTTTTTTTTATGTGGAAACCCTTTTGGGGGAAAAACCACGGTGGATGTTAGTCCACAAGATTATACCTTGTTAAAAGTATAATGAGAAGTAATAAGGGGAATGCACATGCATTTAGGCACATTGCCTAGAGCTCACTGCTCAAATACAAAAGGGGCTCACTTCCCAACAATATAGAATAGGATTGAAATATGGAGGGTATGAACTGAAAGAAATAGCTTCTCCACAAGCTTGATTATAGTTCCAATTAAGTACATAAAACTCCTTCACAAACTTCTTCATGCTTTGCTTGAATTTCTTCACACTCTACTTTGTAATCGAATGATATTCACATATACACACATAAGAGAAAACTCAACACTTTTCGAACACACAACACTAATGAAAAAATCGCTCTTATATATCCGCTACGTGAGATTTCATCAATAAATTAGTCAGCTAGGAAAATAAAACATATTTGCAATGTCGGCCTAAATTCATGAATAAAATTTTAATGTGAATCCACCAAGGTCAGCCACAACATAGTGGAGACCCAAATTTAAAACTCCAACACAAAAAGACTTCAATTAATTTCACCTCGATGATCCACAACACGCTACCATCAACATGTCGGCCAAGAATAAGAAAAATGAATATATGCAGGAAAAATTTCTAACCACGAGCACACCGATCAATGTGGGCATACCACAAAGATAGAGCATGATATAGAAACATCCAAGAACACCAATAAATAATAGAGAAATATTTGCAGCAACTGTGATTTCGAGAATCACATAAAATTCATTCAAGAACACTGACAGAGACCATAGAAACACTATCAAACCACAACATGATCAAACCTATACATGGACCTCTAAATTTTTTTATAGATGGTCTAGATACACTCATCAAAAAACCCGTTAGTCCGCAATATCTAAACTTCAACATAAAGAACAAGACACCTTCAAGACCTACACAGTTCCACATGAAACCTATAACACTTTCTCTTACAAATTTCTCAATATCCTTGACATATACAACCTCTAGTACACCAAATGCTAATACTATTGACATCAATGACAACCACATATCAACAACACATCCACAACATCCAACAATCTCCCCTTTTGGAATTGATGGCAGCACATGATGTGAAAGATACCATCAACCCAACACACTTGCTTTACCTTTGGTTTTGACTCTTCTCCTCAACTTCTCTTCGATTCTTAAAGGGATTTTTCACATTGCACTTCTGCCCCTTTGATATCAATGGAAAAGGTAACCATGACCTTTTCATATACATTCTCTAAACCACATATCTGCACATCCAAATACTCCCCCTAAGTAGCATCCATGGAAACATCAATCCAGATTAAAATATAGCAATGTAGCTCATAGATTGATGCAAGTAAATGCATCTTCTTTGTTCTCATCAGGAGGGGTGACTACCCCTAGCATTCCTTTGAGATACTCAAAAGTATCCTTTAACAATGGTTTAGTAAATATGTCCTCTACAATTTTTTCTTTGGTAGGCACATACTCCAATCTGACTTCTTTCTCATTCACTTTCTTGCTCAAGAAATGAAACTTGATTGATATATGCTTAGTCTTAGAGTGTAGTACCGGATTCTTTGAAATATTTATTGCACTTGAATTTTCATAGTATATGGCAATAGGCTCTTCATATATCACCCTAATATCCTTCAAAATTTGTTTCATCCATATTACTTGAGACAATTCTTTGTAGCAGCAATATATTATGCTTTAGTAGTAGATAAAGAAATGGAATTCTACTTTTTGCTCAACCAGGACACCAAATTCTTCCCTAGGAAGAAAGCACCACCACTAGTACTTTTTTAGTCATCTACATCACCAGCCCAATCCACATCAATATATGCACTTAGAGTGAGATCATCATCCTTTGGATACCAAAGTCCAAAGTCAACTATTCTTTTTAGATATTTGAAGATCCTCTTAACAACAGTTACATGGGATTATTTTTTATTAGCCTGAAATATGAAAGCCATACATACAACATTCATAATTATATCTATTCTAGTCTGAGTTAAATAAATTAATCCATCGATCATTGACCTGTATCTAGTTTTATTTTCTTTAGGAGAATCATCATTCTATGTTAGCTTGCATCCGGTCACCATGGGAGTACCTACAGGCTTTGAATATTCCATCCCAAATTTCTTTAGTATCTCTCACACATATTTGGAATGAGATATGAATATCCCCTTGTCTAAATGGGTCACTTGTAATCCTAGAAATAACTTCATCTCTCCAATCATACTCATCTCAAATTCATGCTTCATCTCATTAGCAAAATTCATGCACAAACCATCATCTCCTCAAAAAATGATGTCATCAATAAAGACTTCTATAATTAATTATTTATCATGATCCAATTTGAAATATAAGTTGCTATCAATATTACCTTTAGTGAATCCAAGCTTCAGTAAGTATCTTTCCAATCTAGCATACTAGGCTCTGGGGTCTTGCTTGAGTCCATATAGAGCTTTCTTCAAGTGGCATACCATATCTTCCTTGTAAGTTAGCTAAAATCCATCATATTATTCAATATACTTCTTCTAGTTCTCCTTTCAGAAATGTTGACTTCACATCCATCTGATAGACTTTGTAGTCCTTGTATGCAGCATAAGCAAGCAATAATCTAATAGCTTCGATTCTAGCAACAAGGGAAAAAGTTTCTTCAAAATCAACATCTTCCATTTGAGAATACCTTTTACATACAAGTCTTCCTTTGTTCTAGACCACTTCACCTTGTTCATTCAACTTGTTCCAAAAAACCCATTTAGTACTAATCACATTTTTTTATTTAGGTTTGGAAACCAGTATCCATGTGTCATTCTTTTCAATTTGTGTTAGCTCTTCCTTCATAGCTTCCATCCAGTGTTCATCTTGATAGGCTTTAGTGACATTTTTAGGTTCAATCTTGGAAATTAGGTAGTATTCTTCTGCAATCTTCCTTCTAGTTTGCACTCATTTATTCTTATCTCTTATAATTTGGCTTTCAGAATGGTTTAGCTTTACATACCTTGGAGTTTTGGAATTTTCTTTAACTTCTAATTCTTCTAATCTTCCTTCAATACTTGCACTTGTCTCTACTTCCTAACTACCTTGACTTATCAGAACGAATTGAGGTTGCTTTACCAAAACAACTGGAACATATGGAACATATGGCACAATTTGAAGTTGATTTTGTGTCTGAATATTCTTCCCTTTGTTTGTATTTTCTTCATGAAAATCATATCCACAATATCTTGATGATTTGATAGAATCCTCATCAACTTTGACAGTTTCACTCTCAACCATCTTTCTTAGTCTTCTATTATGGCATCGGTAGGCCTTGCTCTTAGTAGAATAACCTAAAAATATTCCTTCATCACTTCATGCACAAAAATTTCTTGTATCATCATCTCTCTTGATATAAAATTTCCTTCCAAAGATCTTGAAATACTTAATAGTAGGCTTGTAACCAAACCATAGCTCAAAAGGGGTCTTACCAGAATTTTCATTAACATTTACCTTGTTTAAAGTATACATAGTAGTGCTTACAACTTCACTCTAGTGGATCTAGGGAATATTTACTTCTAACATCATTGCTCTAGCAACATCCAAAATTGTTCTATTCTTTCTTTCTGCATCTCCATTCTATTGAGGGTTCTAATTCCATGTTCTTCACAAAAAGAGTTGAACTCCCTAGAGGTGAACTCACCACCTCTTTCAAATCTCAAACACTTGATTTTCAGACCTTTCTCATTCTCTACCATAGTGTTGAAACTTTTGAATTTTTCTAGTGTTATAAACCAAGTTCAAACATGTAAACCAAAAAACCTTCCACAAAAGAGAAAAAAAAAAGCTTTGCATGAAGATGTGCAAATCAATATTATTCAGAATTAGGAAATTACATGAGATAAATTGATTTATAAAATAAATGAATGCATAACCCTAATGTTACCTTGAGTAACAAGATAGCTCAACAAGATAAGGATGACAATTATAATCTAGCAATTAAAATATTACCTAAGTAAACTTATGCAAAGTGTAATTAAATAATTAATTACACCAACACCCCCCCATAAGTGCAACTTAGGGAGACTAAAAAAAAGGATGCACCTAGAACTAAGATGAATGCAAGAAAGCATGAATGGGTCCTAGAAACAAGGCCTGATCAAGTACCCAGGTACAAATGCAATGAATGAGAAAGAGGAGAAAACCCAGTGGGACAAAACCCCCCTACAATGAGATGACCTACTGTAAAGAAGCACTAGAAGAATAATGTGGAGTAACACTAGAACCTAAATCTAGCAAGAAAGGAAAGATAATTTTGTTTACAATAAACCATATCATAATCATAATAATGCAACAGAAAACCCAATGCCATGGAACACTAGAAAACTCACAAACTGGAACCCTAGAACCTGTGAAGCAACAATAGATAAAATGATGCCCCCCATAAGAGGGAAGCTGTGAATCTCGATGTCAATGCCAAACTAAGACTAAAAATCTTCCATGGGAACAAGTACCATAAATATTCTAGAACATTAACCAAAAATTTAGTTGCCTTCAAACTGAGATGTGACCCAATGTGGATCAATAACCATAGGCTCTCAATCTGAAGTGTGAACCAATGTGAATTTGATATGTGTCAAGCTATAAGCATGATGTGGCCAAAAGAAACTACAAAAACCATATACAACTGTGAGCATAATTTTTTAAAATCTGCAAAAGCACTAAACTTCATACAAGGGTTAGCATTTTACAAATCTACCAAAATAAACTCCTATGAAATATCTTGCAAAATGCTTAAAACATGCAACAAAGAATGAGAAAAAGCAACAAGCATTATGAAAGAAAATCACAAGTTTACCTATTCCATAGTGGATTGGTGTCACATGTGCTAGTGACCCTTTCCCAACCCTTGATCAATAGCTAAAATGATGAAGTGCACTAGAGATGAAAACAAGATTATTTCTCAAACCAAGAGAGTAACCTTGCATAAAGTTGTGGATCCATGAGTGAGAATGAAGCCCCTATTTTATAGATTTTCTTGATGAGAGATTGGCCAAGATGGTGAATGTGGGACTAAAGATCCTCTAATGAGAAGATGACACTTGTCAAATGGTGAGTGGTCAATGTTTGTGCAAGATTTGGGAAGAGTTCCCATAAGAGGGAAAATTTGAATTCAAATTTGCAATAAATTTTGAGAGGGGGACAAGAAAAACAGCAATAAATGCCATGTTTGACTTGTCATGTTGAGGGAAAATGAGGTTTTTTAATAAATCAATAAAATTGATTTATTGTGCAAGTGGAGATATCTAGAGAATGCAAGTGGGATGGGATTAACATTTAATCAGGGTTAGATTAAATAGATGATGATTATGCTGATTTAATGTTGATTAGGTGAGTTGACCTTTAGGATTTAAATATTTGATTTATTTAAATCAGAAAAGGATGAAATATGATTTAGGATTTATTTAAATGAAGTCTTGATTATTTAATTAAATGGATGATGCAAGATGAAGGTTGAATGATAATGTTTATTTGATAACCTTAGGAAATGAGATTATTTAATGAATGGATGAAAGTGATGAATGGACCTAATGTGAGACCTAATTTGTGGATCGATCGAATGCATAATGTTAATTTTGCATGTCTACATTTTTCCCTCTTTGAAGCAATGTACTTGTTGCGTTGGTTCAAAAATAAACTTGCCATTGAAAATTCAAAAAATTCTGATTTTTAGGATGCCCGATGGAAAGAAGTATCTTGGTACATTGCCCCTTGAGAGATCGGCGAATAGATTCAATTTGAGGGTCGATCTCGCGATAAAGTTCAAAATGGATGGTTATGGATGACGATGCAAATGAGATGATTTTAAGATGCTTAGAATAAAAATCTATATTATCCTAAACAACTTAAATGATGATATGATATGAGATGATGGATGACATGGATGATGTGATATGTTATGATTATGCAATGGATGATTTATGAGAGACTAACAGATCTATATTATGATGATGATTATGCAATGCATGTGAAATGATCGATGTTTCCTATGATGTATGATATGATATGATATGTGGTATCTTTGGGGTTTGTAGATGCAGGATGGATGCATGATGGATGCATGACGATGCATGATGTTAGCGTGGAAATCAGATATGACAAGAGGATCCCACAAGTCCATGATTGGTCAAGACTTTATTAGAGATGATGATGATGATAGATAAATGTTGATGATGATGATTCGCTTATCAAGGATTGGGATTTTCAAAGGGTCACTTACTTTATGTTTGATAACATGCCTAAGCACGATGCATCAAGGTATGAACGACCAGGATGGCGTTGTACTTAGTGTGATAGACTTTGACTGAACAAGTAGATAGGAGTATTCTTGTTCACACTTGACATATGGAAACCTTGCTAGGGCACCTAACAAAGCAAGTATTCACCAAGTTATTTTACAAGAACGTCCAACAAGCACGCAGACAAAAGAATAATGATCGTTGCCCCATTCCTATCTCTCTAAATCCTTCGTTAGGATATCATCGAGAGGTCCTTGGAATGAGCACAATAAGATAAATCAAAAGAAAAGATCAAGTACACAAACAAGCCAATGTTCTTCATACCTTCAGCCAAAGAGATGTGTTTTGATAGGATAAGAATCCAAAGTGATATCCAAAATGATGCCCATTGTCGGAACGATATATCCTAGGACATGGATTGTATACGATGATGATGGTTTGATAAGTTGATTGATAGGTTGTTGATATAAGGTTGATTGACATGTTTGCGACTGATCAAGAGTTTGATTTTGTTTTAAAATTTTGTTGTTTCGATTTTGATTTTACGATTGAAGCTTTGATTTTGCCAATTGTTGTGATTGTTTCTATTTGTGTTGCCAAAGGATGAAGGTGATGATCCGTTTATTATGGATGATTGATTATTGCAGGTGCAAGCGAGATGAGATTAATGGATTTTTTCAAATATTTGGATGTTTTTGACGTTTTGAAATGTTTTGAGGCTGTTTTTGGATTTTGGATTTTTCAAATGTTTTGATTTTCAAATTTTCAATGTTTTTGGATTTTGATGTTTTTCGAATGTTTTTTTGGATTTTGGTGTTTTTCGAATTTTTTTGGATTTTGATGTCTCAGGGGCTGATCAAAGATTAGCCTTGCCTACGTTTAAGCTCAAAGATGATGTAGTTCAGATTTCAATGTTTTTGATGTTTTTTGCTTTTTGAGTGTTTTTTGGATTATGATATGATTTGGATGTTTTTGGATTTTGATGTTTTTCAAATGTTTTTGGATTTTTGATGTGATTTTGGATGTTTTTGGATTTTTGTGTCTCGGGGGCTAATCAAAGACGAGCCTTGCCTACGTTTAAGCTCAGAGACGACGTAGTTCGGATTCCAATGTTTTTGATGTTTTTCAGATTTTTTGAGTGTTTTTGGATTATGATATGATTTGGATGTTTTTGGATTTTTGATGTTTTGGATGTTTTTGGATTTTCGCATGATTTTGATGATTTCGATATGGATGTGTGTGATGATATCAGTGCTTTGTTTGGGATTTTTCTGAAAACCAAGCTAAGGTTGATTGATTGGATCGATGGATGGATGATGATGATAACATTGTTGAGGATACACAACAATGCAAGGATTTGATTGATCATGATTGATGATGATAACATTGTTGAGGATGCACAACAATGCAAGGATAGTGTTAAGCAACACAATGATCGGGAAGGATATCCCAAGATAATGATGGATTGATTGGATTTTGATTGATCGTGATTGATGAAGCTTGATTTGAAACAAAAGATTTTTTAGATGATGTGATGTTGACGTTGAAGAATGTGTTAGATGCAACTAATATCGATTGTTTGGATTGATGTTCGATTGAAGATGAAATTTGATAAGGACATGTTTTCATCAAAATATGCCATGAGCTAATGATTTGGATTTTTTCTCAATAGTGGTTTCGACCAATTTTGTTTCATGTTTGCCAATGTTCAGATCGCCACATGAGTTGGAGGATATAGATCAAGATTTACTCCTGAAGCAAAATGTAAATATCTGTCCCCAATGTCTAGCAATGTATGGAATGTGATGGGATGGATGGATGGATAAGGTAAGTACACAAAGGATGCCAAGGATTATCTTGCAATAAGATAAGGTGTTTGGATAAAGAATGCTCATTTGGATAATGCTTCATGCCTCAGATAACATAGGATAGGATAGGATCAATGAAAATGACCCATGTCAAGATTTTTACCGTAAGCAAGCATAAAGTGTGCTCCAAAATTTTCATCAAGATCAAGATAACTTGGATGATGGATGCAGATGGATGAAAATGGATTGGATCAATGGTTTATGGATGAATGGATTTATTATGGATAAGATGGATGGAATGCTCAATTTATTATGGATGGGATGAGATGCTTTCTCCTGAAGTGGCACACATAGATGCTCGATTCTACACATGACACATGTTTGCCAGGTTTTCATCATGGTCTTGCCCAAAGCGCCGCCCATGCGGTTTTCACTAGAGGATTATTTTTATCTTTACTATTTTCAATCCTTTTTCTGATTTTTTTGGATTTTTTTCTTTTTTTGATTTTTTTGTATTTTTCTAAAAGATTCATGTTGAACCACCTGGTGGTGTTGACATAGATGCCCCTGTCATAATTTTCCATTGATATCTTGCTTGAAGAAGCTGCTTTGCCAAGATACGTGCACTTGAATACAATTCTTTGGATTTTTGATATGCTTCATTAATATCGGAGTTGAATTTGTCTTTGTGTGCACATCGCGATAGATTGCCTTCTAAATCCTTATGATGAAGGGTTGTTGCCAATACACGGTCAATGTAAGAATTGGATATTATGTGTGGAGGCATGGATGGAGTGTGTTTAGGGATAAGAGATGGATTGGTTGAGAGTTTGGAACCTTTGACTCTCCAAACTTGGGAAGATGAGCAATGATGGGTGGATATGGAAGTGTGCATGGAATTAGGACCAACTGCTTGATACACTTTGTATGTCGCTTGAGAAACTTGTTTTTACTTTTGCAGACAACTTTGATGGATACTTTTCCCTTTTTTATTTTGCCCCATAGTTTCTTTGACTGATGGAATTTGATAGGGATGATCTTTCTTTGTATTTTTTGGTATCCATGCGTATTTGATTTGTCCATCATGCTTCTTAGCTTCTTTTTCTTTGATAATGTTCTTTGTTCTTTGATATAACTCTTTCTTTCGATGTTGGTCCCAATTCATGGATGGGATGATAGGTGGATGAAGATTCATGGCATGGCTGGTTGTAGTATTGGCACTAGTTTCATCATAAGGACTCTTCATGCTCCCTATGTTGACGTTTGCTTGAGATGAAGTTTCCCCCAATATTGTGGTAGTACCTTCGTTCTTTGACTCTTCCTATTCTGAGATGTCTTGTTTAGTAAACAAGCTCTGACAAATGACCACCGTAGTTGACGTTCTTTCAATTTGCTGCTCTGCTAACTCTGAATGTTATATTTGACTTGTTTTGTTGAGCGGATAATGATGGATATCTTTATTCATGATGTCCTCAATTTGAGTTTGGGACATATTTGATCCTAATGTTGACAACTCCGTTTGATTGTAGGAGTTAAGAATTTGCTCTTTTTGTGTAACAAAATTTTGTTCTAGATCAAGATCATCTACGTGTCCATCCATAGAAAGCATCTCATGGGTAGATGGAGGAGTATGTGCTAGATGGATATGATCATCTTGCATAGATAGGAGAGTGTTCATTAGATTATTGTAGTATCTTGAAGATACAAATTCTTGATCTTGATTAATTTCGGAGTTGCTTTTGACATGCTTTGGATCAAGTTCTTGACATGGGGCAACTTCAAAGGATGGATTTCTTACAAAGGACTTTTGGATGTCGACATTAGGCATGGTCAAGTTCAAGGTTCCTTCAGCATCTGTAACCATGAGGTCAAAGGGGATCAACATGTTTTGAAAATGACCATTGCTAGACCTTAGTGAAATATTTTGATCTTGCTTTGTAATAACTTCTTGAGATATGTCCTCTAACTCATAAGGCAATGTAGAGACATTTTCAATATGATCATTGGTCAATGGATCATACATTATGTCAATTGGATCAAATAATCCTAAACCTCCTTGAAAGAGATCACTAAAAAGTGGCTCTTGATGTATGGTGAGTTGATCATCGGATTGTGTAGATATATCTTCAATGTGCTCCTCGATGGAGAGGTTTTGATCATTATTTTCGACAATTGTGATGGAGAGATTGTGAATGTCTTCGACCATAGCATCAAGTGATGTTGATATTTCTTGAATTGGCTCATTGTCAAGTTTTGTTGGTGGATTTTGATTGTGATTCAAAAGTGACTCTTGACATATGTCGATTCGATCATTGGATGAAGTAAATGTGTGCTCAGTGATGGATTGATCTTGATCCTTGATTTCAATAGTTGTCATCTTTTGTGTTTGTGCTCATGTTGGTTGGGTAGCTTGAGAGGATTGTTGCACTTGTTGAGCTTGTGTTGCTTGTTGCATAGCTAGATATTTTTGGAATCCCTTTTGAAAAGCATCTTGTAATGTTGTGTTGTATTGGCTTGATGTTGTGGAAATTGTTGGTGGTGGGGGTGGTGGATTCAAAATCATGTTGGATGTAGTGCCAAGTGTTTGAGATACACTCGGAGCAATCATGGTAGTGAGGGGTTGAGATGTGATGGGTGTGATAGTGGTGTTTGGAATGATTGAAGGGATAGTGATGGTTGGAATGACCGAGGTGATAGGTCCTTGGGAGACCGTATTTAGACTTGGGATCAATGTTGTTGTTTGATTAGATACCATCCATTGGTGTGATGTCAATGGTATATTCGAAAGATTTGACGTGATGGTTTGATTGGTGTTATGTGGATTGATTTGGGTGGCGTGATTGGTGCTAGGTAAAGGGGGAAGCCCTAAACCAAGGAATGATGTTGGTAATGGTGGTGGAGATTTCCCTTGGCGCAATGCCTCAACTATTTTGGAAAGTTCTGCAATTTGATCTCGCCAAATTTTTTCTTGATTTTGATCTTGACTCACTTGAGATAGTTGATTTGGCTTTTGTTTAAGCAGATTTGGGATGCCTACTTGTGGATTTTGAATGGGATTATGTGAAAATTGACTTTGGATAATGTTCTGATTTGGGATGATATTCAGATTTGGCATGATAGAATGAACATTGTTGGTATTGGGAATCATTTTTCCAAAGTTTTTTGAGTTAGGATTCATGTTTTGAAAACTTGCACTTGGTACATCCACATTTGGTTTGTAGGGATTTGGTGGAATGATGTTGCTCGTTTGAAGACTCATGTATTGATTGTTTGGAGGATAGACTTGTAAGTTTGGACTTTGATTTAAATCTATCATGGGGAGATGTGTTCCAAAATTTAGATTGGGCATACTCACATTCATTGTGCTATTGATATTCGTAGGAGATAGTGATCCTATGTATGGATGTGAGTTTCCATAATCCCATGATTTTGTGAGGCTTGGATAGTTTGGTTGGTTTGGACCGCTCATGAAGTATGAATCTAGTTTATATTCCATGTTCTTCTTATGTTTTGACCTTGTTGACCTCTAAGGTGTTCTAGGATCAATGATGAGATGAAGGATGAAAGGTGTAAATGATATGAATGATGAACGTTTAGGGACTTTGTATCAATGCTATACTTAGGGATTTTGATTTCGATTGGTTGATTTGGATGATGAGCTTGTAAACCCTAAGATGTTAAATGTTATCTTAGGATGAACTTGTTCAAAGGATTGCTAAGTTAACTAGAGGTATGAGAAAGGATACATTCCCATGCCCCCTAACTAAACAAGGTGATTTTGATTTTGATGATGTGCCTAAGTCTAGAATGATGTTTGCAAAGATCTAAAGTTGTTTTGGTGAGATAGTATTTTCTTCATGTTTTGTTGTATGCTTTCAACTAATTTATCTAATCTTTTTTTGTTTTGATGGCATCATGAAGCATGTTCATTTATTTCATATGGATGTTGAGGGTTCACTTTGCTTGAATACTAATCATGCTTATTTATGTTAGTTTTTAACCAAAATACAAGATCAAATCTCAAATGAAGAGAGTGACCTTGCAAGATTGTGGAGAGATGGTGAATCCCCTATTTTATAGATTTTCTTGATGAGAGATTGGCCAAGATGGTGAATGTGGGACTAAAGATCCTCTAATGAGAAGATGACACTTGTAAAATGGTGAATGGTCAATGGTTGTGCAATATTTGGGAAGAGTGCCCATGAGAGGGAAAATTTGAATTCAAATTTGCAATAAATTTTGAGAGGGGGACAAGAAAAACAGCAATAAATGCCATGTTTGACTTGTCATGTTGAGGGAAAATGAGGTTTTTTAATAAATCAATAAAATTGATTTATTGTGCAAGTGGAGATATCTAGAGAATGCAAGTGGGATGGGATTAACATTTAATCAGGGTTAGATTAAATAGATGATGATTATGCTGATTTAATGCTGATTAGGTGAGTTGACCTTTAGGATTTAAATTTCTGATTTATTTAAATCAGAAAAGGATTAAATATGATTTAGGATTTGATTTAAATGAAGTCCTGATTTATTTAATTAAATGGATGATGCAAGATGAAGGTTGAATGATAATGTTTATTTGATAACTGACCTTAGGAAATGAGATTATTTAATGAATGGATGAAAGTGATGAATGGGCCTAATGTGAGACCTAATTTGACTGAATTTGATCGAATGCATAATGTTAATTTTGCATGTCTACAACAACCCATGTGAGTTGTCATCAATATCAAGATGGAGATCAAAATGCAACTACACTCTAATCAGATTATTATGCAAGAAACCCCCCTGATGGAACTTTATATTAGTTCATTTATTACAACCCCTAATGATTACAAAATGAGAGAATACAAAACATGCATAAATGAGAGAGAAAAAGTAAACCTAGTACAAGAAAAAAAGAATGAGTGCATGCAAAAACTAAAGTTCACAACTACCTCAGACCTCATATCTATGTAGAGGATTGAACCAACATTCCAACACCGTGAGAATGGCGAAAAAATGATAAGCGAGTTAAAAGATATGTCTCCCAAAGTGAAAACAACAACATCTAACTTTCGAGGCCAAAAAAGACATCAAAATAGAAAAACCAAAAAATTAGAACTCCACCATTACAAATTTCATCGAACCAGCTTTCTGACGATATATCATTTTCAAAAAAAGGCCTCTTTTTGAAAAAGTTACACAAAAAAGAAAAAGGCCTTGTAAAAGGGCACTTCTAGCACTAAACAAGCGCAAAAAATAAGCCCTCAAGGGCTAGTAGCAAGTCACCCACGTGACCACAGGCTCTAGCGGGGGGCTAAATCATAGGCTCTTGATCACATATGTGACCTTCAACAAAGGCAAGGGGCCCGCAAGAGCTGAGCGATGGGCTCCCAGTCCTCCAAAGGATTGTGGCTAACCACTAGAGACTTGGCGGGGGCTAGAGATGTAGCACCCAAATGCCAATAGGACCACAAGTGTGGTCATAGGGCTATAGATGAGAGGTAGGCTAGTGTTGAAGGGGTGGTGTGGCTTGATGGGAGTGGCATAGGGGTGGTGCGGTGTTGATTTGAATGGGCTGGACAAAAACCAAATGGTTTTTTAATGATTTTTTTAATTTTTGGACCTTGAACTATGTGCCTTGGGACCGTACGACCTTGGGGAAATTTTTTTTCTCTCCAAACAACTGTGTCCAAAATGGAAAAAAAATATATGAAAATAGGGGTTTTTGGGTGTTGCGGACTCAATGGTGAGGTTTGTTTTTCCTAAAAATGCCTAGAAAATTAGGCTACCCCTAGATCTTGCAAAAAAATCATCGAGTTTGAAACCCTCACAGATCTAGCAAACAGTGATAAAAATTAATAAAATAAAAGCCAATCCTGACTCTTTCCAATGCTTTGAATCCAATGGAGATGCCCAATCTGATCCAAAATGCTGCATAGATGAACTCAAGGTATGAAACCCTCGAGGAACCCCGAACAACTCTGCATTGAATTTCTCAAAAAATATGAGAAGGGGTTGCCAATCAAAGCTCTAATATCATGTTAGAAACCAAGACCAGACATGCAAACCAAAAAAACTTCCATAGAAGAGAAAATTAAAAAAAAAGCAAAGCTTTGCATGAAGATGTGCAAATTGATATTATTCAGAATTAAAAAATTACATGAGATAAATTGCTTTATAAAGGAAATGTATGCATAACCCTAATGTTATCTTCAGCAACAAGATAGCTCAAAAAGATAAGGATGGAAATTATAACCTAGGAATTAAAATATTACTTAAGTAAACTTATGCAAAGTGTAATTAAATAATTAATTACATCAACATCTAGTGCTTCACTTTTTTCTATTAAAAAGGAAACCCATATCACTCTAGAATAATCAACAATAATCAACATAAAATACCTTTCTCCATGAATACTTTTGATTCTGGAGGGACCATAGAGGTCAGTATGTAGCAGCTCCACCAAATCATTTGAATGAAACTATTTTCTTCAGAATGAGACTCTAGTTTCTTTACCCATCTAGCATTCCTTACAAATTGTGTTAGTAGGCTTCACTACCTTAGGTAGATCTCTTAATGCTTGAGTGGAACTTACCTTGACAATGTTATCAAAATTTACATGACACAACCTTCTATGCCACAACCAACTTTCATCTACTTGAGCAATTAAACAACTCCCACTAGCAGTACTCAGGTGAAAAATATTACCTTTTGTCTATTTACCAGTAGCAATCATATTGCCAGAAATTCCACGTATCTTTCATCTTCCATTTTTGAATTGTAGATCATATCCTTTTCCCACCATCTGTCAAACACTCAAAAGATTGTGCTTCAAGCCTTCAACATAAAAAACATCATTAGCATTAGCCTTACCACCAAGATAAATAGAACCTCTTCCATGAATCACACCAACATTGTTGTGTCCAAATCTTTCAACACCACCATCATATTTCTCTAGACTTACAATTTTTTTTTTATCACCAGTCATATGATGTGAGCATCCACTATTAATAACCCACTCATCCTTTTCTTCAACTCAGGTTGCAAGAGCTTTCTTTTCTTTAGTAGACTCAATAGCCACATGACTATTTTCAATGGTAGCAATGAAAACCCATTCATCTTCATTTATAGTATCTTTATCAGACTCATCATCAATCACTCCTTCTTTAGCAAAGTAACATTTCTTTTGGAATCTAGACTTGTTAGGCTTAGTTCTAAGGACCCTTTTAGGACATCTTGATGCAAAATGACCTATTTTACTACATGAAAAACATTTAATAGGTAAAACTCCTTCATACTTACCTTTCCTTCTTCCTTCTTTCTTTATAATCAATACTTCCAATTCTTCTACCTCTCTTTCTTTTTCTTCAAGCTACTTCAGTTCTTCATCATGCTTGGATATCTTTCTAGAACACTCTCCCAGACTATATATTTTCTTGTTACTTCAAAATATAGTAACCTTGAATGCAAATTTAGTCTTCGGAATAGATTCACCAAATTCACTTAATTGAAAAGCAACAAGCTTACCAACCAATGTATTTCTTGACATATTTGTTACTGATCTGAGCTCCTCAATAGCATGAGCCTTCACTTTGTAGGAGGGAGAAAAGGATCTGAGTATCTTAGCCACAATTTCATCCTCATCTAGAGAACCACCGACACATGTAATACCCATCACTATTTCATTTACTCTTTGCATAAAAGAGGTGATATTTTCATCTTCACTCATCTTCAAATTTTCATACTTTCCTTTTAGACTTTGTAGTTTAGCCATCTTCACTTGTGCATCTCCTTCATACAAATTTTCTAGCTTCATCCAAATCTCATGTGTTTTCTACAATCCTACCACATTAGCCATCTTTGAATCTGTCAGAGCACTCACCGAAGCTTCTATAGCCCTAATATTATTTTTAGTATCTTTGATCTCATCAGTAGTGGAGGGACCATTCTCAAGAATAACATATGGATCTATTGTAATCTTTCAATAGGCTTCACCAATACACCTTAGGTGACATCACATCCTGGCTTTCCACAATGATTAGTTAGTTCCATCAAATCATGGACTGTCCTTCTTGAATGTTTCCATCTCGAATCACCTCAAGCTTTCAAACTTCTTCAGAGGAACCAAATCTGATACAAATTGTTGGAAAAATAAGGACAGACAACTAAGAGGGGGGGTGAATCAGTTGTCACAAAATAATAAACTTTTCAACATTTACTTAACTTAATCTTAGATATGATGAATAAGCATTTTACGATAAGCAATTAACACATTAGAGAAACATAAAACATCAAGATTCTTTTACATGGAAACCCTATTAGGGTAAAAACCATAGTGGATGTTAGTCCACAAGATTATACTCTATTAAAAGCATAATGAGAAATAATAAGGGGAATGCACATGCATTTAGGCACATTGCCTATAGCTCACTACTCAAATACAAAAGGGGCTCACTTCCCAACAATACTTAATAGGATTAAAATCCAGAGGGTATGAACTAAAATAAATAGCTTTTTCATAAGCCTAATTATAGTTCCAATTAAGCACAAAAAAATCCATAAAATTCTTCACACTTTGCTCGAACTTCTTTACACTATGCTTTGTAATTGAATGATGTTTGCATATACACACATAAGAGCACAATCAACACTTTTCCAATACACAACACCGATGAAACAATCACTCTTATATCTGCTACATGAGATTTCATCAATAACTTAGTCAGCTAGGAAAATAAAACATATTTGCAATGTCGGCCCAAATTTACAAATAAAATTTTAATGTGAATCCACCAAGGTTGGCGACAACATAGTGGAGACCCAAATTTAAAACTCCAACACAAAAAAAAATCAATTAATTTCACCTCTATGATCCACAACATGCTACCATCAATATGTCAGCCATGAACAAGAAAAATGAACATATACAAGAAAAAATTATGACCATGAGCACACTGATCAATGTGGACATACCACAAATATAGATCATGATCTAGAAACATCCAAGAACACCAAGAAACAATAGAGAAACATCTGCTGCAACTGAGATTTCCAGAATCACATAAACTTCATTCAAGAACACTGAAAAAGACCACATAAACACTGTCAAACCACAACATGATCAAATCTATATGCAAACCTCTAAAAATTTTGGTAGATGGTCTAGATACACTCATCAAAAAACTCTTTAGTCCACAGCAACTGAACTTCAACGTAAAGAAAAAGATGCCTTCAAGACCTGCATAGTTCCATAGGAAACCTGGAACACTTTCTTTTACAATTTTCTCAATATCCTCAATATATGTAGCCTCTAGTACACCAAATGCTAATAGTTTTGACATCAATGACAACCACATATTAGCAAAACATCCACAACATCCAACATTCTCTTCTTGTATCGGTTCCACTTTTGCAGTTGTTGTCAATGTTCTAAGAGGATAATTCCTATTTTAGTTTGCAAACAATTTTCCGATTATAGGTCATCTTTGATTGTGTAAACCTTGTTGCTGTAAATGTACTTTAATAGATTATGCAATGTTGAAGGCACCACATTCATTGTATGAATACAAGGTCTACCTAGGAGAATATTATATGATATTTGTTGAGGCATAACATGAATAGGAGTTTTCAATGTTATATTTCCCACTTTAACAGGTAGTGTTATCACACCAAGAAGTTGTTTTTCTACATTGTTAAATCCTCAAATAGCTAAAGAGTTGGGTTGAATTTTTCTCTTGTCTACTCTAATTTTATCTACAAGATTTACACTACAAAAATTAAGGGTTAAACCATTTTCAATGAGAGTTATTTTTATTCCAAGTCTACTAATGACGTCCACTATCACGAAGGCCTTAATTTGGTTTTGTACCTCCAATGGAGGTAAATTATCTTAATGAAATATAATGTCTAAGTTGATTGAGTTTATACCTTGAATTAGGGATACTACATCATTAGGTTGATTTAATGGAACTGAAGTAGTAATGGTTTGAGGTTGCCTATTATTCCTTTTATTATATGTGTGAGCAATAGTATTTTTGGTTAATAGATTAGGAACCTTGAGAAATGATAAATTATTTAGCCTTGAGAGGTGCAATTGTTTCCAATAGCTATGGAAAGTTCACAATTTGATTTGTGAATTTCCTTTGAATTTTGTTTGTACAACTCCCTTGTGTGGTATGCAATGAATTTAACTAGCCAAACTAAATATATGTATGCTTTTAACCAGAAAGAAAGAAAGGAAAAATTAATAAAATAAAAGCCAATCCTGACTCTTTCCAATGCTTTGAATCCAATGGAGATGCCCAATCTGATCCAAAATGTTGCATAGATGAACTCAAGGTATGAAACCCTCGAGGAACCCCAAACGACTCTGCATTGAATTTCTCAAAAAATCTGAGAAGGGGTTGCCAATCAAAGCTCTAATATCATGTTAGAAACCAAGACCAGACATGTAAGCCAAAAAACTTCCATAGAAGAGAAAGTTAAAAAAAAAGCAAAGCTTTGCATGAAGATGTGCAAATTGATATTATTCAGAATTAAGAAATTACATGAGATAAATTGCTTTATAAAGGAAATGTATGCATAACCCTAATGTTATCTTCAGCAACAAGATAGCTCAAAAAGATAAGGATGGAAATTATAACCTAGGAATTAAAATATTACTTAAGTAAACTTATGCAAAGTGTAATTAAATAATTAATTACATCAACATCTAGTGCTTCACTTTTTTCTATTAAAAAGGAAACCCATATCACTCCAGAATAATCAACAATAATCAACATAAAATACCTTTCTCCATGAATACTTTTGATTCTGGAGGGACCATAGAGGTCAGTATGTAGCAGCTCCACCAAATCATTTGAATGAAACTATTTTCTTCAGAATGAGACTCTAGTTTCTTTACCCATCTAGCATTCCTTACAAATTGTGTTAGTAGGCTTCACTACCTTAAGTAGATCTCTTAATGCTTGAGTGGAACTTACCTTGACAATGTTATCAAAATTTACATGACACAACCTTCTATGCCACAACCAACTTTCATCTACTTGAGCAATTAAACAACTCCCACTAGCAGTATTCAGGTGAAAAATATTACCTTTTGTCTATTTACCAGTTGCAATCATATTGCCAGAAATTCCACGTATCTTGCATCTTCCATTTTTGAATTGTAGATCATAGCCTTTTCCCACCATCTGTCCAACACTCAAAAGATTGTGCTTCAAGCCTTCAACATAAAAAATATCATTAGCATTAGCCTTACCACCAAGATAAATAGAACCTCTTCCATGAATCACACCAACATTGTTGTGTCCAAATCTTTCAACACCACCATCATATTTCTCTAGAATTACAAATTTGTTTTTATCACCAGTCATATGATGTGAGCATCCACTATTAATAACCCACTCATCCTTTTCTTCAACTCAGGTTGCAAGAGCTTTCTCTTCTTTAGTAGACTCAATAGCCACAGGACTATTTTCAATGGTAGCAATGAAAACCCATTCATCTTCATTTATAGTATCTTTATCAGACTCATCATCAATCACTCCTTCTTTAGCAAAGTAACATTTCTTTTGGAATCTAGACTTGTTAGGCTTAGTTCTAAGGACCCTTTTAGGACATCTTGATGCAAAATGACCTATTTTACTGCATGAAAAACATTTAATAGGTAAAACTCCTTCATACTTACCTTTCCTTCTTCCTTCTTTCTTTATAATCAATACTTCCAATTCTTCTACCTCTCTTTCTTTTTCTTCAAGCTACTTCAGTTCTTCATCATACTTGGATATCTTTCTAGAACACTCTCCTAGACTATATATTTGCTTGTTACTTCCAAATATATTAACCTTGAATGCAAATTTAGTCTTCGGAATAGATTCACCAAATTCACTTAATTGAAAAGCAACAAGCTTACCAACCAATGTATTTCTTGACATATTTGTTACTGATCTGAGCTCCTCAATAGCATGAGCCTTCACTTTGTAGGAGGGAGAAAAGGATCTGAGTATCTTAGCCATAATTTCATCCTCATCTATAGAACTACCGACACATGTAATACCCATCACTATTTCATTTACTCTTTGCATAAAAGAGGTGATATTTTCATCTTCACTCATCTTCAAATTTTCATACTTTCCTTTTAGACTTTGTAGCTTAGCCATCTTCACTTGTGCATCTCATTCATACAAAGTTTCTAGCTTCATCCAAATCTCATGTGTTTTCTATAGTCCTACCACATTAGCCATCTTTGAATCTGTCAGAGCACTCACCGAAGCTTCTATAACCCTAACATTATTTTTAGTATCTTTGTTCTCATCAGTAGTGGAGGGACCATTCTCAAGAATAACATATGGATCTATTGTAATCTTTCAATAGGCTTCACCAATACACCTTAGGTGACATCACATCCTGGCTTTCCACAATGATTAGTTAGTTCCATCAAATCATGGACTGTCCTTCTTGAATGTTGCCATCTCGAATCACCTCAAGCTTTCAAACTTCTTCAGAGGAACCAAATATGATACAAATTGTTGGAAAAATAAGGACAGACAACTAAGAGGGGGGGTGAATCAGTTGTCACAAAATAATAAACTTTTCAACATTTACTTAACTTAATCTTAGATATGATGAATACGCATTTAACCATAAGCAATTAACACATCAGAGAAACATAAAACATCAAGATTATTTTACATGGAAACCCTATTAGGGTTAAAACCATAGTGGATGTTAGTCCACAAGATTATACCCTATTAAAAGCATAATGAGAAATAATAAGGGGAATGCACATGCATTTAGGCACATTGCCTATAGCTCACTACTCAAATACAAAAGGGGCTCACTTCCCAACAATACTTAATAGGATTAAAATCCGGAGGGTATGAACTAAAATAAATAGCTTTTTCACAAGCCTAATTACAGTTCCAATTAAGCACAAAAAAATCCATAAAATTCTTCACACTTTGCTTGAACTTCTTTACACTATGCTTTTTAATTGAATGATATTTGCATATACACACATAAGAGCACAATCAACACTTTTCCAATACACAACACCGATGAAACAATCACTCTTATATCTGCTACATGAGATTTCATCAATAACTTAGTCAGCTAGGAAAATAAAACATATTTGCAATGTCGGCCCAAATTTACAAATAAAATTTTAATGTGAATCCACCAAGGTCGGCCACAACATAGTGGAGACCCAAATTTAAAACTCCAACACAAAAAAAATTCAATTAATTTCACCTCAATGATCCACAACATGCTACCATCAATATGTCAGCCAAGAACAAGAAAAATGAACATACACAAGAAAAAATTATGACCATGAGCACACTGATCAATGTGGACATACCACAAATATAGATCATGATCTAGAAACATCCAAGAACACCAAGAAACAATAGAGAAACATCTGCTGCAACTGGGATTTCCAGAATCACATAAACTTCATTCAAGAACACTGAAAAAGACCACATAAACACTGTCAAACCACAACATGATCAAATCTATACGCAGACCTCTAAAAATTTTGGTAGATGGTCTAGATACACTCATCAAAAAACTCTTTAGTCCACAACAACTGAACTTCAACGTAAAGAACAAGATGCCTTCAAGACCTGCATAGTTCCATAGGAAACCTGGAACACTTTCTTTTACAATTTTCTCAATATCCTCAACATATGTAGCCTCTAGTACACCAAATGCTAATAGTTTTGACATCAATGATAGCCACATATTAGCAAAACATCCACAACATCCAACATTCTCTTCTTGTATCGGTTCCACTTTTGCAGTTGTTGTCAATGTTCTAAGAGGATAATTCCTATTTTAGTTTGCAAACAATTTTCTGATTATAGGTCATCTTTGATTGTGTAAACCTTGTTGTTGTAAATGTACTTTAATAGATTATGCAATGTTGAAGGCACCACATTCATTGTATGAATACAAGGTCTACCTAGGAGAATATTATATGATATTTGTTGAGGCATAACATGAATAGGAGTTTTCAATGTTATATTTCCCACTTTAACAGGTAGTGTTATCACACCAAGAAGTTGTTTTTCTATATTGTTAAATCCTCAAATAGATAAAGAGTTGGGTTGAATTTTTCTCTTGTCTACTCTAATTTTATCTACAAGATTTACACTACAAAAATTAAGGGTTAAACCATTTTCAATGAGAGTTATTTTTATTCCAAGTCTACTAATGACGTCCACTATCACGAAGGCCTTAATTTGTTTTTGTACCTCCAATGGAGGTAAATTATCTTAATGAAATATAATGTCTAAGTTGATCGAGTTTATACCTTGAATTAGGGATACTACATCATTAGGTTGATTTAATGGAACTGAAGTAGTAATGGTTTGAGATTGCCTATTATTCCTTATATTATATGTGTGAGCAATAGTATTGTTGGTTAGTAGATTAGGAACCTTGAGAAATGATAAATTATTTAGCCTTGAGAGGTGCAATTGTTTCCAATAGCTATGGAAAGTTCACAATTTGATTTGTGAATTTCCTTTGAATTTTGTTTGTACAACTCCCTTGTGTGGTATGCAATGAATTTAACTAGCCAAACTAAATATATGTATGCTTTTAACCAGAAATCAAGAAAGGAAAAATTAATACAGGGAAAATTCCTAATACTAAGTGCAGTAGAAAATACTAAAAAGAATAGATCAAAGACTAGTAAACATAGAATAGATTGTTCAAACTACTGGCACAAAGACTAGCTACAAAGAATTAAATAACAAGATTACTAGCTCGATATTACTTATAAACTAAAATAAAATACAAAGATGATGCATACACCAATGCACAGGAAAGCATAAACATCAAGATATGCCTTAAACACATAGATTTAAGAATACCAATTATCTTTGTAAACTAAATGCACACAGATAGATAAAGATTTCACTTCACAGCAAGATGCATTCAATATAGCATAATATCAAGTCTTTTGAGTAATGTCTAGAGAAAGAGTAGTTTTAAAAATAAATACATACATATAAAGTGGGTGAGTAACCACTTGTTGCTCATAACCAATTTTTAATTGAAATTATTTTCAAGAAATATTTAAACAACTATAACTATGGTGGTGGTGCTTCATTTCTATCTTCTATGGATGTGGCAAGTCATTTCTATAAAGTTTAAAAATATTTGATGACATGGGGAAGCTCTTTATGATGTGGAATGGTTATGTTTCCCATTCACAATCTCCATGTTAGCTAGCTATCTTTGAAAAATTTAATCCTTTGATCATATGACCTCATAATTCTTGTCACCTAAGATAGGATGAGATCTTGTTCACTAAAATTTATCAAGTGCTCTACATCAAATGGTTGAGAATTGAAAATATTTTCAACTATCTTTTAAAGGTCACTTTCTAGAACCCTAGCATTTCTATCACTCACAAATCCTTCCTTGTCAAGTTGCAATCCAAGGGAAACAAGATTTTTATGAATCTCATCTAGGATTGCATTGCATTCAATTCAAACTTCTTGAAGCTTTTGCAAACCCTGTTTTGTGACTTGTGATTTCCATTCCACACTTTTATCCCAAATCAAGTAACGACCATCGACAACATTAGGAATGATCTGCCTATCATGGATTTGATTTCATTGACATACCAATTCCATAATCTTTCCTCTTTTTTAGTAGTGGCAATCTCCTCTTGAACTTCTATCTTGGAAGCATTTACCTTTTGTATGCACTTAAGAGATTTAGAGATAATCTGATTACCTCTTCTGATTAATCCATTGCTCCATTCTTCAACAACCCTACCAAAGTTTTTGTAACTCCTCATTCTATTTACTGCCTCCTCTCCTATTGATGCCAAGGGGTCAGAGGATGACTCAGCTTGTGATATTGGTTGAGGTGGCACATCGAAGACTAATTTCAAGCATTCAATGAAGACTTGAATTTTCCTTTTCAATTCATCCTTACTTTCTTTATAATTTTTGGACCTCTCAACCATTCTCATAGCTAACACTTGAAATATTTGTACATCCCCATCCCTTGTAGGGGGTCCTAGGTTGATTCTGTCAACATTAAAATCACTGGTTGTTGCTTGGGTAACATCTTTGTGTAGTGGGATGAGCAACTTCTAGGCATAGGTTTCCTAATCTAGTGTTATCAATTAACCAATCAATATTTTTTAACTTCTTTGGCTTTGAGGTTATTTGGAGAAATTGTTGTAGTATGTCCTACTTTAGAAGATCCAATTGCACTACTTTACTTTTCCTAGATAGAGTGTCTTCTAACCAAGGTAGAGTATTAGGGGTGTTGGCTTCTTTAGAACTAGAGGAGCCAAAAAGTATCTTGTTGGTGGGAGGAGTAACTGTTTGAACATTCTAAGATGGATGTGGAGATATCTATTGTAGAGGTTCAACAACCTTTTTGATAGGAGATGAACGAGGTGATAGGGAGGAATAAATAATATCAATATGACTTAAGTCATCTCCTTTCTCCTAATCCAAATTAGGAAAATTCAAGAGATCCTCCACAAGTATATTGAAACCCACCTCTATTAGGAGGTTCTTTTCCACCATCATCTTGAGCTCTAGATTGTATTGATTGTGAAACAAATCCAAAGGTCCTTGCAATTATTGAGGGTTGGCTACTGCCTCCTGCTATTTGGGTGTTCTATGATTGTGTATTAGGATGAGACTACTCTTTCTTCTTCATAAAAATCACTCTTGTGTCCTTTCCAGGACATTAATAGTCCTAACCTCAATTGTTTCTTTCTCCTTACAACTCCAATCCATAGTAGGAATGGGTTGACTAGCTATTAAATCTATGAAAATTGGGCCCACTAAATTTCATCCATCATCCTCAATTCCTTGCACATCATTACTCAAATTATAAGTGACTATCTGTCTTAAATATAGTTTCATCCAACTACTTTTGCAAAATTCAAATTCATCGAAACAATTTTCCCAATAATCCTCCACAGTAGGAAAGTGAAGAAAACTAGGACCTAGCTTCAAATTATCTTTAACATAATCCTTAATATCAAAAGGAAAGTGTTCATCATAAATCTGTAGATTGTACTTGGTTATTTCTTTTTTTATATTGAGTGCATCTAACAAGCATTGACATGTATAAGGGTTGAAACCAATTGGAAATTGCACTGTCACCATTCTCCACTCCTGGCGTCTCTTGTTGATGTTTGCCACTTACCTATAGAATTAAATCATGAAAAACTTATCTTTTGGGTGCCTTGAGAGCTTGATGGGAAAACCAATGAACCCTCCAACCTTGATATAAGAAAATATTTGAAACTAAACAAAATGACTTCCATAATAGTTGAAAAATTTCATAGCCTTGGGTGACAACCACATTTCAATCTTCTGTTGTAGTTCTTTGGTCACTCTCATTGTAAAGGTGTCTAATATTCAACTGTGATGAGATAAGCTCTTATTTAGTTGTAGTTTATCTAGGTACTCAAAAATTGGCACTTAAACATGAGGGAGATTATTTGGCCTCAAGTGTAGCCAAGGATTAGTGTTTGAAAACACATAGACCATGTAAGAGGACATGAAAAATTCCCTATCTATATGAAAATAAACTAGTTGATTGTATAACCTATGACTAATAAGTGTTGACCAATCTAGAAATTGAGTTCCCTCAAGTATAATCTAAACAAATAAATACATCCACCATTGAAAGCCAAGGGAATCTTCATTTCCCTAGAATCTATGTAATAGTAAAATTATGTCAAATATTTCCTCTACGAAATGATTCTTGGGTAAATCTCAAGGCAATTGAGATTTTGCTCCTATGGGTCTTGCCAACTAGTTCCTCTCCATTATGTTTCGGTAGTAACCCTTCTTGAGTGAAAAATTGATTTGAGAACTTGTGAAATCCATGGGCGAGTAGGGTTTGGTGGCACCCTCAAATTTTGCAAATTTGAAGTTCCCATATTGAAAATTTTTCCTTGCACACTCAGAAGTGCACCTAAAAAATCTACCCAAGTGACCTACTTTGGACGGTCATAATTCGAAGTCGGTTAATTTTCATGCTAAATATCTTGGTGGACATATTTAGTTGACATATGTGAACATGCATGTCAATTTTTAGCATTCCATAATGAGTTTTGATAGGGTTTTCAAATGCAATGCTAGAGGGTTCTGGGATTGTTTTATTGTTTGCAAATGCTCTGTCCTACGAAGTGGCCTCCTATTCGAGATGATATTTCACAACTGGATGATCATCATGACAAATGAATTGGTGCATTTCATTTCCCCCACATTCATGTACTCCCTAGTCCAGTTTTAGAGCTTCATGATCTGATTTTCTATTTTTTTAAGATCAAAAGCAAATATAGTTTGTTCTGATTTTACATCTACATTTTTGAGACTTTTCAAGATGGTCAACTTCAACCCCTAATATCTCATGAAGAATTATTATTGAAGGAGATCCCTCTTGTGCACATTCTCATTAGACCTAAATGAGCTTGTGTTTCCATTGGAAACTTCCTAGAAGGTGACTGGCTGAGCTTTAATTGGTTTTGAGTAGGTGCAATTGTAATAAAGCCCAAGTGAGCCACTTTAACATTGAATATCTTACACCTCATGATTTTTTTATTGAGAGCCATTTGTTGCATTGCATTCTTAGCTCAAATTTTTGCATTTCTATGAATTTTCATGGCTCCAGCAGGTTGTTTGACTAGTTTTCCAGGGAAATTCTAGAGTCCACCCACTACTGTATTTGACTACAAATTGTGACAAATGTTTGGTGACATATCGACAAAATATTATTGAATTACTAACACAACACTATTTTAAATTTTGTTTCTTTAATGACCAACTTTTATTCGTCGAAACCATGACCCAACATCATCGGCCAGCACCAAGGAGAATGTTGATGGTGTCCATCATAAAATCGACGTATCTTCGTCACTTGTACAACAACCTCATTGCAAATTGTTTTGGTTCGTCAGGTTATGTTCATTGAAATTTTGACAAAACCTTGTAGTTTTTTTTTTTAAATATTTGTTCAAAAATTATTTGTATTGTTATTGGTTCTACTATAATGAAAAGTTAGCAATTGCATTTAGTTTGTTAAACATGGTCCCTGGTACAACTATTAGAGTTGTTAAGAACCTTGAAGTATGTTATGACTGTCACACTACATCTCAAAGGAGAAATTCAATACTTGGAGGGCTCAATATCATGATGCCCACACCTCATGCAATATAGATAATTCCTTTGGATCATATTTTCTATAGAACAGGGAAAAATATTCCTCAAATGCAAATGCATAATGCCTGGAGAGACCTAAATTTGTTAATTTCTAATGCCAATTAAATGGCTAGAATACAACCCATAACTTAGGGAGTCAATCTCCCCAGTTTCTATGAACACTATGGGAAAAAAACAACTCTCAGCTACCATCTTCCCAAGTAGCAACTTGGCATCCAAATCATGGTCTGCCTCTGAAATGCCTGGAGAGACCTAGATTTGTTAATTTCTAATGCCAATTAAATGGCTAGAATACAACCCATAACTTAGGAAGTCAATCTCCCCAATTTCTATGAACACTATGGGAAAAAAACAACTCTCAGCTACCATCTTCCCAAGTAGCAACTTGGCATCCAAATCATGGTCTGCCTCTGAAACTATACCCTTAAAAGAAAAATCCTTGAACAATAAGAGTTAATCTTACTATGCCAAGTGTCCTTCAAATGTTTCCTATTCATTACTTGGGTCCATCACATTAATTTCCTAAACACAAGACAAGATTAACAATTAAGATGCTTTGGCTTTAATGATCAATGCTATCAATGGATAGATGAACTACCAAGGTGGAAGGTGGACCAATCTACCAAAATCTGCCAGATGACACCACATGGTTCTACAAAATTTAATTTATCATCCCTTATAATGCATGCTAACCCCACTCAATTAATGGTCTAGATCAATTTTACATCAAGATTAATGGTCAAGGGAGATCTTCTCTTCAACCCAAAATTACTTGAACATATTTGACTTCAAAAGCCAACCAAGACATGTCGTGTAAAATTATGTTTTTGCACTTGAATATATACCCTTTGATTCACCTTGAAGATCAACAACTTCAGCAAATCAGTAGACTACTAAAGTGTTGAATGGTATGATTTATCAAAGTACCTACATCCACCAAAGTTCATTAGATCACACCACATGGTTTCACCAAAACCATTTGATAAAAATGCTTGATATATATAGGCTTTACTTAAACATCCATCAACATTGAAAGTGTAGATAAAATTTCCCCAAAGATTAGTGATTATGGCCAATTGGTGGATGGCTAAAGTGTTGAGTGGTTTTATTCACCAAAGTGCAAACATTGTTGAAATCCACTAGTTCATGCCACGTGGACATATCATATATGCACCTAGCCTCCTAATTTCCATCAATGGCCACAATTTTCTCCTCTCAAGATTGACACCTTCAATAGATGGTTGAAGAGATTGGTAGCTTGATATACTAATATGCTACAATACACTACATTGTGCCAAGTAGCCACATTGTCCATTGTCAAACAGGGACCTTAACACATACTTGTTGCACCTCTATCCCAATAAGGATCATACACCTTAACATCCATTTGAAAAAGGCTCCATGTTGGAGATGCCCATGCTAACAATAGAGACCTTTTTGGAAGATCAATATATGGAAGGCCACAGTATGATTCCAATGGAGAAGGAATAATATTAACAGGTCATAGTGGGCTGCACAATTAGCTATCCCTTATGAATCAACAATTACCAATTGAGAGCCAGTTTATCTCAAAATTAGCAGACCATTTAAATGCAGAAATTGTCCTAGGTATAGTTCAAAATGTAAGGGAGGAATGCACATGGTTGGGATAAAATTATCTTTACATTCACATGCTATGAAACCCAGTTCTATATGGTCTATCTATTGATGCTTTGCAAAAAGACAACACCTTAGAAGAGAGAAGGGCAGACTTGGTAAGCATAGATGTGATTTTCAATTTAGTACATAGTAATTTTACTATGGTATTGTTAGACAAGTATGACCCTTGCATTTTAATTTAATCGTACTTTTTTGTGCTTCTGATAATTGAACTCTTTATGTTAACAAATACATTTAGCTGCAACTATCTTGGACAAAAGTAATTTGGTGAAATATGATTGGAAAAGTGGATATTTCTAGGTTAATGATCTAAGACTGATGGCTAATTATTACTACATCACTCATGGGACAATGGCTACTTATTATGAGTACTTGAAGCCAACAATGGGTGATATTGAGCTATGTCAATTGTTTTCATTAAGTGAAGAGTTTAAATATGTGACACTATGAGAAGAGAATATGGAACAACTATATTCATATTTTTTTGGTGTTTTAATTTCTAACTCTTTATCATGGGAGAACAATATAGGAGAGAAAGGAAAAGATATTCATAATATTACATTATTGAAACCATAAATCTATTTTTTATATTAGTATATTACATTATTTATCCTTTCATTCATCTAAGCGAGATCTTATCGTGATGTGAGAATGCAAATTGATTAATTATTTCAATATTCATAGGTAGGTGTTGTATTGTTGTGTGCTAGTGGAAGGGGTTTGTGAGATAGTCTTTATCCATCTTGAGGTTGCAAGTTCTAAAACATTGATGAATTTTGCATACTGAATTGTAAATCACTTTTACAAAATATTCCAAAAGTTGTAGTATAGGAAAATAATTAGAATTACAAAAAGAACAACTGTACGAGAGTAGACAAAATGTTGTTTTTATTTCAGAGGTAGTGTTCAATACAATTCTATCAATATAGAGAGGACCTGTAATAAGATCAATACCATAACAACAAAAGGGGGGCATTGAAAAAATTCACATTTGTGTCTATATCCATGTCCATGCAACTCTTATTGAAACTACTGCATTGTTATTTATTGTTACATGTACAAGTCCTGTATTGTTATTCTTCCAAAACTTCTTAGACATCCAATCAACTACTTATATACATTCAACTCCTTTCTTGGGCCTTCCTAGATATATCCAAGATCATAAGGCTTGGATACAACAATATATGTAGTACATACTCATATATTGAATAGAGTTCTCTTCCTAGTCTGTATGTTTAAGAATTTTAGGAATAATGAATAAATATAACATAGTATAAAGAATGATTGTTAATGATGGTTCTTTTAACTTACACACCCATTTTCACCCTCTATTCATTGTAAACTATGCATAAATTGAACATATTAAAAAAATGATAGCCCACATTGACATTGTATGCCACATTAATCCAACCATATGACAAAAGATAAGTGATCTAGCCTCTTGAATGAATGTAAGTAGAGAAATTTTTGCATACCTACAGATGGTATAAAATTTCATGGTTAAGTGGAAGCCGCCCATCAACAACAAGATCCAAATAACCATGTATCTCTCTATTGAGCCTCTAAACCCTTTAGAGCTGTCAATTTTTCCACTAACTTGTTATGCACAAAAGTCAAATTTTAGAGTTATGTCACCACTAAAAGCCAAATAAATGGAGTTTTGAAACCAAATCCACATGCAACACAATGTGGTATTCATACAAAGTCATACAAACAAACTAAACTTAGAACATTGGAATGGAAATAACTTCAAATTATGATGTAGAGCATGGATTCACTTTATTCAACTAGAGGTAAATTTCACAATAATGGGTTCTTCATCTAAAAAATTTGTATGAGGTTCAAATAGTAAAGAGATTGATGAAATATAGAGGAATTAAAAATATAATTGGATGCAGTTGGATTGAATATCGTAAACTGGTACATGTTTTTTGTGTAGGAGACATATCACATCCACAAACATGGAAGATCTATGTAAAGTAGGAGAAATTGGCTTGGAAAATGAAGGCATCAAGGTATAAAGAATCATTTTTCTTCCACCATAGTGAAAATTTAGCACTTTATTTCATCTTTGCATATTGGTTTGATGCTTCAAATGATAAATTTCTTATATTGAAAAGTGCATTACCTTATTGAGCTTCTCTTTGTTTCGAGAATAGTTTAATATTCTCTACTTAATAGGGCCAACCACATGATGATGGAAGCTCATTTGGGCCCTCTGCCCCCCCTCACATCACTCTCAATTTCCCATACCTGATCATATAACATTAATCATTCATTCATCCATTAATAACATATAACATTCATTCATTAACATATAACATTCATTCTTTCAGTTTTTACATATTATCAAAAATATGGTTCTCATAATATGATTACAATCACTTTTCTTTTTCTTTTTTGAAGCTAAAAAAAGTTGACATTTAGTATCATTTTCTAAATAATCTATACAATCTTCAGTTGTTTTTCCCTCTGCTCGTGATCTTAATGTATGCTTAGTCATGTACTCACAACGTGGAAGTCACTGCAAGGGTCGTTTGATGTAATAACAAATAAATGTTAAATTGATATGTTTTATTATTATTATTACAAGTATTTCATTAATTAAAATAACATTAGAGTGGTGCTCTTTACCTAATGGGGTCACACCATCTTCCTAATCTTGTCTTATAGCCTCATGCTCAACATGTTGAACACCCTCTAAATCCTGATCTAGAGTTGAAACATGAAAGGTTACATTAATTAATACACCAATTGTAATTAAATATGTTTAAAAGAACATTAAAATGGTCCTCTTTACTTGATGGGGCCACATCATGTTCCTGATCTTGTCTAGCCTGATCATGCTCAACATGTTGATCATGCCCTACATGCTTTAAAGTTGAAACATGAAATGTTACATTAATTAATACACCAATTGCAATTAAAGATGTTTAATTGTATTAATCCATACTGTGTTTTGTATAGCACATGAATACATTTAGTATTGGGATGCACACCATGATGTTCATCTGTAGGTTGTGCTCCACCCTCACCAGGCTGCATTCCAATGTCATGTGTAGTATTATCATAGCTTTCCTATTTAAAACAAATAGGCACATGATTACTTTATGATGGAAATTAATATTGAATAGATTGCACAAGTATTCAATTTTAAATAAACTTCATTGAGTTTATTTACCTGCGTGTTAGATGTAGTGGAAGCTTGTGTTTGCCCAGTCAAGAGTCTTAGGTGTTCAGCCATGACTCCATAGCCTTGTTGGAAGGAAATTTTTAGGTCCTCTTCTATGGGAACTTTGTTGAGTTCAAAGCCCTACATTATTGCATAAGATCATGAATTTTGCTTCTATGGTGTGATTAAACCAAAATTATTTGCAATTTATTATTTGGATGCAATATTTCATTTATTAATACTTACAATTCGTGCAGCTAATTTCATATAACCACCAAAGCAAAGTTTTTGTTGCTCATGTTTTTCTTGTATTTCCTTTGTTTCCTTCAATGTGTTGGGAAACCTATGAAAAGTTTGAAATATGTTAGATTGTGTAAAAAGAAAGAGTAATCAGTATATAATTACATTGTTGTTAGTATCACATACCTTCCTTGGCCCGGTGGTGTCTTTCCTTTTTTCTTTTCAACCTTCTCATTTCCATCTAACACAGGTCCTTCCACTCCCTCTCCGGAATCATGGGGGGATGCTTGTACTTTTTGTTCTTCTCTAAATGTGACCTATATTGGTCCCTCACATACTTTAGATAGGTACCAACTTTCTTAAGGACCTTGGCTCAATTGAATGTGTTATTACTGAATAACACAACTAAACGGTTAATGAGCTCATCTTTTAAATCTTGATTTTGGGCATTCCATCGTGTATGTATGGTGGGCCCAAAGATCTCCAATGTAATATCATTTAGATGTTTATGAAAGACATCATTTCCTACAAAATGATCATGGGATCATTAGTCTAAAAAAAGTGATCAATAAGTAAATTTCAATTGGATTATATATAATAATAATTAATTTTTTTTGAAGTACCTAGGACCTTCTCTATCTTTATGGGAATGAAATCCTCAGTCACCACAAATGTGACCAGCAATGTTCCCGTACTAGTAATATGAGAAGATCCAAGAAATGTTGCTAAAACATCACCAGTACTAGTGGCCTCTGCATCCCCAGGTACATGTCATGACGCATGTTCTAGCATGTGTTTGCTACCATAGGGTGCACTACCCGATGTCTGTATGCTATGTATTGCAAAAATTTCAGTCAACAATATAGGCACAAATGATTGGGTTAGATGATGTGATGTATGTGCAAAAAGATCAAGATCGACACTTGTACCAACCCTACTCCCTAGGTAGCACCTACAGTACCCTAATCATGGCCAACAACATCATGAGGATGCAAAAAATCCTATAAAAACAACACATATTATATTCCATGACATAAAAGAGTACAAAATATAAAACCATGAATGAACTTATGCTATAATTAAAAATCTCATGACAACTTACTTGCAAGTTTCGTGCTCTCTCAGTCAATATTTTAACCCTTTCTCTTATCTCATTTGTTTGAGGCACTATGAATAACAACTGAAGGATTTCTTCATTGCATTTATTTTCGGTCTTTCTTATCATATCTAGAGGGTTTGCAGAATATGCGATGTCATCATCGCATAATAGTGACTGCACCTCCCTATGGATGCTCTCCTCTATTGTTGGTGCCTTTCCTTGATTAGCTGACTACGACAAGAATATTAAAAACTGTTGGAGTTAAAATGACACTGAAAGGGGGGTGAATTAGTGTCTTAATATATTTGACCAATTTTCACAAATTCAAAAACCATAGCTCAGATATTATCTTAATATACTCTGATTAATGCATTCATGAGTTGAATGTAACATTCAAAAATAGAATTGAGAAAAGTAATAACCAAACAGTGAACTGAAATAATCAACAACACAGTAAAGCAAAGGGAACTCAGAAGAACAAGAAGACTCAAGATTTTACCAAGTGGAAAACCCTCTTGTGGTATAAAAACCACTCCCTAAATGCCTTCCAGGCTTAATCTTTTAAACAAAAGTTCACAATGCCTTATAGGCTAATTTTTGAGCACCCACTCAAGGAGTACCAACCCCTCATTTAGAGATATCTATCTCAAGAAGTACCCACCCCTCAAATTATACATTTGAACAATAAAAATATCTCAGAGGATCTATCTATTTTTAGTCAAGCTCATAACTCTCTATTTTTCTCATCTACCTAATACATTTTTGATACAGCCAATAAAACAATATTCTCGGATTACAATCAGAGAGCTTTTACAGTTTTCAATGCTAGTATTTATTTACATTTCAAGTATGTCTATTGTGAAGAAATCTTCAAAAAACATTTTTCACAAGATTCTCAGATTCTCTTGTTGATTTTTGAATATAAAGCTGAATACTGACAGTCTGTCGATGATGATATAAATCAAGAGTAATGCTTATCTAGAGAGCTGCAAATCATCCATTAAATAAAAAATGCAACAACTCAGAAAGAAACTCAATGAATATTCTATTATGTAACCATTCTGAGATTTGATGCCAATCCATGATGACGACCACAGTGTTTTGAGTCTTCACTAACTATTCGTTGAGACAACCAGATAGTTCTGCCAAAGGAAATTGCACCGCCAGACATTCCTCTTAGTTAAGGCTTTCACCATAACCCATTAGAGTCGGGAAGAACACATGGCGAATACATCATGTCTCATCAATAGGCTTCCTTAGAGTATTATTCATTCGCTGAGAAATCAGCAAGTCTCTCACCGAGATCTCCTTTAGTTTCATTCACTATCGCTATGACTAAATGATATTAGAGAGACCTCTTGTAGACTTCATAATGTTTTGCCGAGAGTCACTTGATACACATTGTTTCCATGACAATTCAATACCTATGCCAAAGACCTTTGTCATTTCCAAGTTTCCAAGACAATACATGGTTGGGGAGACACTATATAGACTGCCTCTTGTTTTTTTGAAACATCCCGAGCTCACCCTAGATCACCAAGATAGTATCAATCTCACACTGATGAGCCTTTAATAGAAACCCCTTGTGTGATGTTGCTATAACATAATGGTTCTCTCTCTAATGCACCCTTCTATCTTATGAGAGTCACTATAACATACCAATATCAGGGAGACCTCTCGTAGAAAGCTTGAGTCATACCAAAAAAATTCATTCACTCAGAGTCGCTGAGATAGGACAGATCCTATGCTGACAAAAAGTCTTTTGTGTTCCATTGGCAAGACCGGAGGTCACTCGCGGAGACCCCTTTCCGAAAACCTTAAACTCTTACCGATAAGCCTTTTGTGCCAAGTCAGTAAGACACCATGAGATTTCCATGACATTTCATCGAAGCTATAACTCTCACTAATGAGATCTTTCGTTGCACGGTCAGTGAGACAATATGAATTGCTAAGACCTCAGCCTGACGACCAAACTCATGCCGATATGCTTATCCAAACACAGGTCGGTAAGACATGACATGTTCGATGAAACAATACACCGAAGATGATTTCCTTTGCCGATATGCCCATTCTAAAGCGGGTTGGGGAGACATAATGAACTCGATAAGACCTCATCCCGACAGTATTACATATGCCAATAGAGAACACTTTTTATGTCATTGAAACAAAAGAGAAGTCTTGCTGACAATAGCCTATATGATAAATTCAATCGACATGACATCTGAAATGTCTTGCCGATAGGCAACTCAAACATTTCAAAGTGGATCGGGGAGACCCTGCCATTCTCACTATGATATGAGTAAGCCTGAAAGAGAAACAACCAATACCTGTGATGTGCAAGGAGAACCATCCTGAGATAGATTATCAATGAGAACAAACTAAAAGAGATTTTTTCATCAAGGAGAAATTGTAAACACAATTGAGATTCAACAAACTTCCCCTTTATCCTTGATGGCAAAAGACAAAAGACTCTCCCCCTTTTTGCCTCAAGGCAAAGAATAGAAGAACACAACAGAGAAACCAACCAAAATAGTATGAGAAATAGCTGCAAAAAAGAGTAACAGTGTAGCAACCAAGATTGTAGGAGAGATGTAAGTGAATCAAAACATATAACATGCTCCCCCTAAACTAATGCTAGTAAAATTAGAGAAGTAAAGATTGAGAGATAACTCCTAATTGAAGTCTCAATCTTTCAAACAACTCTTTAGCTAAGGGCTTAGTAAAAATATCAGCCACCTGATCTTGAGATCCAACAAATTGTAAGAAAACTTCATTAGCCAAAACCTTTTCTCGAAGAATGTGAAACTTGATAGCAATATGTTTAGTGCAAGAGTGCAAAACAAGATTTTTGGATATACTTATCGCACTTGTGTTATCACAGAGAATAGAAACAGGTTTAGGAATTCCAATACCCATATCAAATAGAGTTTGACTCATCCAAAGAACTTGAGTACAACATGAAGTGGTAGCAATGTATTATGCTTCAGCAGTAGAGAGAGAAATTAATTCTTGTTTCTTGTTGTGTCATGCCACTAAACAATCACCAAGAAAGAATGCAGCACCATTGGTGCTTTTCCTATCATCCAGACAACCAGCCCATTCAGCATCAGTATATGCAATCAATGAAAAATCATTGCTTCTAGGATACCAAAGACCATAATTAAGAGTACACTGAATATATTTAAAAATCCTTTTAACAACAGTGACATGGGATTCTTTAGGTGATGCCTAAAACTGTGCAACAGTGCAAACTGCCTACATAATGTCAAGTCTAGAGGCAGTTAAATATAATAGACTGCCAATCATTGATCTATATTTAGTTTGATTTGTATTAGGGGAATCATCAACCTTAGTAAGTTTGCATCTATTAATCATTGGAGTGCTAACTAGATGGCATTCATCCATCTGAAATTTCTTAAGCATCTCTCTAGCATACTTGGTTTGATAAATAAATATTCCATTTTCACATTGAGAGATTTGAAGACCCAAGAAGAAATTTAATTCTCTTAATAATGACATTTCAAATTCAGATTCCATTAGTTGAGAGAAATTTTTACTTAATGTAACATTGTTGCAGCCAAAGATAGTGTCATCAATGTAAATTTCAACAACTAGAATATCAGAACCTTCAGTTTGAACATAAAGATTGCTATCTACACCTCCTATAACAAAACCATTTGAAAGAAAATGACTTTCAAGCCTAGAGTACCAAGCTCTAGGTGATTTTTTTAAGCCATAGAGGGCCTTTTTCAATCTGTAAACATGTTCAGGCTTATCTTTGCACATAAATCCTTCAGGCTGTTCAAGATAGACCTCTTCATCTAAATAGCCATTTAAAAAAGCAGTTTTGACATCCATTTGATAAACAGTAAAGTCCTTATAAATAGAATAAGCCAAGAATATTTTGATAGATTCTAATCTAGCAACGAGTGCAAAGGTTTCACCAAAATCAATACCTTCTTGTTGAAGATAGCCTTTGCAGACAAATCTTGCTTTGTTGTGAATGACATTACCATTTTCATCAAGCTTGTTTCTGTATATCCATTTGCCTCCAATGACATTCTTGTCATTTGGTCTTGGGACTAACTCCCAAGTCTGTTTTTTCTCAATTTGATCAATATCTTCCTGCATAGCATTAAGCCAACATGAGTCTGTGAGAGCTTCATTAAAAAATTTAGGCTCAAACTAAGTAACTAGAAAGAAAGTTATTTGTGCTTTTTCATCAAATTCTATAGCCTTTCTTCTAGTTTGAACTCCTGCATTTTTATCCCCAATAATCTAATCTTTGGGGTGATATTTAGTTAGAGCTTTTGATGCAACCTTTTTAGGACTTGCTGTTTCATTTCTAGGGCTTGCTGACTCAGTTCCTTCTAAAATTATTTCTAGTTCAAGTTCTTCTTCCTCATTATCCTGCAAAGATTCAACATACAAATGTGATCTCTCATCAAATTTTACATTAACAACTTCAACAATATTATTAAGCCTTTTGTTAAGGCATTTATAAGATTTGGTATGAGTTGAGTATCCCAAAAAGATACCCTCATCACTCTTTGATTGAAAACTCCCAAGGTTATCATCATCCTTTTTGATAAAACACTTGCAAAAATTTTAAAGTGTTTGACAAAAGCAGTTCTTCCATACCATAGTTCATAAGGAGTGTGTTTATATTTCACTCTAATATGCACTCTATTCAAAATGTATACAGTTGTATGAATAGCTTCTTTCCAGTACATATCAGGCAACTTAGCTTCATCTAACATTGTTCTAGCCATTTCTTTTGCAGTTTTGTTTTTATGTTCAACTACCTTGTTTTATTGAGGTGTTTTTGTTGCAGCATACTATCTTTTAATGCCATGTTGTTCACAGTAATCAATAAACTGTTGAGAAGTGAACTCACTTCCTTTGTCAGATCGCAGACATTTAAGTTTCAAATCAGATTCCTTCTCAACCAATTTACGAAAGATTTTAAACCTTTCAGATGCTTCTGATTTGTGCTTAAGAAATGTGACCCAAACCATTCTAGTATAATCATCCACAAACAACATAAAGTACCTTTCACCATTAATAGACCTTGTTCTAGTTGGTCCACATAAATCAGTGTGCACAAGTTGTAAAGGTTTTGAAGAAGAATGTTCTTTTGTTTTGAAGCTGATTTTAGTTTGTTTACCACTTAGACATTCTTTGCACACAAAATTTTTTGGCTTGTTAAGGATTGGTAAACCTCTAACATTCTGATTCTTACTTATTCTAACCATATTTTCAAAGTTTATGTGTCCTAATATTTTATGCCATTACCATCTTTCTTCAATTTGGCTCATTAAACACATACCTTGATTATTGTCATTGCTTGATGTGTTGAGAAGATTGTACACATTTCCTTTTGTCCTCCTTCCAGCTGCAATAGCCTTTCCTAGCTTGTTTTTAATCTCACATCCCTACGAAGTGAAAAGAACATGATAACAACTATCACAAATTTGACTAACACTTAGAAGATTGTGCTTGAGACCTTCCACATAATACACATTATAGATCGGAGTGTCTTCATTCAAAAGAAATGAACCTCTACCTTTAATTTGAATACCAGAGTTATCACCAAACTTAACATATCCACCTATATAATCTTCAAGATTTACAAACTTATCCTTGTTTCCAGTCATATGGTTAGAACATCCACTATCCAGGACCCATAAGTCCTTTTTCTTGTAATGAAAAGTTATTTGAACCAACATAGTTTGCTCAATGTTGTTGACAGTCTTAGGTTTCCAAACCTTTTTAATTTTTTGTTGTTTAGATTGTAGATTAGTTTTGCACTATTTGACAAAATGTCCCAAGGCATTGCATTTAAAACATCTGATTTGTGTAACAAAACCATGGTGTGTTGCCTAAGACCAAACCTGGGTATTCTAAGATTCATAAGCCTTCAAGTGCTCACCTTCTGGCCAAATTTGTTGCAAAAAAACAATAACCATAGAAGAAAGGATTGACTCTGTATGAAGATCTATTACCTCTTAAAGATTGAACATGATCCTTACCAAATTCTGAGTGATTTGAACTTAAACCTTTGACTTCAGAAGAGGGGTTTTGTTTTGCATGGTCAATTGAGCATTCACCCTTTTGAAAACCAACACCAGTTTTATCCTTGTACATCTTCAGCTTGCTGAGCATCTCATTTAGTTTTAGAGTGCTTTCATAGTTTTCAGTTTCCTTCCTAAGACAGACTACTTCTTGTTCTAGTTTTTGAATTTTTTGATCTTTTTAGCTTACAGTCTCTCGAAGATAGTCTTCAAATCTTTTAGCTTCTTCAAGTTGAGTTTTTAGAGAGACTATTTCTTGATCTGGTTTATGTTCTTGAGCAAGAACTTGTTTTTTGAGTTTTATGATCTCTTGTAAAGCACATTTCAGCTCACTTTCAAGATCTACTCCACCTTCTTCAATGTCAATGGTGTTTGTATCATTTTGCTGAGTAATTTCAGCCATGAACAAAGTTTCATCTTCTTTAGTTGGTGAATCTTTAGACTCAATATCAGATTCATCCTTACTAAATAAACTTTTCTTCTTTTTGAAATAGAAGTTTCGATTAGGTTTGAAGGCCTTCTTCATAGGTTATTTTTCAGTTGTCTCGTTGTCACAGATTTGATCATCATAGGGAGACTTTGCAGCAAAGTGACCTATTTTTCCACAGTTAAAACATTTAAAGGGAAGTTTTCCCTTATATTTTCCTGATCCCTTTTTAAATCTTCTAACAAAATGGGATTCTTTAGAATCAGACAACTCTAATTCACTGACTTTGACTTTTTCTTTCTTTTCAGTGTTAAAGGCAGTTTCTTTTCCTGCTGAAATGTTTTTGCTAGTTCTCATTTCATAGGCAGTAAGTATTCCTTGTAGGCTATCTAAGGTAAGCTTATCAAAGTGTTTCTTTTCTTCTAGGGCTGAAACCTTAGATTCAAATTTGGACGGTAAGGTTCTAACAACCTTTGCGACCACATCAAATTCATTAACCTCTTGACCTAGACCTTTCATTGAATTTACAACTTCATCAACTCTTAGGAAATATTCAACCACTTTTTCATCATCCTTCATTTTCAAATCCTCAAATTGATGTTTGAGTGTAATGATTTTTGACAGTTTGACTTTCTCATTCCCTTGATATATAGTTTCAAGTTTTTCCCAGATTCCATGAGCATATTTGCAATGCATGACTTTAATGAACACATCTTTAGTTAACCCACACAAGAGGGCATGCTTAGCTTTGGCATTTGTTTCATACTTCTTCTTTTCAACAACATTAGTGGGAATAGTGGCTGGTACATTGTAATCTTCTAAAACAATGCTCCAAACATCAACATCAAAAGAAACAAGAAAAGATTACATTCTGATTCTCTAGAATAGTTAATCAATTCCATCAAATAACAAAGCTCTAGATACAGAGGCACCATCTTGAGAATGTGCCATTAAAAACAAACTCCAAGACCAAGATCAATCCAAGGTAATTAAACCTATCAGAGGATCCTATGCTCTGATACCAATTATTGGAGTTAAAATGACACTGAGCAGGGGGGTGAATTAGTGTCTTAACATATTTGACCAATTTTCACAAATTCAAAAACCATAGCTCAGATATTATCTCAGTATACTCTAATTAATGCATTCATGAGTTGAATGTAATCATTCAAAAATAGAATTGAGAAAAGTAATAACCAAACAGTGAACTGAAATAATCAACAACACAGTAAAGCAAAGGGAACTCAGAAGAACAAGAAGACTCAAGATTTTCCCAAGTGGAAAACCCTCATGGGGTATAAAAACCACTCCCTAAATGCCTTCCAGGCTTAATCTTTTAAACAAAAGTTCACAATGCCTTATAGGCTGATTTTTGAGCACCCACTCAAGGAGTACCAACCCCTCATTTAGAGATATCTATCTCAAGGAGTACCAACCCTCAAATTATACATTTGAACAATAAAAATATCTCAGAGGATCTCTTTGTTTTCAGTCAAGCTCATAACTCTCTATTTTTCTCATCTACCTAATACATTTTTGATACAGCCAATAAAACAATATTCCTGGATTACAATCAGAGAGCTTTACAGTTTTCAACATTGGTATTTATTTACATTTCAAGTATGTCTGTTGTGAAGAAATATTCAAAATTTTTTTTTTTGCAAGATTCTCATATTCTCTTTCTGATTTTTGAATATAAAGCTAAATATTGACAGTCTGTCAATGTTGATATAAATCAAGAGTAATGCTTATCCAAAGAGATGCAAATCATCCATTAAATAAAAAATGCAACAGCTTAGAAAGAAACTCAATTAGTATTCTATTATGTAACCGTTCTGAGATTTGATGCCAATCCATGATGAAGACCATAGTGTTTTGAGTCTTTGTTAACTATTCGCTGAGACAACCAGATAGTTCTATTGAAGGAAATTGCATTGCCAGAAATTCCTCTTAGTTAACACTTTTTCCATAACCCATCGGAGTCGGGAAGAACACATAGCGAATACATCATGTCTCATCGATAGGCTTCCTTAGAGTATTATTCATTCACTGAGACATCAGCAAGTCTCTCACCGAGATCTCCTTTAGTTTCATTCACTATCACTGTGACTAAATGATATCAGAGAGACCTCTTGTAGACTTCATAATGTTTTGCCGAGAGTCACTTGATACACATTGTCGCCATGATAGTTCAATACCTATGCCAAAGACCTTTGTCATTTCCAAGTCGCCAAGACAATACATGGTCAGGGAGACACTATATAGATTGCCCCTTGTTTTGCTAAAACATCCCAAGATCACCCTAGATCGCCAAGACAGTATCAATCTCACACCGATGAGCCTTTGATAGAAACCCCTTGTGTGATGTCACTGTAACTTAATGGTTCTCTCTCGGATGCACCCTTCTATCTTATGAGAGTCGCTATAACATACCAATATCGGGGAGACCTCTCATAGAAAGCTTGAGTCATACCGAAAAACTTCATTCACTCAAAGTCGCTGAGATAGGATAGATCCTATGCGGAAAAAATTTCTTTTGTGTTCCATCGGCAAGACCGGAGGTCACTTGCTGAAAACCTTAACTCTTACTAATAAGCCTTTTGTGCCAAGTCGGTTAGACACCATGAGATCGCCATGACATTTCATCAAAGCTATAACTCTCACTAATGAGATATTTCATTGCACAGTCGGTGAGACAATATGAATCACTAAGACCTCAACCTGATGGCCAAACTCATGTTGATATGCTTGTCCAAACGCGGGTCGATAATACATGACATGTTCGATGAAACAATACACCAAAGACAATTTCCTTTGCCGATATGCCCATTCTGAAGCGGGTCGAGGAGACATAATGAAATCAATAAGACCTCATCTCGACGGTATTACATATGCTGATAGAGAACACTTTTTATGTCGCCAAAACAAAAGAGACGTCTTGCCGACATCAGCCTATATGATAAATTCAATTGACATGACATCTGAAATGTCTTGCCGATAGGCAACTCAGACATTTCAAAGTGGATCAGGGAGACCCTGCCATTCTCACTTCGATATGAGTAAGCCCAAAAGAGAAACAACCAATACCTGTGATGTGCAAGGAGAACCATCGTGAGATAGATTATCAATGAGAACATACTAAAAGAGATTTTCTCATCAAGGACAAACTGTAAACACAACTGAGATTCAACAAAAACATTATCAAAATTAACCCAATAAACTTATGAAAAAAACATAATAATAAAACATTTTGTTCGTATCTAATTTGTACAATTACAATGAAGTAAACCTATAAGGTAGAAGCACCTGAAGATGTATTGTGATATGTGCTTTGGGCCAGAGCCTTCCCCATATGATCAATGTCCCGCTGTGACAAAAATTAAATATAAAACAATATTACCGAAATGAAAACAATAGACTTACAAAAAAAAACATAGTAATAAAATGGTATATTGGAGTCATTAATTGAAGGTTGGGTAAAATGGTATATAGTACATACCACCCCCATAGTAACTGTGTTTGTATCTATGTGATTCAAATTGTAATCAATTAGTAACTCTTCCCCTATAGTTATTGATTTTATCACACATACGAATACATGGTTTTCGTCACACACCTCAAATATGCAATTGGGTTGCTTATTTGTTAACCTAGGTCATGTACTATTTATAAACCTTGCAACATTCCTTGATGCTTTTGGCCTTATATCAATGTACATAGCCACTCCTTTATTTTGATCCTTATATTTTAGCTGTATATAATTTGCTGACAGTGCATACCTATGCATACTTCATGTATATCAAACTAGCTGCATCCAATCTTTGTAACTATAATAGGTCTAACATACTTCATCAATTCAATAACTTTTTTGTAATAGACCTTTATTTCATCCATGCAAAATAGGCCCAAACCATGTAATGATGATATTGCTATGTAGTATATCCTCTCATTGACACAAAAATCAATGTTTATTGGAGGAAGTTCCTTGGGTACCCATTGTTTTTGTACATGTTTGTACCTCAAGGGCACCTCGATGTCACCTATGCTCTCATCATCACAAGAACATGACCCCCCTTCAGCAAGAAAAAATTCCATGCATTTATGGAATTTTCTTCTAATTTTTGAATTCTAGTTGATCTCCCTCTTTTAGAACTACTACATGTCTTGCTTTCCTCTTCTCTTCCTGAATTTCCCTTGCTCGAGGAAGATAGATCTGAAAAATACCTATTTGGTGGTACCTATAGTCATAAGGATGTTGGATGAAGTTCTTTCATGGTGATGTGATCCCAAGGTGACATTATGATTAATCTATCATTTCATCGCTAGAATTTGTCAGGTTATAAGGTAATCAAGTCTTGATAGTTTGCAATTTATTGTTACTACCGTTCAAATGTGTCCATCAAAAATCAAATCAATGTATGAAGGAGACTATCCCTTGAAACTAATGAAATTAAAATGTCATTATTTTACAACCTAACACAAACATGGAGTTTGGGAGATGCAGTTCACAGTAGTTGAGGCTATGGAAGCCTTAAAAACCTAGACTCAGTGATGAATTTTCCTACATGAACAATGTATGGCAATGTTCCAAGGATTTTTGCATGACAATTGAGGGGAAAAGGTAATGAATGATAGTCATTATCAGTCTCATAGTCTTTAAGTGTGTGACAATGTTGCATGATCACATTTCAATGGATAGTCCGTAGGTGCCAATCAGAGTAGGCAGGAACCTTGATGATGGAGGTGCCATGGAACAAGGTATGATTTCACTTGGTTCAATAGTTTTGTGTCAGTGGGTTTTTTATTTTAATTAGATTGAGAACCATATTGATAAGATTCCCAATAGTGAAGTTTCTTCAAAGCATTCTATGATTGCTCTTGGTTCAATTGCTAGATAGTAGTTTTTGAGGAATGAATGTTATATGAGTATTTATCAAACACTTATCATTTGGAAAAGTATATTTAATATTGGTACAACAAGGTCAAATTTCTTATGCCTAGGTCTTTGTACTATTGTGAAAATGTTGAAGTGAATGATTTCATTTTTGTAAATATTCTTAGGGGAGAGGCCAACATAGTAATTTAAAATCCACTACAGTGGAAGAGCAAAAATTCTACTATTTTTTGACTTTCAAAACATGCATTATCATGATCTCCTACTTAGAGGATTGTCAAGTGGGTTTGATTGTAATTTTTTTGAAGGAAACAAGTTCCTCAATAATAGTTCCTTGAAAATATTCAAACATATTCTGAAATTTGAGAAGACCTTGCTAATTTCATCAACCAAAATGATTTGATGGATTTGGAGTTGGAAGGTGCAAATTTCACTTGGTCAAATTTATGGTTAGGCCCCTCATCAATTCAAGGGAGATTATACAACTGATGCTATTCTCTATTGTAAAGTACCATGCAGCCTCATATACAACCTTTCAAAGGTATGAATTCATGTTATATCTTCTGTTAATCCAAGTTATTTGATTTACTAGACTTCTACTTAATATTTTAACTCCCAAACTTTGTAACAAGTGTTAAATGTGAGTATGGTCCACTAGTTACACAACCAATGCCTCAAATGTATTCTCTAATTGTAATCAAAGGACTTTTTCTCTTCATTCAACTACATAAAATTGAAGGGAAACACCACCAAGTGGTTTATTGGACACCCACATGACTAAAAATAGTAGTAAATTTACATTTAATGCAAATTTAATGTGAATTCCATTGAAATTTTTTGTACTATGAAGAAGAATGGTTTCACCATACATAATATTTTGGTTTAAGTTGTCTTGACAAAGATGAATTAGAACACTAATAGACATAATTCAAGTGCACATATAAGGTGGTTCAGTTGTCCACTGATAAACTCCATATGTCTAAGTGGTTAACAAGGAGGGAGTGTGTACTAGGCTTGGTTAAGTCATCTTAAATCTTCCTATGTCTAATTGCTAGGAGACTTTTGGTATGTTTTAACATAGGATGAGTGGGTGCATCAATGCTCTAGTTCTCTATGACAAGGTTTCAACATCTTCATATAGTGAAATTTAGTGCTCATAGTCATTTGAAACAACAACATTTTGATTATGTATCATGGTAGGATTTGATAACTTAAAATAATTGGCTACCCAACAAACTTAATGTTAAAAGAAACTTTTTTATTTTAAGGGGTTTGCACTTTCTTTCATCTTTGCATATTGGTTTGATGCTTCAAACAATGCATTTCTTTTCCCACTTCTATCATATTGTATTCCCATCCCATTGCAAAGAAAAAAGGTTAAAATTTTAACATTTTTCCATTCTTAGCTTAGAATTTGTTGGCCTTGCATACTTGTTTTTGTTGAGTCACAAGTTTGCATGATAAGAAAGGAAGAATGAAATTTTAAATTTTAAATGTTGCTAAGACCCTATATTTGAGTTGATCCACTTATGTGCCCAATCAACCATATTATTTTTTTGTGAATAGGGGTCAATAATATGTTTTACAATCAATGGAAGATGGCTCCATGCAATACAGGCATAGCTCATTGGGGAGTCTCTGGTGTAGGAGCACCTACACCTTATGTTCACAAATGGAGCATTAGAGGTTGATCATAGAAGTTTCTAGGGAGGTTTTCAAAGTTGTTTGATTTTTTAATAAGGTCTAAAAGACCATTTATTGTTCCATCAATCCATATTATAAACAAGATCAAATATGTGAAGAAATTGTGAATGATGGCCAAATATTGTCAAAGTAGGTAGAATAGGTTTTCTTGTAGGGACTCATGTATTCAAGGTGAATAAGGTCTAACAAGACCATTTTCAATGTGTTTAGGGTGCTTGGAAGTCATCTAGTTGATAATGTAAAAAGTTGCAATTGTTAACATTAAAAGTTGTCAAAATTGTAATTTTGCAAAATAATGGGTTGTTATGCATTTGTAAGTTAGTTATGGACATTGGTTGAAGATAGTTGGGGTTTGGGATGATTTATAAATCCTTCCAAGTCCTGAGAAAAGGTTGTTTGAGGATTTGATACAAAAATTTCGTATCAAATGCCATGTTCTTGAAGCGATTTTCTATTTTTTTATTTTTTTTGGCTATGCATATTTTTTATATCCTGTTGTCTTTACATATAACCCTTGGTATTTTACCCAAAACCTTGGAAATACCTTTTTGAAACCCTGCTAAAATTCTTCATTCACTATCATGTTTTTTATTAAGCTTCACCCATATCTCACATAGTTCACTACTTTGTAGGTTGTAATCTTTACTGTCATAAACCTTCCCATTCTTCATAAGTAAGATATTTTAATGGATCTACAAGGTTTATAATGTTTGAAATAAAAAATATGTCCATCTTTAAAGTATCTTCAAAAGTGCTGATTACACTACCTTGCAAAAATTCTTCTATTCTTTCTCAATAGTAACTATTAGCATCATCCTATTCCTCATCATATTTACTATAGCTTGAAGTTCTCAAATTCCATTGATGAAATGTCTTTAGGCCAAATAAGGAAAAATAATATAGGAACCATATCCAATTAGACATGCAAAATGATGGGTGCTAAAGCATTTAGCTCAATCAACAACTACAAAATTTAGCATGCACGATCCATTTTCATCAAGTGTTGATGAACAACTCCAACTAATAGCAATAAAGGAATTGCAAGCCTTGGAGATTCTTGACTAGACTATCTTAAGGCCTTTTATCTACATCCTTTAACATTTCATTTGGCATATTTCATTGAAGGAAAATCATCTTTGTTCTAAGCTGATGTTCATACTAAATTGCATCCTCTCCATTATATATTTCTCACTAGATTGCCCATTAATCTCAAACTATTTTTGCTCCTTCATACATTTTTGTATAGTGATTGGTTTGATTTTAGTCACATAGTCCATAGATCTTGCAGTATGCATTAATCTTGTCTAAGGTATATCATGATCTACCATTTTGACTACCACTTTGGATTGGAATTGGTATGACATGATTATTATCCTATAGGGATCATGATTTGTCCTTCTTTATTGCTCCAAATCATTCATGTCATTGCTCTCAACTTTAAAAGACTGTCCCTATACCTCATGGCTAATTTCCTATTTTATGTAGACTTCCCTCTCTATTTGTGTGTTGAATATCCATTTAATTTTGTTGATGTTTTTCTTCTTAAATTTAGTGCACTTCTTATTTTCCCTATGAATATGCTTGCAAGTGTTTACATTCAATCTGAACAAATAGCCTTTTAACTATTCACCACTGTGAAACACTCACTACTTCAGTCCTGCATAACTAAAGCTAATGAATGAAACATGAAAAAATTATGAGTTTGTAATAAACAATTTGTGTTCAAGTGCATAAAATTTTATAAGTTTTTTGGCATTTGATAGGGTTTCTTCATTGTCACTTTGTGAGAAAATGATGAACTCATTTAAACTTTGTTTCAAAGATATTCACTATTTTTTCATTGTGCATGGATGGTATTCCAAGGCTTATAACTATCCTTGTAGTATTGCCCTCTTGACAAGGCTTTTCATAATAACATCACATGATTGTTTCTTGTCACTGTGCACTTTCAAAAATGCCAAGATCTGCTCTCTTTACAACCACTATGATATTTTACTTAGAGCTATCTAGGTGATAGCTTGAATGTTGATATTGGCCTTTTTTAATGCATTAAAAATATTAGCACTAAATCTAGGTGTACTTTCCACAACTTTTCCAATAGTTTCTAAAATTCTATGGTAATGAAGAAGCCCTACTTGAGAAAGGGCCCAACCTCTAGAGCTTGTTTGAATCTTTTGTAATATTGATAAGTTATTCCTAGAACCAACAACTAATCCACCTTAGTTTCATCACTGACTTGACATCTTTTTAGTGATAGTTTCTAAAGTGATCTTCAGCCACTACTAAGGTATGCAATTCTCCATACAACATGTAAGTATAGAGATATGGAAACCACAACCCCCTTGCTACACACACATGAATTGAGCATACCTTACTCACTTTTGTCATACCTTCTATAGACCTTTCCTTTGTTGCTTCCTTAAACCTATATTATCATTAAGTATTCCCTTTGAGAGTATATGTGTGTGATATAAATCATTGTATTTCATAACCATGAGGTTACTCTTAGTGAATACCACATAGGTTTACCATTACACACTACCTCTAACACTTAGAAACTATTTTCCAATTGATTGCTTGATAGTTTCTACCATCAAGAGTTAACTAATACCATTACTCTGTTTGTCATATTTCATTGTCAAGACCCCCTTACCAACACATTTTTTAACCAACTTCAAAACCCTACCCTCTGTCACCTATTGGTATTTTAGCTTACATACCCTCATAGACTACACTTACATGGTTTTGACTTTGCTTATTTGTTTGAGATATAAGTGTTTGAAATATTATCCAATTATTCAAGGTTAAAGGACTCTATAGTTTATTTCTTTTCTATTTAAAATGAAAGTAACATGTGCAATCATTATTTTATACCTTGAATCCCTTTGAAGAATTAATCTTTCTAGCTATGTGTAATACTATCCTCTTGAAACTGTCACTAATTTCTTGATGCCTAAGATGTCTTCATGCTTTGAATACTAAATTATCCTAATGTATGAGAAATTTAGACAAGTCATTTTTGTTGTGGATTGTCTTGCAGAGCAAAGATCCCATATCAAGCCTACAGGTATGAATGTCATCTTGAAATCCTACTACTATGTCTGATGGTGCAAGCGAAAGTGACAAAATGATGAAGGCGTTATGCTTGAAAGACAAAATGATGTAGGAACTATCTTGGTTTGTAAGTCAGTTATGGAAGGGAGGAATGGAGATATTTTATCAAGCAATATAAATCACTTCCAATACTAATTGTCCCTTGGTCATCAATTTTCCCTTTTTGAGTGTGCTCAACCTCATCGCTTTGGCTTTCCTCCTACCTTATTTTTCTAGTTAGGGTCTTTGTGCACTAAGCTATGTCGTTCTCTTGTGCGCGTCAGGCCAAAAATAAAAATAAAATGTGAAATTCAAATTAATATTTAAGTTTGATTTGTATGTTTTATTTTAGAACTAGAATGGTAGAGATAGGATAGAAAATTGATAGCTAAGTACTTGAATTTTATTTTATTGACACTTGATAAATGCAAGATTATAGATGTATTATGTTTCTCAATTGAAGTAAAGAAAGTGGTTGACATGGAAGTAAAATATTTTAGAAACTCATAAATGATACATATATAGATATATCTTCTTTATATTATCCTTGTAATTAGTTATGTATCTTCAAATATAAAAAAATAAAAGGAATCCAATGTGTATCATCTAATAATAACTTATAGAAAATATCAAAAAGATCAATAATAAAAAATATATATTAACTAAGAAGCCATGCAAGCATACAATAGTATATGTTGGTAAAACTATAATATATACAAGAAAGCAATATATGCATAAAATGTCACATGTTAGTAATACAAAATATATGTACAAGAAAGCTATATAGGAAGATAAAAAAATCATAATATAATCAATCCTCTCAACTAGGATGGAAGAGTTGATGGCCTTTTGATTATTGAGTAGATAGAGAGACAAGTGATGATTTTTTTATTTTGAACCTACTAACTTGAACTCCTCTCCAACTTTTTGGAGATCCACATAATATAATAAAAATACATAAATTAATATAGAAAAAACTAATTATACAATGATATATAAGGGAATAATCACTTACCACCATTTAATAATTAGGAACAATATATGAAAGAGACAAGGAATAAGTCAACTTATATTATTAAGAAGGACAAGATACCTTTATATAGCATGACATCATGTTTGAGTCTTGAAACCCTCCCATATCGTCAACGCATGTGTCAAGGCTAACCATGTCAAGTTTCACTCCATACAAGCACAAATTGAAAACATTTCAACATTGACCCCATTCACATGTCACTATGTCCATAGAAGAAATTAAGTGATCGATCATAATATCTATTTTGTAACCAAAGTTTGATGCCTAAATATGTAAGTTAACTCTTATGCAAATTCAGAAAATGATATCATGTTGTTCCTTGCATATTGATTTCTATAAATTTTGACCATTTTTAAATAAGGTTGATATATGAAAGTTTATTGGATGAATGGTTGGATAATTCCTAACTAGACTAGACTACCTTGACTAGATTAGTTGGTATTAGAGTAGGGTAAAGCAAGGTTTGATATTAGTTGATATTGGAGTAATATAGTAAGATTAGTAAATCAAGATGTATTAAAAATTGACACCACAAGTCTTCTACTAAGATAATGTTGTGTAGAATATTCTCATAATTTAAATTATAGTAGATAGACTAACAAATATTGATGTAGTTCATATCAAAATTTAAATATGTCACCTAGAAGGATGGATAGAGGCTAAAATTATGTTTTAGAATTAATTGAGAAAATTTTCAATATGATTAGGAATATCCATATTTTGTTGGACATGATAGAAGAGGTATTATTAACCCTAAATTGGATGATAGTGATAATGAACATGATGATGTTGGATTAGAAGAAACATTCATAGTTGAAGAAGAAAGAGACAAATATAGAATAATAAAAGCACTTACAATATTTGGTAAGAAAAGTGAAATGGATATACATAATTTCTCAAATAGTCTAGATCCTGAAGAATTGATTGATTGGATTAATGATCTTGAAGGATATTTTAAATATGATAATATTTATCATCCTAATAAAGTAAATTTTGGTAAGATAGAGTTGAAATATTATTCTACAATCTAATGCAAGGAAACTCAATTGGAGAGAAGTAGGAAAGGTAAGCCTAAAATTGGAAAATGGGAAAGGATGGTAAATAAATGGAATTCTAAGTTTTTTCATATATTTTATCAACTAGATCTACTAAATAGGTTACAAAATGTGAGATAGAAACATTATACCAAGGATCATTATAAGTTATCTATTAGAGTTGGTCATCAAGAAGGTAACCAAGAGAAGGTGTCTAGATATATATTAAATAGTTGAAGGGGTTCAATTGAAGAAGAATTGAATATATTAACTATCTATTATGTTGATAAATCATATTAATTTCACTAAATCATAAAGATAACATAAATTTTTGATTAAAAAATAAAGAGAATAAGAGGGGCAGAAGCAACAAATTTTCCAAAGGTAGGAACCATGGAAGTGGATGAGGATCGCATGATGATGATGCTAAAACAAAAGAAAGTATATAAAGTTAGTGCAATAAAAAATTTAACTATAAAAGAGGTTGAGGTAGATATGGAGTAAGTGGTGGAAGGTAATCTGGAGGAACCACTTTTTTAAGTGTGGAGGTAAAGGTCACAAATTATTTGTGTAATTAGTCACAAGGAGAATATTGAAGAAGATCTAAGAGAACCACAAGATCATCACATCTTGATGAAGAATTTTCTTCTAATAACTTGAACAAGTATGCTAGAGAAAGGAGAATAATTCCTGCTAAAAATAATTTTTCTAGTCTTGTAAAGATCTAAAAGAACTATTACAAATATTTTCTTAGTTAGAACTCTATGTAAATTTGGTAAATTTAATAGTGATTTTTTTAACAATCAAGTTTCAAGTAAAATGGCGAAGAAATTAATTTTGAAAATGCTAGAGCATCCTAATTCATATAGAGTATCTTGGTTACAAAATGATCATAGAATTTTGGTTAGTGAACAAAATCATGAAATTTAAATTGGAGTATATGGAGATGAGGTATTTTGTGACATTATACCAATAGATGTTTGTCATATTTTGTTGGGTGGACCATGGAAGTTTCATAGGAAACATATACATGATGGAAGGGAAAATACTTATAGATTTACAAAAGATAAAGTGAAACCATGTACTTCTACCATTGGAAGAGGGTGGTGAATGAATGATTGATATTGCAAGAGTAATGTTAGTAAATTGCATGAAATTCCTAAGAATGTGAAGAAATAAAATAATTTATTTTTTATTTTACGAGAAAAGAAGATGACAAAAAAGTGGGAGAAGAAAATGAAGAGTACATCCTCATTTTCTAACTTGTTGACATAGTATATTGATATTATTTTTAATAGTTTTTTAGAAATATTTTCACTAGAGAGAAGTCATAATATGTATCTAATTTAAGGAGAAAGTTTACCTAATAAAGCGACACATAGGTTGACACTAACTAAAAATGAAGAATTGAACTAGCAAGTTGCATAATTGTTGAAGGATTGATTGTAAAATAAAGTTTCATTCCATGTGCAATACTACCAATTCTAGCACCAAAGAAAGGAGGGGCATAGAGAATGTGTAAAAATTATAGAGCTATAAAAAAAATACTATCAAGTACAAATTTCCCTTACACAGGATGAATGATCTTATGGATTGTTAATGTGGCACAAAATATTTCAACAAGATAGATTTGAAAAGAGGATGTCAACAAATCAAGATTAGATAAGGAGTTGAGTGGAACATAAAATTTTTAGATAAAATAAGGTTTATATGAATGGTTGATTATTCCTTCACATTGACTAATGTACCTAGTACTTTTATGAGGCTAATAAATGAAGTATTGAAACTACATCTTGATAAATTTTTCCTTGTATGCATAGATGATATTATAATTTTTAGTAAAATATATCTAGAGTATATTAGATTAGTACTGCAAAGGTTGAAATAAAAAAAAATGTTGATGAATGTGAGGAAATATAGTATTATGAAGAAACAACTAGTTTTATAGGTTTTGTTATTTTTCCTAATGATCTGAAGATGGATCCTGAGAAAATCAAATTTATTTTTGAATGGAAAAAAGAATTTATAAAGTATATATCTTCATGGGTTAATTTTTACAAGAATTTTATCAATAATTTTAGTGGTATATGTGCGCCAATTATTGTTGTCATAAAGAATGATAAGAAATATGTTTAATTTTATCTTCATGGGTTAGTTTTTACAAGAATTTTATCTTGGTATATGGTTCATTATAGTGTTAAAATTCAAATATGTTTAAATTATTAGTACATCTAGGTCATTTTCATTATTCATAGTCCATTTAGGAGTTAATTTTAATATTCTTGAAAAATCTTCTTTATTTTGGATGTGGGATTCTTTTAATTTTAATATTTCTAGGAGAGCTACAATAGCTATAACATCATGAATTAATTATGTAACCATATAATTCAAATATAATTCTATCAAGAAATCAATATCAAATAGATAATATAATCACATAACTCATACATTTCAATGTCATTGATCTTCTTCTTCATCCAACTCTTTGTTTGTATCATCCAATCCAAATTCAAAATTGCAAGGATTTGTCATATCATCATCATCATCATTGATATCAGTTTCAATAATGTCATCATCCACATGGATATCATCTTCATGAACATTAACTCCTACATCATCATGATCTAGTTCCTCTTCTTTGACATCTTCGTCAGACACATCATCAACATCATCTTCTAGTTCTTCAGTATCTTCTTCTTCCACCACATTATACTTTACTGACCTTCCTCTTGGATCATGTCTAACAACAAATGACCAACCTAGTTTACTTGGAATCTCTAAGTAAAATACCTACTCACATTGGCTTGGAAGAACATAACGCTCATTTCCAGCTTGCTCGATTGACCTTGTATTAACCATGCTAAATCCATTATCATTTTCAATAACAGTTTTCTCAAGATCATTTTCATTCAATCATAGCCTATACCATTGGATGATGAATAGAACTAATTTGAAGGACTTAAATTCAGACTCAAGTATATCATCCAAAATCCCATAGTATTGATTTTCTAAGACTTCTAGATGTATGCCACTTCTAGATGAAACATTAGTCACCTGAAAGACTATAGTTATCCCAGACTCACAAGTTTTCTTTGTGTCATCTAGATTTTTGATTCAAAATTTACTACCATTCCACCACATAGCCTTGTGGTGTTTCACCTGCAATATGTCAAACATGTAAAAATTATTGCATCATCAATTGGTAAACATATTTATTCTTGGTTGAATGTATGGAAGGAAAAAAAACTCAACATATATATACATCAATATAATTGAAATTTTTTAAATAATATGGGTGATTAATATATTTATACATACCTATTTATCTCTTAAACCATATGCTAAATCAATTTCCCTTAGTGTAACATTGGAATCTCCATTACGATGAGTTTCTTTAACCAATGAAGCCATAGCTTCCCATGTTAATGCGTGACTGGATTGTTGACATCATTCAATCCATATTGTCATCCAATCAAGATTGTTTGCAATGTACAAATGTAGTGCATCCCACTCTCGACCAACTGAAGAAGATATTCAGTAATGTACGCCATGGTTTGGTATACCATATATCCCTCCACCATAGAAGCGTCAAGATGTGCTCTTTGTCTAACCAAAGCCTTCAAAAATTTCAAGTGCCTCTCAACCATCCACATTGACCTTGTGTGTACAAGTCCACACAATTCAATCTCCTCAACTTGGTGTATGAGGTAGTGTTCTTGTGCATTGAAAAATGTCAAAGGTAGACACTTTTGCATTTCACACATTAGATGAGGAATTTTTCTCCTCCAATAATTTATATCTTCTTTATGGATTTCTTTAGATGACAAGCATCTATAAATGATCCAAGGTGCAAATATATTAATGATATTTAACAAAAATATACAATATATTATGTATAAACAAGTAAAAAAATGGAAAATATAAGATCTATACAACGAATTGAACAAATATCGCTACTTACATCATGTATTTTTCAAGATCATATATAACTTGCTTGACATTGTTGTCAAAGTTGTCTAGGAGAGATAGAGGGAGAACATACTGCAACAATTATAAAATCATCTTTTCATTATTTTTTCAAAACTAGTAAACATAATACACTGAAAAGTACATGTAGTATACAAATATGTATTAAATATACCAAAATAATTATCTTAATGAAGGTATGCCAATCATGCATTTTCATCGCTGACCCAAATTCACCTTTCTTTGTTATGATATTGTTTATGTTTGCAGTAAATCCTGTGGGAAATTGAATTTTGTGTATGACTTGTTTTATATCATTGCTTTGTAGCTCCGTTAATAACCAAGGAAGGGAACTTATATTAATTTGGTCTCCATCGCTATTTAATTGAATGACATTTTTTATTACATGATTGGCTTCTTGAATGTCACTACAAATTTTGACAATTTTTTCTTTGTCATGCGCTCCATCCAATATTTTCCATAACATTTTTGTTATATTCTTTCTGATATGCATTGTATCAAACAAATGCAAAATTTGTAGTTGCTCATAGTAGGGAAACCTACTAAAGTGTCTGGGATAACTTTTTAGTCCCTATGGAATCCGACCATTAATGCCTTGACAACCTTCATGAAGCATATAATTTAAACAAATTAACAATGACAATCATTGTCAATTACAACATGAGTAAACAAAACACAATATAAAATTATAAATTCCAAACATATCTTATATGATAGATAAACAATTTGATCCAATGTATAAGCTTGATGATTAATTCTATTATATTCCAACTTCCATAGGCGAGGTTTCATTCTTTGTGGTTTTGATGTAGTCTCTTCTTTCCCATTGAAAAGATGTTTTTCAGTAGTTCAATACTTATAATTTCTATGGAGGAAGTGCCTATACTCATCAAACAACTACTTTCCTAAACTTGTTGAATGACGAGATTTCATCTTTGGACCACAAACTGGACATGCAAATTTTCCCTTTATTTGAAGACTTGCAAGGTCATATATAATTGGATTAAATATGTCAATTTTTTATAATTATATATAATGAACAGATTATTTAAAAAACATGCATGATATCTACTTCATAAAATTAAATATCATTAAAGTGTAGTTGAACATTATAACATACCACAAAAATGTGTTAGGCCTAGGGCATCATGAATTGTCCATACAAGCATTGCATGGGATTGAAATTATCTTTGTCCTATTGGTCTAGAGACATCATACATAGTGACGCCATTCCATAACTTTAGCAACTCATCAATAAGAGGCTCGATATATACATTCATATCTTTAACTTGGTACTTACCTAGTTGAATGAACATAAACATTACATAATTATTATAACCATTTTATTGCAATATATATAAATTAATGTACATGACTATTAAATGAAAAAAATATAAGTCATTATGCAACAAATAAGACAAATGAGATGCTACTATGTTAAAAAAATTGATGTAAAAAAAATACCTGGAACAATCATTGCCAACATTATGTGCTCCCTTTTTATTGACATCGATGGAGGAATGTTATTGTTGATAGTAAAAAAATGCCACACCGAGTAAATAGATCTCAGCTCTTCAAATGGATTGACACCGTTCGCTACCAATGAAAGCCTGAGATTACGAGGTTCTTCTTTAAAGTGTGGCCATTTTTCCTCCATGTCCCTAAATGGAGAACCATCCACAGGCATTTGAAGAATGTCATCTCCACTTCTATTCTGTGCATGGTAATCCATAAATTGTGCTAAGCTTTCGTACCTAAATAATCATTGCATACATGGAATAATGGGAATATAATGAAGAACCTTGTGAGACACCTTTTCTATTAGTTGATTTGTTTGATATCTACTGATATGACATTCTAGGCATTCTGTTGCAAATTCATGTTGTTTATGATATATAATATGATCATTGGGACATGCATCTATTGCTTGATACTCCATTCAAATATCTTTGATAATGGCAGAAAAATCTCAGTATGAGTGAGGTAAAATATTTGATGGTGGTAACAAAAATTCAACTATCAATCTACAAAAAAAAATTAATTTTTTAATATAAGGAATATTAATGGTACATATTTCATCCATTATTTACTAGTGATGAACTAACAACAAAAATAGATGAAAAAAGATGGCATATGGCATACCATAACATTCATGAGATTGCTATATTGGATAAACCATTCATAACCTTCAAGTTCACCAACAACAATACAACAGAGAGAAAATTTGTTTGGGAGCCTTCATAAAGGGGCTTGTATGCCTTCTCAATTATAGGTAAATCATGAACATCATCAAAGTCATCTCGATCAACATGATCAGTTGTGCCACTAAATGTTTCATGGATCAATGTATTTGTACCATCATCTTCAACTGTGTTTTCTGGCACATGATCATCTTCTTCCATAGGATCATTAACTTAATCTTTGATATTCACAGCTCCATGTTTCTCCACTTGAAAAACCACATTCTCTAGGCTGTGATAATCCATGTCATGTGCCCTAGGGCACCCCACCTTTATAATAATGATCGACACAAATAAACCATGATCATAATCAAGTGATTATATATATATATATATATAAAATGTTGAAATGATATAAACATTTACAAATTCAATCAATATAAAGACATATAATGAACAACTTACCAATGGATGATAATCATCCCCCCCTACAATGTGACCATCCTACCTACAATGTTTCTCAGTTGTGATTAAAAGTCTTCTCGTCTTTAAGCCCTTGCAATTTTTGCAAGGACAATAAAATTTTCCATCACCCTTTCTTTTCAATCTAGCCTACAATCTAGCAAGTGTCTCTTCATTTTGTTCTACACTAATATTATCTGACATGATTTTTCTTTACCAAGCTTGAATATTTAGATCTTCAAAAAATATCAAACTCACACTCAATAATTTGTATAATAGACAGATAACAAAATCTAATAATTATGATATTTTGCACCAAAAACATTCAGCCTATAACCTCCACAAACTGTCACAAGTATAGAAAATTCAAAAGTATAGCATGAAAACACTGTTGCAAGTGTACATAAATTGTCGAACTAACTTTTATTTATTAAAATTCATGCCCAATGTTTATCGAAATAGTGACGAAAATATGTATTGTCACAATTATGATGGACATCGGGCACAAATTTTAAAAAAATTGAAAATTTCACATTACATGCACAGGTACCCGATGATTCATCTAATTATACATATTTCATTAGAAAGTTTCATCGTATTTTGTAGTCAAATGAGCTAGTGACCTGACTAGTTTTGACCACACTGCAAATATGCTAGAAAGTAGATTTTAGCAACAACCCAAATTGTTTTTTCACTACAAGTGCATTCGAAAGTAGCCTCAGATCAATTCAATATAAAACTTGTTTGAAAATGATTTTTTTTTAGCTGGGCCTAGATTGGGACCTAGCATGCTTTACACAAACATGAAGTTTCATATAGAACAAGAGTTAGAAACATAACATACATAAAAGGACTAAAAATATAAATGAAGTGTGGATTGAAATGTATATAGGTATAGTGATAAATGGGTTGGTACTTTAACATGTAGAGTTTACACCCAATCTAGATTCTGATGATCTGATTCAAGGATGGTTTTATTTCCAATACTCAGTTTGCAGCAATATAAAGGGAAACAAGGTAATATGGCATTCCTTAGCATCCAAAACAATGGTATGGGAAAAGAGGATAATAATGTTACAATTGAAGACAAGAGGGTGATGTATTATTTGAGTCACCATGGGATCAAGTCACAAAACTTCTTACCTTGCTTGGTTGTTTAAACAATACTGAAAAGGGAAAATCATTTGTACAAGATTAATGTTATTCATATTCCCAGATTATGTGGAATTATATATGTAGCATTTTGTTTCTACTATGCCAAAATGATAAATCAGGGAGAGCTCATGACCATCCATCTAAGCTTTAAGGGGTGGAATAATTTTGTCAAATGATGTGTTGAAGCCAAATATGAATGCATTTATTGAATTGAACCAAAGAAGTGTATCTCAACAATGCAATGGTTGCAATCATGAAAGATGTAGAAGCTTGCGCCAGAGGTAAAGTATTTTACAAAGTTCCTAAAATGAAATTTCATCACATGGAATATGAGTTATTAAATGGTTTATCAAATCATATGCATTAATTCATATGGAATTCAAATAGATAATAAAGGATAGTGCAAAGACTTTGTCCTTCATCATATGTTATCGAATGGGAATCTTGAGAGTGTGGCTAGTGATTATTTGGACTATTCTCCACGGCAGACAGGTCAGGGAATTCCAAGTCAAATGGACTACATTCTTTTTAACTCAGGCGTCATTTTATGCTCACTAAAAGAGGCAATTGATTCAATGAACAACACATCATTTGTTGAAAAGGTTGTAGAGATTTTCAAGCAAACACAATTGGAAGGTGTGTAGCCAATTTTTGCAACTTGTATCATCATCCTCCTTGATCATACAAAAGGAGGAGGTGACACTTCTTAAGGAGGCTCAGAATGTATTATGGAGTGTTGGCATAAACATTAGAAAATTATGAGCAAACCCAACATGTGTTTCCTGGTACATGGGAAAGTCTGCACTGCAGTGTGAATGTATCAAAATTGTTTGACAAAATTCTATTTTCTTAATGCATCTGGGAAGGTTTGAAATTCATTGCACTAAGAAGAGGGAGGCATTTCTTTTTTCTACCACAAGTCGATTGTAATGATGCAAAGTTCTTCCACTGACTAGAAGAAGCCACGGCTGATGACTGGATCAAAGAAAAGGATGCAATGTATGCTATGCAAGGTGAACCAGGTGCGAGGAATTCTTATGTTGTTAAAACATTGGGGCTTTCGAATCATTTTGCAATGTCTTCAAAGGAAAGAGGGGTCACCAGTGTGCTACAGAGGAAACCATTCTACTTGATGAAGCTTGCACCATGAGAAGGAATTCAAAGAACGAGTCAACACTCATTCAAAGAGCTTGAACCATATTGAAATGTTGGCACCAAAACTAGGAAGAGTTCGTGCTGGGAGAGGAACAATATGTGCCGACTATGAAAATGTATCAAAATTGTTTTAAGAAATTCTTTCTACCATTGCCAAGAAGTAGCTACAAAATGCCAAAGATAGTGAAATTAGGGCAAAGGGAAAAATCAATGGTCATCAAACGAGATGAGACCAGGTGAAATCTCAGCCCTTCCTCGCTATTTTGTAGGAAATTCTTTTATGTCAAAAAAACTTGTGAGGTTTGCAAATTTTTGATGCATGGGTGTGGGCTTGTGAACATTTAAAGGTTCAGGGTTATAAGGTTCTTTAAAATCCCGATGAAATATTAAAATAAACCCTTTTCTCACATAAAAATTTAAAAAATGCTTGTGTGTGGAGAAGGATGGTGGGCCCATGTATTTTTTAAAGTTTTTAAACTTCTAAATGTTGCCCAATAGTATCATTTAAAAAAGGCTGAGCACTTAAAAATTTAAGTGTTCCTCAGTGAAGGTAAAAGGAAAATGGAAAAGTTTGGTGCCCAATGAAAATATTTTAAATATTTTCACTTCAAGAAGGTAATCTTTTAAATATAGAGTGAAACTAAAAGAAGCATGGGGTAAGTATTTTCCAACCCAAATGAAATAGTATTCTATGATTTCACATGCTAAAGTTAAAATATTTATTGGCTGGGAGTGGAAACTTCAGATATTGCTAGGCATATAAAGTAAAAGAAATATATGGGGGCAAGGGAAAGATCTTATTTTTCTTAGTAAAGTGAATAAAATATTCATTGTGGGATATAATATTTTGTTGTGAGATGAAATTACAAAGTGCAGCTACAACAAAATAAGAGAAGAATGAAGGGTATTTCATAGGTAAGTAAATTTTTTGTTGAAGAATTAAGGTGAAGGAAAACAAAATACAGAGGCAAACTTTGTTGTTGCAATTGAGGAGAGATGATATATGCTTTTTCTAGTATCTAGATTGAAGAAAGAAGCTACCAAGTGCCATCATCAGATCAACTTTAGAGTTGAATCTTCTTCTTCTCATTCTCTTCTTTTCTCATTTGTAAGGGGTTCCATTTTCTAAAAATTTTGCAAGGCAGGCAGAAGCTCTGGGTGAATTGCAATGCTAGGGTGAATTATAACTGTTAGTCATTAATCTACGATGTTTCTATGTTTTGAATTGAGCTTCATGAATAAATTTTATTCTATGATTGTCTCCATGGTTGAGATGTAATACTCTTTTGAACTCAATAATCAAAGATTCTTTGAGTTATCTCATGTAGATTTGTTGCATTTGAGTTGCATTTGTTATTGCCTTTTGTTCAAAGAATAGTGTAATTGTTTTAACTAACGTCAATTGTTCTTTTTATTTTCTTTTGTTCAAATAATATTGTAATTGATTCAACAAATGTAGCATGAGTGTTTTGTTTCTAGGTGAATTTGTAAGAATGGTTATCTAATAAAGCTTCAGTTGTCTTGTCATAATGTAATAACATTTTCAAAGATCTTCAAAACATGTTCAACATTGCAAGATGAAATGTTGGTTATATGACTCCATAGCCCTTCTCTTGGCACTGGTCAATCCTTGTGCATCTTCTATTTTTAGTTTGGTCCCAAATATTAAAATCAATTCAAGCCTTTCAATTCTATTTTATGAGTTATTTATATTTGTCATGTTATCCATGCTAGTTAAAAAAAAATCCCAATATCTTAGCCAATGTTGAGTGATTTTTCATGTTTCTCATGATATTCTTGTGAGAGTGTCATTTGTTAAGCAATACCCTATTAATTTTGTGTTTGAATCTTTAGGTTTTGCTAAAGGGTCACCCCGTAGGTCCTACAAAGCCTAAAGTGCAAGGGAAATGTGTTTCAATCTCAATTCCTGTCAGTTGGGAAAATCCATCTTTAAGGACTTGAGCATTAGAAATTGACTATTCTATAGGACTCACTAGATCTATTGATTTGGAAACACCAACAGATTTGTGACTTTGTTGGGGAAAAATTTGAATCTCCAAGTGTAGACTAATAATTCGCAAAGTCAAATTATTTGCTAATCTGAATATTTTTCTCAAATATTGAAGAAATTCAAACCTAGAAATAGAAATTATTGCAATGAACCTAAAAGTTTCATGATCTATGGTGCTCTACTAGTGAAAGGAACTTAGAACGAGATTTATCTTTGAAGGGGCTTCATACTACTTGAAGTTCAGTCTAGAGGTGGTGACTTTGTCTAAAGAATCTGATGAAGATGTGAATATAGTTTCAAATCTGCAATATTTCAAGTCAAGAAGAAGAATTTACAATAGCTGCAACATTTCCAGGTATTCTTCACTTTTGGTTTTCAAGAAATCTATGTTTGAAAACCATATTTGAAGTCTTGAAAAACAAATTTGGTTCCCTATTGAGTGAATTAGCACTAAGAAAGGGAAAGGAAAATAATATTGAGTTTGCATACTTCTAAATTATAATTTATAGCCTATGTAATATGTTGAAAGTATGCTTGTTCTTGAAATATGCCCATTGAATAGATATTAGGTGTAGATGCATTTGAATCATGCATTGTGGTATTCTAAGGTCATGATGAAAGAAAGAAATAGGGCAATGAATGATCAATTGTAGGATTGATATTTCAAATTTAAAAGAGGTGTATCAAAATGCACCATTATATGCATCCCGGTATGGTTCCTAGTACAACCATGGTTTGTGATCAGCCCCAGCTAGATTGTCAAAGAAGTTTTAGCACTAAAAGGTATAGAGCCATCAATTTCTATGAGTTGAATGGTTACCTGAATGTCATTTCAGCTAAAGTTAGAGATAAATTACCAAAATTCATTGGCAATAAGTCTGAATCAACGAATAAACATCTACAAGAATTCAATAATTTAATGCATGACTATGAGGTAGATCATGAAGATGTGATCATAAGGCTATTTGTTTAGTCCTTAAGAGGAGATGCAAGGGATTAGTTATCTTATTTACCATCATCCTCTATATATTCCTAGGAGGAGTTTAAAGTAGTGTTCATGGAGCAGTTTTGTGAAAGGATTGATCCAATCTTAATAAGATGAAAGTTCATGAGCATGGAGAAAGAAGAAGATGAGTTAGTCCCCTCTTTTAATCTTATATTTTCAAAGATAATAAGAGAGATCCCTACAAGCATAAGACCAAATGATGCTAAATGTTTGGTTGTGTACTTAGATGCATTTGATAAAAAGTTGAGTTATCTATTAAGAGATAAAGATCCCACAACATTGCACCAAGCATATCAAATTGCCATAAATATTGAGAACAATTGGAAACATTCAATGATGAAAGGACATAGGGCTGTGAGTGTTGGTCATCCTAACAGACCTCATGCAAATAGAACTCATGGATTAAATAATAGAAATTCTTGTCAAAATGGTAATGTTGTTGCTGTTTTGATTTCTCCATCATCACAATCTACAAATCATAGTGAGCTCCAAGTTGAACGTCAACAAAATTTGAGTAATGTTGATCAAACATCTTTTGATTAAGGATTTTATAAAATGAAAATACACAAACAAGAATCACCACATGATTTTTTCTCAAGATTTTTGGATTCCTTGTTGAAAATCCCCATAAATTTCAGACCTAAGGATTCAATGTGCATTGATCTATTTTGTGAAATATATGATTCTGGGCTGAATGCTTGCTAAATGAATTGAAGCCTCATAGCCTTGGCTAGGTGCTTGATATGATAAAGATTGTTGAAGGAACCCAACATAATTATGCACAACATGTGATGTCTCAAAATGAAGATAGTAGTTGTCCTATTGAGAAAAATTAGAACAAGATACACAAGAATGGAAAGAGTGTATCAAAAAATTAAAATTTGTGTTGTATGAATGAGGAAATTGACTACAATTAGCTCATAAGATCAGCACATGTGTAGATTTGTACAATAGTGATGAAGATGAAGATATATGGTATAATGACAAAATAGATATGCATGAAAGTTCTTCTTGTAATATCTTGGGTGATGAAGAAGTAAAAGAGATGCAAGATGTCATTCCATGTCATATTTTGGTTAGTGAAAATAATGCAAGTGCTGATGAAATATCATCACAAGTCAGTGATCAAGACATTGAAGATAAAATTTCAAGCACTCACTTTGAAAAATATATATGAGCATGGTTTATGTAGGGATAAGTCTTCTTGTGATGAGGATTATAATGATATCCAACCTAATTATTCTTCTGAGGACTATGAATGCTCTTATAAAGTTGAATTAGAGATATTTCATTCACACAAAGGATGTAATGACATGAATGCTCATGAAGTCACTTGTCGACAAGTGAAGGAACAAATTGTGCTTGAGGCATACCTAGAATGTAATTTAGTTTTGTCATTGATGGAGCATGTTAATTATGTGAATGATGAAGAATTTGAAGACAAGCATATATGTGTGTTTAGTATGTTGATCTTGAGAATAATGTTAAATATGATAAAGATGTTAATGAGTGTGCTTATGTCCCTGTTGCCCATGATTGTTTGTGTGAAGCAGAGATGGAAATGTTAGTTGTACATGAAAAGGATGATGAAGTGCACTCTGATGAAGGAAGGAGTTCATTATTGAATGATCAAGTTGTGCATTATGGAAAACACATGGATCTTGAATCAAAATTATCACCCATAGGCAATGTGAAACAATTTGATGGACATTCAAATTGTGTTGACATTGCAAAACATTTTGATCTATGTGTGGAGTAGCTAAGTGATGCAAATGACAATGGGTGTGATGTTGGTCAATGTAAAATTGAATATGGGTCCTTCTTTGATGATTTGTCTTGAATTCATAGTATGAAATTGAACGTGTTTGTTTTGAATGAGGAGTGCATTGGTGTGAAAGAGAATGGAGGTGCTAGATTTATTGCTAATCAACAATTTTTAGATAACAATGAGTCTTTGGCACATAGGTCAATATTCCTATCAACTAGTAGTGCACATGAAGCTAATAATGCACATAAAATTCCTTTTGCTAACCCTATTAGCCCTAAAAGTAATAGTATTCAAAATTATTCAGGTATTCATATTGACATTGTGGAGAGTAATATTGAACATGTTTTGAAAAGTCAATGTGAAATTTTTGTCTTAGGGTTAGATTTTGAATTATCTGAATCTTTATTTGAGAAATTCCATATGGAATTGCATAGTGGTGTGAAAAATGAATTTGACATCATGTGTGAATTTGAGATGGAAAACATTGTTTATGCATTAGAGGTTGATTTTTTTTCTGAATACCCTAATTTGAATGAAGATGAAAGTACTTTGGGTGTTGATAAATCTAATTTTCTCGACCTTGAGGCATGTAATAATGTGCTTGGGTTGTGTTGTTGGGATGAAGATAAAATTACCTATGGTGCAATTGAGTTGGAGTTACAAATGTGTGGACGTTCTATGCTCAACACTTAGGAGGATTGTATATTGTTTTTCAGCCATGATATCTCCTTTGAACATGATCATTATGAGGGGGTTAGTAAATGTGATAAGACTGTGTTTTCATGTGGTATTGATAACTATCCTCATATGTTTCCAATTGATACAAAATCAGAAAATGAAGAGAGCAGCAGTGATGTCGCCTATGTAATTTGGCTACCATTTGACAACAAAGTTGAATAGAGAGCAAGTTTCCACTTGTACAAAGGAAACTTGACACTAATGTTTGTAGGAGTGCCGTCACTCCTATTTATGTGGTGTGAAAAAGGAAAGCATGGGTTGATGGAGATTATCTCCTTTAACATATTAGTGTTTGACAGGGGTAGGAATTCACTCCCCTTTTTGTTTGGTGGCTTGGGGCCATCAAATGAGGTAAAAAAGAGGTTGAATAAGGAGCAATTTGAGAGCACCCAATGGACTTAGTATTTGGTCTACTCCCCAGAGATCTAGATTCTTAAAATTCCTATACAGGGCATACATCCCCTATTGGAGCCACTGGTGACACCCTCAAATTTTGGAAATTTGAAGTGCCCATATTGAAAATTTTGCCTTGCACACTCAGAAGTGCACCTGAAAAATCTGCCCAAGTGACCTACTTTGGAGGGTCATAATTTAGATTCAGTTGATTTTCATGCCAAATCCCTTGGTGGACATGTTTATTTAACATATTTGAACATTCATGTCAATTTTTAGCCTCCCATGATGATTTTTGATAGGGTTTTGAAATGCAAAACTGGAGGGTTCTAGGAATGTTTTGCTATTTGCAAACACTTTGTCCTACGAAGTGGCCTCCTATTCAAGCTGATATTTCATAGCTGGATGATCGTCATGACAAATAGATTGGTGTGTTCCATTTCCCCCACATTCTCATTCTCGCTGGTCTAGTTTTAGAGCTTCATGATTTGATTTTCTATTTTTTTAAGAACAAAAGCAAATATAGTTTGTTCTGATTTTACATCTGCATTTTCAACAATTTTCAAGATGGTCAACTATTATGAAATAACTTGCACAATAGAAGAATATGATATGAAATATGGTGCAAATAATTGATAATAACTGAGAATAACAAGCCACTTCAAGGGGGAAAACCTCCAAATATCTCTAATGAGAACACACTTCACACTTGATGATGAAATAAGACTCACAACCTCCTATATATACCTATTTACACCAAAGATATCACCTAGGCAGACTTAGACACACCTATATAAGACTTAGGCCGACCTAAACAACTAAATAACAATATACTAATGATAATATGACTTAATAGAGAGTTAAGATAGCCACAAGTCGACTATTAATAACCCCATGTACACTAATATTAAGGGCGTAGCATGCCCCCCTTCTTTAAAGAAGCATTGTCCTCAATGCTAATCGAGTTTGGATTCTTTTGAATGAACTCCTCATCCTCCCATATAGCATCTTCAATTAGAAAATATTTCCTTGTACTGAGGTAACTTGGAATTGTTGATGTCACCAGCTTCTTCATGCGTGTCTGGAAAATTAACTTCAGCTCCAAGATGTGTCTTTCCTTTACATCAAGCTCTTGATGGCGATGAATGTGTTCTTCCTTTACCTAAACCTTTTGATGTGTCATAGAGGAAGAGGTGAGGAATAATATATGGTACCCTTGCATTGGTTGAATAGATTGATTAACATCCTCACTCCTCTTAGGTCACACATATCCATCTTCATTGAGGAAATTTCTTCCTTTACCTTATTTATTTCGTCATTATGAGTAACATCCTCAATTGTTTCACCATCCTTATCAGGAGTCTTCCCCGGAGTGACAACATTCTTTTTACCCCTTGTTGCAGGCCCCGTCATGATGGAAACCACTAATGTTAAAATAAATCACAAAAATGAAACTTAAATTCTTTGAAATTTTTACTGTAATCTCCTTTTGTATTTCTTCAAAAACCCAATAAAAATCAGACTTCAATTCAACAAGATGTGTGAGATATGTAGATTCCAAAAAAATAGTGTAGAAACCCTAATTCTGCAATAATTCGCTTAATTCTACTCCAATTCTTTTGAAATCTGGATTGTATCTTCTTCAATATGTTCTTCAAAAACCCTTTAAAAATTAAAAAAAAAAAATTGCCAAAATATGAAACATATGCTCTTCCCAAAATCACCTCCAAAATTGAGAAAAACCTTGCCTCTATGGTGCCAAGATCATGCTCTGATACCACTTGTTATGAAATAACTTGCACAATAGAAGAATATGATATGAAATATGCTGCAAATACTTGATAATAACAGAGAATAACAAGCCACTTTCAGGGGGAAAACCTCCAAATATCTCTAATGAGAAAAAACTTCACACTTGATGATGAAATAAATCTCACAACCTCCTATATATACCTATTTATGCCAAGGATATCACCTAGGCAGACTTAGACACACCTATATAAGACTTAGGCCGACCTAAAAAACTAAAAAAAATATACTAATAATAATATGACTTAATAGAGAATTAAGATAGCCACAAGCTGACTATTCATAACCCGATGTACACTAATATTAAGGGTGTAGCATCAACTTTGACCCCTAATATCTCATGAAGAACAATGATTGAAGGAAATACCTCTTGCACACATGATCACTAGACCTAAATGAGCTTTTGTTTCCATTATCAACTTCCCAGAAGGTGATTTGATATTTTTTCAAGAAGGTGACTGGGTGAGCTTTAATTGGTTTTGAGTAGGTGCGGTTGCAGAAAAGCCTGAGTGAGCCACTTTGGCATTGAATATCTTGTAGCTCATGATATTTTTTATCAATTTGTTTGTTGCATTACATTCTTGGTTCAAATGTCTACATGTCTATGAATTTTCATGGCTCTAGGAAGTTGTTTGATTGGTTTTCAAGGGAAATTCCAAAGCCCACCTGACTAGTTTTGACCACTATCCAAATATGCATGAAAGAAAATTTTAGCAACAACCCAAATTGTTTTTTCACTTCAGGTGCATTTAGAAGTAGCCTCCGATCAGCTCAGTATAAAAATTGTTTGAAAAAAAAAATTCTTAGTCGGTCCCACTTTGGGACCCAACATGCTTTACATAAACATAAAGTTTCATATTGAACAAGAGCTAGAAACATAACATACATAAAAGGACTGCAAATATAAATGAAATGTGCATCAAAATGTATATAGGTGCAATGATATATGAGTTGGTACTTTAACATGTAGATTTAACACCCAATCTAGATTCTGATGATCTGATTCAAGGATGGTTTCATTTCCAATACTTAGTTTGCAACAATATAAAGGGTAGCAAGGTAATATGGCATTCCTTAGCATCCAAAACAATGGTATGGGAAAAGAGGGTAATAATGTTACAATGGAAGACAAGACACTAATGTCTTATTTGAGTCACCATGGGATCAAGTCACAATTTTTTTTTTCTTGCTTGGTTTTTTGAACAATATTGAAAAGGACAAATCATTTGTACAAGATTAATGTTGTTCATGTTCCTAGATTATGTGGAAGTATATGTAGTATTTTGTTTCTCCTGTGCCAAAATGATAAATCAGAGAGACCACATGGCCATCCATCTAAGCATTAAAGGGTGGAATAATTTTTTTCAGATGATGTGTTGAATCCATATATGAATGCATTTATTGACTTCAAGCAAAGATGCTTATCTCAACAATGCAATGGTTGCAAGCATGAAAGATGTAGAAGAATGTACAGGAGGTAAAGTCTTTTACAAAGTGCCTAAAATGAAATGTCATCTCATGGAATATGAGTTATTGCAAAGGGCAATGCAAAGACTTTGTCCTTCGCCATATGTTATGAGATGGGCATCCTGAGAGTGTGGCTAATGATTATTTGGACTATTCTCCATGGCCGATGGGTTAGGGAATTTCAAGTCAAATAGAATACATACTTTTTAACTCTAGCATCATTTTATGCTCACTAAAAGAGGGGATTGATTCAATGAACGGTGCATCATTTGTTGAAAAGGTTGCATAGAGTTTCAAGAAAATGCAATTGGAAGTTGTGCAGTCAAATTCCGCAACCTATATCATCATCCTCCTTGCTCATACAAAAGGAGGACGTGACGCTTCTTAAGGAGGCTTAAAATGTATTATGGAGTGCTGGTACAAACATCAGAAAATTGTAAGAAAATCCAACACACGTTTCCTAGCACATGGGAAAGTCTGCACTGCAGTGTGAATGTATCAAATTTTTTTGAGGAAATTATATTTTGGAAACCCATCTGGGAAGGTTTGAAATTCACTACACTAAGAAGAGGGAGGCATTGCTTTTGTCAACCACAAGCCGATTGTAATGATGTAGAGTTCTTCCATTGGCTAGAAGAAGCCAAGGTTGATGGTTGGCTCAAAGAAAAGGATGCAATGTATGATGCACAAGGTGAACCAGGTGCAAGGACTTCTTATTTTGTTAAAAAACTAGTGCATTCGAATCATTTTTCAATGTCCTCAAATGAAAGGGGGATTGCTAGTGTGCTACAAAGGCAACAATTCTACTTGGTGAAACTTGTGCTATGAGAAGGGATTCAAAGAATGAGTCAACACTCATTCAAAGAACTCAAACCATATTGAAATGTTGGCACCAAAACCAAGAAGAGTTTGTGCTAGGAGAGGAATAGTATGTGCCCATTGTGAAAATGTATCAAAATTGTTTTAGGAAATTCTTGCTGCCATTGCCAAGAAGCAGTTGCAGAACACCAAAGATAAAGAAATTAGGGTAAAAGGAAAAAATAGTTGTCAGTAAACAAGATGAGAGTGGGAAAAATCTTGGCCCTTCCTCGTTGTCTCATAGAAATTTTTGCTGATATCAAAAAAACTTGTGAGGTTTGCGATATTTTGACACGTGGGTGTGGGCTCATGCACATTTAAAGGGTTATGGTTATAAGGTTCTTTAAAAGCCAGATGAAACATTAAAATAAAACCTTTGATCATATAAAAATTCCAAAAATAATTGTGTGGGGAGAAGGATGGTGGGCCCATGTATTTTTTGAATTTTTTAAATTTTTGAATGTAGCCCAATAGTATCATTTTTAAAACGCTAAACACTTAAAATTTAAGTGTTGCTTAGTGAAAGTATAAGGCACACATGGAAGTTTGGTGCCTAATGAAACTTATAAATATTTTCACTTGAAGAAGGTAATCTTTTAAATATAAAGTGAAAATAAAAGAGGCATGGGGTAAGTATTTTCCAACCCAAATGAAATAATATTCTTTTCTTTCACATGCTAAAGTTAAAAACTTTATTGGCTCAGAGTGGAAACTTCAGCTATTGCTAGGCATATAAAGTAAAAAAAATATATGGGGGAACGGGAACGATCTTATTTTTATTGGTAAAGTGAATAAAATATTCATTGTGGAATATAATATTTTGTTGTGAGGTGAAATTATAAAGTGAAACTATAGAAAAATAAGAGTAGAATGAAGGGTATTTCACGGGCAGGTGAAATTTTTGTTGATGAATTAAGGTGAAGGAAAGAAAAATACAGAGGAAAAATTTGTTATTACAATTGAGGAGAGATAAGAGATGCTTTTTCTAGATTCTAGATTGAAGAAATAAGTTGCCAAGTGTCATCATTAGATCAATTTTAGAGTTGAATCTTCTTCTTCTTATTCTCTTCTTTTCTCATTTGTAATGGGTTCCATTTCTAAAAATTCTGCAAGGCAGGTAGAAGCTCTAGGTGAATTGTAATGCTAGGGTGAATTATAACTATTATTCATTAATCTAAGATGTTTATGTGTTCTAAATTGAGATTCATGAATATATTTTATTCTATAACTATCTTTGTGGCTGAGATGTAATACTCTTTTGAATTCAATAATTAAAAAATAGTTGAGTTATTTCATGCACATTTGTTGCATTTGAGTTGCAATTATTATTGCCTTCTATTCAAAGAATAGTGTAATTTATTTAACTAATGTTAATTGACTTTTTTATTTCCTTTTTTTCAAAGAATAGTGTAATTTCTTCAACAAATGTAATAGGAGTGTTGTGTTTCTAGTTAGATTTGTAAGAATGGCTTTCTAATAAAGCTTCAAAGGTTTTGTTGTCATAATGTGATAATATTTCCAAATATCTTCAAAACATGTTCAACATTACTGAATGAAATGTTGGTTATATGACTCCATAGCCCTTCTTTTGGCACTGGTCAATCCTTGTGCATCTTCTATTTCTAGTTTGGTCCCAAATCTTAAAATCAATTCAAACCTTTCAAATTTTTTTTATGAGTTATTTGTATCTGTCATGTTCTCCATGCTAGTTAATGGAAGTTTCCTAATATCTTAGCCAATGTTGAGTTATTTTTCATGTTTCTTAGTATATTCTTGCAAGAGCATCGTCTATTAAGAAATACCCTATTAAGTGTGTGTTTGAATCTTTAGGTGGTTCTAAAGGGTCACCCCCTAGGTCCTACAGAGCCTAAAGTGTAGGGGAAATGTGTTTCAATCTTATTTCCTATCAGTTTTCAAAATCAATCTTTTAGTTTGAGCATTACAAATTGAATATTCTATAGGACTCATTAGATCTGTTGATTTGGAAACACCAACATGGTTCTCTTTCAGGAATTTTCAAGCATGAAGCAAAGGTGGCTAGATTTGTATTTTGACTACCAGTTGGTTATCTTCAGTTCTTATCTCACAGGTTTGAGCATCAAAATGTGTAATACATTCTAGAATCAATTCAAGGCATTGAAAAACTAAAAGAAAGCTTTTTGCATCTACTAATCTTCTCTCAATTACCCTTTGCATGATAGGTGGTGGACTAGGAGTATTGAATTTTTCCTTAAGGTCATTCATGTTTGCTAGCCCTAGCTTAGTATCTCCTATTTCTGGTATATCAGATGTTAACCCTGGGATATACTCATACCCTTGACACTTAATTTTGTCCATTTATGGACTAATAGGGTTTGAATGGATTTTTTTCAAGTAAATTAAAATGTAGGGAAAACAAACTAAAAATTGTATGCTCATAAGGAAGAGACAAAGACAAAAATACCTCAAAACAACCTAATATTTTTAGGGTGGAATTCTACATTGGTGTGCTTCCTTACTTCACGTCTCATGAAGTGAATGTTGTATTTGAAGAATGTCTATCCTTGTCTTGAATTTCCATTTTAATTCTCACAAGAAGTGTGCGAATAAATAAACATTAAATGGAATTCCCTCACCATGCCAAAATGTGTCTATTTTCACATCACATTCCTCAATACAACCACTTTTTAAAAAATTGAAAAGGAATGGTTATGCTAGTGGGTAAGCGGGTAGTTCGCATAACCTTAAAAATCAATGCTTGAGTTCATACTTGGTTATAAAATATCGCTCACTTAATGAAGTTAGTTGTTTTCCTCTTTGGGTGATAAATGTAAGGGTTCTACAAACTCATTAACACACTACCAAAACTACTTAGTCTTGGGAAATAGTCCAAAGTGGGGATTTCATAAGTTCACTGAACTGAGTAAAACACCACCAACACTTCTAAAAAAATCAAGTACCATTATGGGGCGAGTGATGGGAGAGTTAGAGTAACTTAACAAAACACCGCCCAAGTTATGCCAGATACCCAAAACACTGCCAACATATGATAGCCAAATTTTGAAAGATAAACATGAAATTTTGGATGGGGATCCAAAAATTAGGTAACAGATGGATCTAACTAGGGACAAAGAATAACAAGGATGAAATAAATAACCCAGATGTAAGATAACATGGCAAGTGTCTTATCCATTGGGAAACAGAGTCAAGAAATATCAAAACTAAGAATCTCAAACATGCAGAAAGTATAAAAAAATTGAAAGAAAAAACCATAAACTAACTATTTACAAAGATTCGGCCCATTGTAAGGGATAGGAATGGGAGTATCATCAAGATAGGATAGACAAAATGTATTAGGTTCGTATTCTTGAGTGATTTTGAAAGGGCTAGTCCAAAGAGAATCAAATTTCTTGTGGGCAACCTTAGGTTCCCTACATTTGTCCCATAACAACACCAAGTCTCTAAACATAAATTTCCTTGGCCTAGCTCTTCTATCAATTTTTTTTTAATTTCACCTGATGCATGGTTATTTTGTCCACCATCTCAGCATGTTGTCCTTCAATTTTCACTAAGTATAAAATTTTCTTTTGTAAAGCACCGCAATTTTTTTTGTCTTCAATCCTAGTCTATAGTTTATAGGTAGATATCTCCAATGGAAAGAGAAAAACACTTCCTACTCCATAAACCAACTAAAAAGGGGACATCTAGATTACTTTCTTAGTGGTGGTCCTGTCTACCCATGAAGCATCATAGGGATTCTTATGCCTATCCTTCTAGTGCTCATTCACCATTTTCCTTATGATACTTACCAGGTTTTTATTATTTGACTTAACATAGCCATTCCCTTAAGGGTAGTAGTCTACTGAATGTGATAAGGATATCATGTAGTCAGAGCAAAATAGTGATATTTCACTAGAATATTTTTTTTTTGCATTATTTGTCACTAGCTTGTAAGGGACTCCAAACCTAACTAACATATATTCTTTGATGAAGTCACAAACCACTCCAGAAGTAGTCCTCTTCGTAGGAATTGCCTCCACCCACTTGGTAAAATAGTCTGTTGTTGTAATGATGTGAGTATGACCTCCACTTGATTGGGGACTAATGGGTCCTATGAAATTTAGGCCCCATTGTTGAAAAGGGCCGTCAATTACAACAGGCCTCAGGGGAAGTGCTACTAGGTGAGCTCAGCCTGCAAAAAGTTTGCATTTTTTGCAATTTCCTACCTAGTAATAGGCATCTTTTAAAATGGATGGCCAATAGTAACCATGTCTCAAGATCTTAAAAGTAGTCACTGTTGAGAAAAATGTCCCCCACATGTTTCATTATGAAAATCCCTCAACAACCTCTCTTGCTAACTTTTGTCTACACATTTCAAAAATGCACCATCCAGCCCACTTTTATATAGAGTGTCTTTCCAAATAAAGTATTTAGCTACCTTCAGCTTTATGTTCCTCTTATGCTTCTTTGAAATATGTTTTGAACACTCTCCATAAGTAAGAAAATATGCAATGTCAGAGAACCACTCATCCTGAAGGCTAACAATTAGGACCAAAGGAAGGTCTTCCCTATACTTCTATTTGTTATGCTCTTTTTCCATCTATTTGTAGATTCCTCTTCCTCTGAATAGATTTGTAGGCTGAAGGTCTAAGTCATATTCTTGTACTTTAGTAATCCATCTATCCCTTTGATTGCAACTGACATCTTGTTGGGTAAGGAATCTTTTGATAGCAGGGTCCAGTATGTATACAACTGAATATGAATTCAAAATATAAAAATGAAATTATTTAACTACCTTTAATACAAAAAAACATGCTTTTCTATTTGAGAGTAGTTGAACTCATAATTTTTCAATGGGATGCTCATAAAGGCTATGGGAACTTTCACATTCTTTTTGTTATCTTGAAGTGAAATGGTAGATATAGTGTGTTATGAGGCATAACAATATATAATGAAATCCATTTAAAAATCAAGACATACTAGAATAGAAGCTTGGGAAATAGATTCCTTGATGTCATTGAAAGTGTACTTTCTAGTTTCGTTCCATTTAAAAACATGTCCTTTCATCATTTCCACTATATGCTTGGTTATCTTAGAAAAGTCTGGAACAAATTTTCTCAGAAAATTAACTTTCCCAAAGAAAGACTTCACACCAGCTTTACTAGGAGGAAGACTCAAATAAAGGATAGCCTTGACTTGCGTAGGATCTATTCTAATCCCTTCTTTGGATATAATATGGCCCAAAAGCCTACCTTCAGCTACTCCAAACACAAACTTGTTAGGATTCAAGGAGATGTCATGCTTTTTACACCTTTGAAGCAGTTGCTCCAAATCCCTTAGGTGATTTGCTCTCTTTTTGGAGAACAATGTCAAGTCATCCAGATAAATGATAATGATAATATTCTTGAGGTCTTAGAAAGATAGGTCCATGGCTCTTTGGAATGTTGTGCTAGCATTAGTAAGCCCAAAAGGAATCTAGTAAGCGAAAGTTCCCCAAGGCATAGTGGACCTTGTCTTATGTTGGTCTTCTCCCACCACACTAATTTGGTTATAGCTAGAGAAACCATCCAACATAGACATCATTTCTAAGATAGAAATTGTTTGTAGGATGTGATCCATGTTGGGAAGCGGGTAATTATCCTTCAAGGATGCTTGGTTGAGATTTTTGAAGTCCACATAGATCCTTATTTCACCATTATTTTTATGGATTGGAATGATATTGGCTACCCAAGTTGAATGGTGAATGGGGTAAATTATTCTACCTTTTAGTATTTTGTCAATCTCCTTGAAAATGGCATCAGTTACCATAGGATTATAATATTTTTTTTATATTTGAAAGCGGATATCCCACCCTTCAATGGAATGTGATGCTAAAATTTTCCACCCATGAAATTCTTAAGATCATCATAGCACTAGGAAAAAAATTCCTTGTACTTGATGAGCATGAATATCAACCTTTCTCTTTCTTATAGAGAACAAAATTTTATGATATAAACCATTTTAGGAGAGTGAGGACTCCCAATGTTTATTGTTTCAAAATATTCATAACTATTGATGGATTCATTCATTTTCCATTTAATGGATTGATCATGTTGATCAAAAGTTCTTCCAAAGAAACTAGTCCTTTAGGTATTCTATTACCTTTCCAGTAGATGACCCCATCCTTTAGTTCAGTGGTGTCATTAGCACAAAATTTTCTACATTCACTAGAGCTTCCTTCGAATAAAGTCTTGGAAAACATTTCAGCAATCTCTAGGAAGGCTTGAATCTGCTTGTCATCCTCGAACACTTGCCAGTGATTAACATTATCAAGAATGTTGGGATGATAAATTTATTGGTAAAACAAGGACAAAAAACTAAGAGGGGCTGAATCAGTTGTCATAAAAATTTAAAATTGTCTAACTTAACTTAACCTTAATCTTAGATCTGATGAATAAGAAATTAACACATTAGAAAGACAAAGAACACCAAATTTTTTTTATGTGGAAACCCTGTTAGGGGAAAAACCATGGTGGATGTTAGTCCACAAGATTATACTGTGCTAAAAGTATAATGGAAAATAACAAGGGGAATGCACATACATTAAGGCACACTGCCTAGAGCTCACTTCTCAATTAAAAAAGGGGCTCATTTCCCAATAGAGTTGGATTAAAAATCTGGAAAGTATAAACTAAGAAAATAGCTTCTACATAAGCCTAATTATAGTTCCAATTAAGCTCAACACTTCTTCACACTTTGCAAAATCTTCTTCACACTCTACTATGCAATCAAATGATATTCACACATACACACATGGGAGCACATGAAGTCTCATCTTTATGAATGAACTAATTTCCCTTATATATCTACTACATGAGATTCAATCACAACTTCATTGGCCAAGAAAATAAAATATATTTGCAATTTGTCGGCCCATATTTACAAATAAACTTTTAATGTGAATCCACCAAGGTCATCCACAACATAGTGGGGACCCAAATTAACATCTACAATATGAAAAAACTTTAATTAATTTCACCTCAAAGATCCACAACATGCTACCATCAACATGTCAACCAAAAACATGAAAAAACAAACATGTGCAAGAAAAGATCTTGAACCATGAGCTCACCGATTAATGTGGACATACCACAAAGATAGAGAATGATCTAGAGACATCTAAGAGCACCAAGAAACAATAGAGAAACATCTGTACCAAATGAGGTAACCAGAATCACACAATCTTCATTCAGGAACACTAATAGAGACTAGCAAAACACTGTTAGACCACAACATACTCAAAACTTCACGTAGACCTATGAAACTTTTGGTAGATGATCTAGATAAAATCAACAATAAACCATTTAATCCACATCAGCTAATCTTCAACGTACAAAATAGGACACCATCATGACCTACATAGTTCCACTGGGAACACAACACTTTTTCTTACAATTTTCTCAATATCCTTGACATATAAAACAATTGATACACCAAATTCTAATAGTGTTGACATCAATGAAAACCACATATCAACAACACACCCACAACATCCAACAAAATTAACTCAATCCTATAAGAATTTCTTTTGAAATTTGGATGAGGTAATAAAAGAGGCAAAAATAGCTAGAGAATCAACTCTGGAATTCTTCTCCCTAGGAATGTCCTCCATTGAGAATGCCTCAAAATATTCTATGGCATTCCACACCTAATTCCTATAATGTCTTAACCTTTCACTTTTAATAGTGAAAATATTTCATACCTACTTGACAATCAATTATGAATCTCCCATGACTATAACCATTTTAATTCCCAAACTCCTTGCTTTAGCTAATCCCAATAAGAGGGCATCGTATTCTATGGTATTGTTAGTGTTTGAAAATTCCAACTTATAGGAGAAAGGAAGTTTCTCACCAAAAGGAGAAATAAGGACTATTCCTACTTCTAATCTAGAGTTTGAGTAACTTCTATCAAATTCCATTTTCCAAAGTTTTAAGTTTGAACCTAAATCGACCATGTAGATCTCTTTATTTTCATCTGAAAATAACATGTAGTTCTCGAATTTAGCTTCTTCGAACAAAATATGAGTCATAGGGTCATCCAATTTCAGTACTGTTATCCTAGCTTTAGGCTCAGGTTCCAATTCTACTTTCTTATTGACAATAGGAATAGTAGCATAAGACCAATCCATCTTGATTTCACCACCTAATTCTTTACAAAAACTTGTGCTTAATAACATGCCATAGTTGGCTAGTATATCTATTGGAAGGTGATGTTGATTGTTGTCATTAATGGTTGTCATTGATATCAACATATCTTGGTATTAGATCTTTGCTTCCTCAAAGAAGAGATTAACTACGTGGGGTAGATCTGATGGCACACAAACTAACAATTCTTTTATTTGATGGATCTGAATACAATTTCTAGAAAGTGTAGATGAGAAGTTATCTAATCTCTCTAGGCTCCAAGACTTGGAAAGTAGTTGAGAAAAAATATGTTGAACTGGTAACTAGTCTTAGTTCTGCAGATGAGATTTCTACCTATGAAGAGAATTAAAATGCAAGTTATGCAATTTTTAGTGCTTTGTATAAGACTGAGTTAACAAAAGTTATCTCATTGGGCACTACTTATGAATTTTGGGAAAATTTGAAAGAATATATGAAGGGAATGAGAGAGTGAAATTCTCAAAGAGGTTGACAACAAAGTGCAAATATGAAAGCTTGAGGATGGCAGAAGGTGAAGATATAGCAAGCTACTTTTAGAGAGTTGACAGTGTAGTAAATGATGTCAAAAATCAAGGAGGCACTCTGACAGATGAAGATGTTATGGAGAATATTATGATGACCCTATTGAAAAGCTATAGTGACAAGATCTCAGCTATTGACAAAGTTTATGATCTGAAGAAAATCACCAGAGAGCAACTATTTGTCACCTTGATCACATTTGAGATGAGAAAATTTGGAAAAGAAAAGGAGAAATCTAAAAGAGCCTTCAAAGCCACAAAAATAGGAGATTTGAATGATGAAAGTTTAGATGAGTTGGAAGAAAACTTCACAAGGAAACTAAAGAAAGGTACCAGCAAGTACAAAGGTATGTTACCTCTTAAATGCTTTAGATGTGGAAAGATTGGTCACTTAGCAACTAAGTGTCTAGAAAAAGGAACAAGGAAAAGTTTAAAAAGAACAATAAGAAGTCCTATTATGTCAATGAGAATTCAGACATCTTAGATGATGAATCAGATCATGAGGATTGTTTGTTTTTGGTGGAAAAGGATGAACCTAGATTTGATATCTCTAATATTTGTCTGAAATCTGATGATAACACTGCAGCTGCATTATTTGTTAAAAGAAATAGAGATGAATGGCTAATTGACAATGGATATTCAAATCATATGAACAATGATAAAAGTAAGTTTGTGAAGCTTGAGAAATATGATGGAGATTTTGTTAGATTTTGAGATGATAAAACAACGCAAATTGTTGGAATTGGTTCTATTACCTTTGATGGAAAGCATAACACTAAAAAAATTTATTATGTAAAGGGTTTATATCATAATCTTCTGGGTGTTGGATAGATGTGCAAAAATGGCTATAATATGGTGTTTCAGGATGATGGTTGTGAGATCCAGAAGAGATATGGAACTGTTATTACAGATGGAAAAAGAACAAGTGGGAATATGTATCAATTGGAAGGAGCTACAAAGAGATGCTTATTTTCCTATTCCAACGACAATTGGCTCTAGCACCGGAGGATGTGTCACATCAACTTTGACAACTTGGTGATGATAAGTTCAACAAGGGCAGTTAGAGATTGTCCAAGACTAACCAAACCAAACAACACTATTTGTAAGGGATTTCAAGAAGGAATGTAGACCAGAGAAATGTTCCAAATAAAAGAAGAATCATATACCAACTTGTTGGACCTCGTACACGCTGACCTATATGGTCTAACCAAAACAAGAAGCTTACAAGGTGAGATATTTCATTCTTTTAATAGATGATTATTGCAGATTAACCTAGGTTGCATTCTAAAGAGAAGAATTAGAGACTTTAGAAAAATTCAAGATTTTCAAGGCAAGACTTGAGAATGAAGTTGACAAGAGAATCAAGTGTTTAAGATCTGATAGAGGAGAATTTACTTATGATAAATTCAACAAATTATGTGAAAAACATGGCATTAAAAGACAACTATCTATCACTAGAACACCTCAACAGAATGGTGTAGTGGAAAGAATGAACCAGACAATTCAAGAAGTAGATAGATCAATGATCAATGAAGGAGGTTTACCATAGGTCTACAAGAGAGAAGCAATACACATAATAGTTTACACTCTTAACAAGATATTGTTCTAGAGGAAATATGGAAAGACATCATATGAGCTATGGAGTGAAAGAGCTCCAATAGTAAAGTACTTCAAAAAATTTGGAAGAAAATGCTACAACCGAAGAGATGAGGAAAATCTTGGAAAGTTCGACAGCAAAGCAAACAAAGGTATATTTTTGGGTTACTCTACAAGAAACAAAGCATACTAGTGTTACAACAAGAGACTAAAAAAGATGGTTGAAAGTGTGAATGTGAAAGTAGATGAAGATATTAAAAGAAATCCGAACAAGCATATTGAATATGAATCAAATGATGGCAAAGAAAAGAAGGATAAGAAAGAAGAAGAGATAGAGGAGGCTCCAACAACTACAACTAAAACCCCAAAGTATGTATAGAAAAATCACTCTAAAAACTAGATTATTAGAGATAAAAATAAGGGAATCATCACAAGAAGAAAAACAACTCAAGAGAAAGTATTATTGTGTCTACTCTTGGAGACTGAGCCAAAGACTATGGAAGAAGCATGCAATGATTAGAATTGGGTGAAGGAAATGAAAGAAGAGCTTGACTAGATAGAGAAAAATCAGACTTGGGAACTTGTGCCAAGACTAACAGAAAAAAATGTTATTGGAACAAATTAGGTATTCTGAAATAAGTTGGATGAAAATGGAAAGGTAACGAGAAACAAGAAAATATTGGTTTGCAAAGGTTACACTTAGGTTGAAGGTATTGACTTTGAAGAAACATATGCTCCTATTTCCCGAATGGATGCAATCTAGATATTCCTAGCTTTTGTAGCTTGTAAGGATTTCAAGGTCTATCAAATGGATGTAAAATATGCATTCTTGAATGGAGAACTAAAGGAAGAAGTCTACATTGAGCAACTAGAGGGATTCAAGTCCGAAAGTAAACCAGATTTTGTTTGCAGGTTGAAGAAAGTTTTACATGGGTTAAAGTAGGCACCTAGAGCCTAGTATGGGAGATTAGATAAGTACCTAGTTAGACAAGGATTTCAAAAGGGATTTGTTGACAGTAATTTGTACTACAGAATTCACTCAGATCAAATGTTGATTGTTGTTGTCTATGTTGATGACATAGTTTTTGGAGGAAATGATGATATGTGCAAAAAATTTGTAGATGAAATGTAGAAGGAATTCGAAATGTATATGATAGGTGAGTTAAATTTCTTCCTTGGACTGTACAAGTAAATCAAAACACCAAAGGAATTTTTATCTCTCAATCCAAGTATACTAAAGAATTATTAAAGAATTTTGGGTTGGAGAACTTCAAACCAGTTTGTACACCTATTGTTATTGGATGCAAGTTGACAAAAGAAGATGATTCACCTAAAGTTGATGCAAGTATGTATAGGTCAATGATTGGAGGATTGTTATATTTGACTTTTACCAAACCCAACATTATGTATGTTGTTTGTTTAGCAGCTAGATTTTAGCAAGAACCAAAGGAATCACATGTTGTTTTAGTAAAAATGATATTTATATATTTGAAGGGTACAAAATTGAACCATAGATTTTGAGGTGTGAAATGCTATGTCTCTTTTGCTCAATTAGGTTCTTTCACCTAATGGAAAGAGATAGATCCCACACCCAAAATCTAGGTGGTTCACTCAATCTAAGATATATTTGATGAAATTAAGCCTAAATACAATGATTTAAGTGTAGAAAACTAATGAAATATATTGGTTATTGAATGGAAACTAAAGAAATACATTTTTTTTTTGAAAACACATTGTGATATGCAAAAATACCTAGAAATGAATGCAAAACTAAACAAAAATGGATGAAATTGAAAGTGTGCACCTGGGATCTAGATGGAGACTAGAAATAAATTTTGGAATGCTACCGATGCTTATTTTTAGGCCTGGTGGGACTCATTCACCATTCTGGGTGAATTAGTCCTAGTTCTCTAAAACTGTTCTGAAGCCCGTTTTAGACAAATGGGTGTCTAAAAATGCAGATAACTAAAAATAGGCCTGGAAGTGGGACTCATTCGTCACCCATGGTGAGTGAGTCCACTTTTAAATTTTTGAATATTCAAAGGTGGAATCAAGAGATTTTGGTCTACACTTTCTGCTTCTTCAGGTGTTTGGTTCTAAAACTGTCAAATTCGGGTCTGAAAGAGACTTTGTTGATGTTTTCCTTGCTCAATGAAGAGATGACTTGAGAAACTTTACAACTTGATCTTCAATGATTTCTAAGTCTCCAAGATGCCTAAATCTACAAACAAACAAGACAAGAGAGAGAAATGTTGGATGTTAGGGCATGGGGGTTTTCCTTGGTCAAACCCCTTTGTAGGTATTTAAACCAAAATGACAAAAGAATGTAATGAAGCATGCAATAATGGAGCTGATTACCTTACCATGAAGATTGATCTTGAAATTTTGCAACAAAACATGAAGAATCTTCCCTTGAATGTCTTTAGAAGCTTTCTTAATAAATTAGAATGTAAAAACCCTAACTTGCTTGACTTGAGATGGAAGAATGATGGATGAATAATGAAGAATGGTTATGATTTAGGGTTTTGAGACTTGATTTTATAGGAAATTCACCTTAGTTTCCCATAAATTGGATCCCCAAGGTTGACATGTAAAAATAATATTTAACTTAAATTTTAGTTTGTCTCGCTCAAAGGTCAAAGATGGGCCAAATGGGACTCATTCACCACACATGGAAAATGGGTCCCACCTGGATGGGACTGATTCACCATGGATAGCGAATGGGTCCCATAGGGGCCATTTTGCAAGCTAAAATTCTAGGAAATAAGGAAATAAGGTTTTTATGATGACTTTGTCAAGTATTTCATCAAATATTGACTTAGGATGCACAATATGGGGTAATAGGGGCCTATTAGTGGTGATGTAAAGGTCAATTAGGGCTTGGGACACAAAATTCAATTTGAAAGTGTGATTAAATACACTTTACAAAACTAAAATGAGGTCCACATAGCCTAGGAAGGCATAAGAACCAATGCGAATGTGCAAGAAACATTACAACACTAGTTTAACATTAAGTTTATTTTACAACCCTTCTAGATTAGTGTGATAATGTTATTAAACACATTTTATAATGTTGAATTAAGGGAATATGGGTTAATTAAGTCTATAAAAGTGTGAAAGTCCTTTACAACACCTTTACAAGACATTATTAAATGCATTTGAAAGGGTCCAAGACCCAATGTGGATGTGAAAAATGCCTCACAACACCAAATCAAGGCCTCATTAAGTCTAATTTATCATCAATTATTCCCAAATCAAGAAAGTTACCTTTTTTCTATGGTACAAGAATATATGGGTTTATGGTATCCAAAAGACTCAAATTTCACTTTGACAACTTATATTGATGTTGATTGGGCTAGATGTGTTGATAACAGGCGGAGCACAAGTGGTGGATCTTATTTCCTTGGCTCCTAGTTGGTTTCTTGGTCAAGTAAGAAACAATATTTTGTATCTCCATCTACTATTGAAGATGAATACATTGTAGCATCCTCATTTTGTACTTAGGTACTATGGATGAAACAAATATTGAAGGACATTGGAATATCATTTGATGAATCGATTTGGAAATTGACTAATGTTCCTTGGAACATTATTTGCATTGTAAAATGTATATTCTATTTCTAGATATCATGGTGAAAATGTATCATGTTGATTTGAGAGAAGAGGTTTTGATTGGTCCATGTTTCATTCCTCTCCACCATGGGAATGTTTTGTGGTGTCCCAATGCAAATTGTGTTTGGCTGATTATGAAGACATTGTGTTTGACTGACTTAGGGGTTTACGGAAGCACAAAATTGTATAAGTAAAAGTTGATTATATTTGATGAAAACAAGTATAATGAATTTGAAAATACATACATTGTGAAGTATGTGAAAGTATATGACCAGAGGCAATAGACAGTGAGATTTTAACCGATTTGATCATTTGTGACATTTCTTTCAGCGATGGATTCCCTTTCATCATTCTTCTAGCAGTGAGCCATTTTCTATTGGAAATGAGCCCTTTTTCTATAGGAAGTGAGATTTTCTCTTTTGGTAGTGATCCCTTTTATCTTTGGCTATAATAGTCGGGCATTGGTCCCACCGGCAGTGAGAAACTTGGCAGTTAGCCCTTTGTAAAAATCACCTTAACTAGTGTCACCTTAACTAGTGTTTTATAATTGAGAATTAGCATTCTATGTGGTTTTTCCTTTCTTTGATTTCCATGTAAATTCTAGCGTTCTTTGTGCATGGTGTTGTTATGTGCTTTCATGTTCATGTATGTTAGATTATTATCTAATTGATTTAAGTTTGCTCTGGATTAATCAAAGTCAAGAAAATTGTTTTATAATAACTGATTCACCCCCTTCTTAGTTATCTGGACTATTCTACAATATCAACTACCAAATAGTGAGCTTAAAATTGTTTGTTTGGATGGGTTGCAAGTGCCACTTGTGTATCTTTGATTTTTCCAATTAGGGGAACTTATTTAGATTCCATAGAATAGCATTTCCCAAGTGTTTTGGTTAGATTTAGTCCCAAAGCTTGGGCAGTTTGTGTAGGAATAACATAATCAGTACATAATCAGTAGTACTAGAGTTAATAATACAATTATTCAACCTGAATTAATTTATAAATAGTGACACATAGAAAGTATTAGACTTATCATCAAAAGGGGATGATGAAGATTCTTTACTATTGGATGCCAAATTAGATACTGAGTTCGGAGAACTAATCACATGTTCATCCAATCTAGCATGAGACATAGATTTTCTAGGTCTAAAAAATTCAATTAATCTATCTAGCTCTTTAGGATTCATGCATAAATATTTTTCTTGTGAAATTTTTTACTTTATAATTCTTACAAAACTCCATAATATCAAAAATTCCAAAAGAATTTTTAGTAGACAATGCATTAGAAGGCTTGGAATAATATTTTATATTTGTATGTGATACACTTTCTCCTTTTGAAATGGCACTAGCTCTAGTAAGAAAAACTTTAGGATAATTTTCAATACCTTTTTTATTAGTGTTTTGTTGTCCTCGTGTGATAGTGACAAAAGTAGGCTCATCGAGAGTGATGTAGAAATCTCCACCTCTATTATCTTCAGGTTCAAAATCAAGGTACCCATTCATAGAATCACCATATTGATTGGAAGGGGTCCCTTAGTAATATCTTCAATGAATTCCTTCATATTGGCCATCTACATGAATCTGTTCATTTCAAGAAAATTTGATCCATCATAATCAGAGGTAAGGTGAAAGGCATACATATTCTTCTTGTTATCCCATGGAGGAGCTTCTATCACCAAACTCTGTTGAGTTGGAGATAGGGAAAGGTTCTTATTGCCTGGATGGTGATTCATTTGTCTTGAGAAAGTCTTGAAAAGGTTGGTTATTTTAGGTAATTTCCTTTTGAGGGAAATAATATCATTGTCCTATCTCTATATCATAGGATTTGAGGAGGTGGTATTCTACGACTTAATGGTATGCATTTCTCTTTTCCACTTCCCCACTGTGATGAAAACATCTTCTAATTTGATAGCAATAGTTTATGTGGCCTCTAGGGTATTCATTGGTTGTCTTTTCAGGACTAACCCAATACCTAAGTGTTGTGCATTAATGAAGAAACAATTTTGTGTCTCCACTAATGGCCTCTTAGCATCATTGATTCAAGACAATAATCTATTAAACTTTGCAAAAAATCCCTCATAGGTTCACTTGCCTCTTTCTTCATTTGAGTCACCTGCACTAGCAAAGAAAGATCATCATCTACACTTTTGAGCCTAGCTTCAAACTCACTTAACATATTTTCCTAGTTGTTAATTGAAACATTTGGTAGTTGACAGAACCATTGTGCTACAATTTCCACCAAAGATTTGACAAAAATATTAGCTGCCACATCTTTCTCTTGTACTTCGAGCACACCGCAAAATACAAAGAAAGCATCAATATGCTTCTCGGGTGATATTTTTCTATCGCCTATGAATTTTGGTAGATTCTAATGAGAGCCTTTAGGTAATTCATGCAAATTGTTTCCCAAATTCAAAGGACCTATAGTAGCCCCCTGTGGGACATGCGGTTGGTTGCCCACAATATGAGGGAAGTTTACAACTATAGGAAGAATAGTCTCGTGTAACACTAGGGCTTGAGAAGTTGAATAATCAGGAGGTTCCCTAATTGGAGAAATGGGTTTAATTCTAGCCCTAAACCTTCTATGTGAAGGAATAATATAGGAAAATTTAGTACTTTGCAAAGAATAAAAATTTGGGTTTGATATACCCTAACTTCTTTCTCCCCTAGTAAATCTTCTAGAATCCAGGATGAGTTTAAGATATTCAATATGGAAAACCTGGATAAAGCAAATAAAATTTTATTGATTTGATCCCTAGTGGAGTCACCAAAAATCTACTAGTTAACATATTGGGCACCTTGAGAAATGATAAGTTATTTAGCCTTAAGAGGTTCGATTGTTTCCAACAGCTTTGGAAAGTTCACAATTTTACTTGTGAATTTCCCCTGAATTTTGGAGGTAAATCTCCCTTGTGTGATATGCAATGAATTTAACTAACTGAACTAAACATATGCATGCTTTTAACCAAAAATAAAGAAAGGAAAACTTAATACAAGGAAAATTCCTAATACTAAGTGCATAGGAAAATATTAAAGAGATTGGCTCAAAGACCAATTAACATAGAATAGATTGTTAAAACTACTAGCACAAAGACCAATCACATAGAATGAAATAATAGGATTACTAGCCCAATTTTAATTGTAAAATGAAATCAAATACAAAGATGATGCATAAACCCATGCACATGAAAGCATAAACATCAAGATATGCCTTAAACACATGGATTTAAGAATACTATTTATCTTTGTAAAATAATGCACATAGACATATAGAGATTTCACTTCACAGCAATATGTATCCAATATAGTATAATATCAAGTCTTTTCAATAATATCTAGAGAGAGAGAAGTTTTGAAAATAAATACATATATATAGACTAGGTGAGTAACTGTATCTTGCTCATAACTAATTTTTAATTGAAAGTATTTTCAAGAAATATTTAAACAATTGTAACTATGGAAATGGTGCATCATTTTCAGCTTCTGTAGATGTGGTAAGTCATTTCCATAAGGTTTGAAAATCTTTGATGACATGTGGAAGCTCTTTATGATGTAGAATGGTTATGTTTCCCATTCGCAATCTCATTGCTAGCTGGCTATCTTTGGCAGATTTAATCCTTTGATCGTATGAATTCATAAGTCCTATCACCTAAGATAGGATGAGATCTTGTTCACTATACTTTCTCAAGTGTTCTGCATCAAATGGCTAAGAATTGAAAATGTTATCGACTATCTTCTGAAGGTCACTTTCTAAAACCCTAGCATTTTTGTCACTCCCATATCCTTCCCTATCCAATTGTAATATGAGGGAACCAAGATTTTTATGAATATCTTCTAGGATTACATTGCATTTAGTTCAAACTTCTTGAATATTTTGTAAACCCTATTTTATTACTTGTGATTTCCATTCAACACTTTTATCCTAGATCAAGCAACTACCATTGGAAGCATTAGCAATGATCTATTGAGTGGCTAACTTCTCCATGCCAAAACCTATCATGGAATTGATTTCATTTGTATACTAGTTCCATACACTTTCCTCTTTTTCAACAGTGGCAATCTCCTATTGAACCTCTATCTTGGAAGCATTTTCCCTTTGTATGCACTTAGGAGATTCAAAGATAATTTGATTACCTCTTCTAATTAATCTGTTACCTCATGTTCTTCAATAACCCTAACAAATTTTTTGCAACTCCTTATTCTATTTACTACCTCCTCTCCTATTAAAGCCAATGGGTCAAAGGATGACTCGACTTGTGATATTAGTTGAGGTGGCACATCAAAGACTAATTTTAGGAATTCTATCAAGACATGAATTTTCCTTTTCAATTCATCCTTACTATCTTTATCCTTCTTGGAACTCTCAACCATTATCGCCATTGACACTTAAAATATTTGTACATCCCCATCCCTTGTAGGAGGTCCTAGGTTAATTTTGTCAACATTAAAATCACCAGTTGTTCCTTGGGCAACTTCTTTTTGTGTGGTGGGACGAAAAAATTTGAGGCATAGGTTTCCTAATCTAGTATCATCAATTAACCAGTATTATTTTTAACTTCTTTGGCTTTTGGGTTCATTGGAGTAATTTCCCTACTATGTCCTACTTTAGAAGATGCAATTACACTACTTTCATTTTCCTAGATAGAGTGTCTTCCAACCAAGTAGGAGTATTAGGGGTGTTGTTTGCTTTAGAACTAGAGGATTTGAAAAGTATCTTGTTGGTGGAAGTACTTGTTTGCACATTCTGAGATAGGCGTGGAGGAGATCTCTATTGTAGAGGTTCATCAACCCTTTTGATAAGCGATGAACGAAATGATGGGGAGGAATAAATAATATAAATATTACTTAAGTCATCTCCTTCACCTTCATCTCCTTTCTCTTAATCCAAATTAGGAAAATTTAGGAGATCCTCTCCACAAGTCTGTTCAAACTCACTTCTATTAGTAGGTTCATCACCACTATCACCTTAAGCTCCATATTGTATTGATTGTGAAACAACTGTAGAGGTCCCTACAATTATTGAGGGTTGGATACTGCCTCCTACTAGTTGGGTGCTTTGTGATTAGGTATTAGGATGAGACCGTTATGTCTTCTTCTTAGAACCTACTCTTGTGTCCTTTCTAGGACATCAACAATCCTAGCCTCAATTTTTTCTTTCTCCTTACAACTCCAATCCATAGCAAGAATGGGCTGATCGAATATTAAGTCTATGAAAATTGGGTCCACTAAATCTGAGCCATCATCCTCAATTCCTTGCACATCAAAACTATAAGTGATTATCTATCTTAAACATAGTCTCATCTAGCTCCTTTTTCTTACTTCAAATTCATCAAAAAAATCTACCTAATAATCCTCTAGCATAGGCAAGTGGAGAAAACTAGGACCTAGCTTCAAATTATATTTAACATAATCCTTAAGATCAAAAGGAAAGCATTCATCATAAGTTTACAGATTGTGCCTAGTTATTTCTTTTCCTATATTGAGTGTGTCTGACATGGATTCACATGTATAAGGGTTGAAACCAACTGGAAATTACACTATCACCCTCTTCTACTCCTAGTGTCCCTTGTTTATGTTTGTCAATTGCCTGAAAAACTTTAGTCATGAAAAACTTATCTTCTAGGTGCCTCAGAAGCTTGATTGGAAAACCAATGAACCCGCCAACCTTGATATAAGAAAATATTTAAGATTGAACAAAATGACTTTCATAACAGTTGACAAATTGCATAGCCTCAAGTGAAAACCACTTTTCAATCTTCCCTTGTAGTTCTCTAGTCACTCATGGTAAAAGTGTCTTATATTTACCTGTGATGAGAGAAGCTCTTATTTAGCTATAGTTTATCTAGGTAGTCAAAAATTTGCACTTGATCACAAGGGAGATTATTTGGCCTCAAGCCTAGCCAAGGCCTAGTGTTTGCAATAGCATAGACCAAGTAAGAGGACATGCTAAATTACCTATTTTCATGAAAGTAAACCAACTAACTATGTAACCTATCAATAATAAGTGTTTCCCAATCTAGAAATTGAGATCCCTCAAATATAAGCTGAACAAAGAAATACATCCACTCTTGAAGGTTGAAGGCATCTTCATTTGGAATCTATGTAATAGTAAAATTATGTATGATATTTCCTTTGTGAAATGATTCCCATGTAAATTTTTGAGCAATTGAGATTTTCCTCCTCTGGGTTTAGCCAACCAATTCCTCACCATTATGTTTCAGTAGTAACCCTTCTTAAGTGAAAACTCTATTTAAACATTGGTGATATCCATGGGAGAGTAGGGTTCTCTTTCAAGAATTTTCAAGGACAAAGAAAAGGTGGCTCTTTGGATTTTGACTACTAGCCAGTTACCTTCAGTTCTTATTTCATGGGTTTGAGCATCATAATGTGTAATACATTCTAAAATCAATTCAGGGTATTGAAAAACTACAAGAAAGGTTGCTACTTCTACCAGCCCACTCTCAATTACACTCTACGTGATAGGTGGTGGACTAGGAGTACTAATTTTTTCCTTAAGCTCATTCATGTTTGCTAGCCCTAGCTTAGTATTTCTTTTTTTTGGCACATCACATGTTAACCCTGCGATGTACTCATACCCTTGAAACATAATTCTAGCTAGTTGTAGACTACTAGGGTTTGAAATATTTTCTCCAGGTAATTTAAAATGCAGGGGGAAAAATACATAAAAAGTGTATGCTCGTTATCAAAAGACAAAGAAAAAAATACCTTAGAATGACCCAGGATTCTGAGGGAAAAAGTTTTCATTAGTGTGCTCCCTTACTTCACGTCTCCTAAAGTGAATGAGAAGTGTGTGAATAGATAAACATTAAATGCAATTTCCCCATCATGTTGGCATGTGTCAATTTTGACATCACACTCTTCAATCCAACCGCTTTTCAAAAATTTGCAAAGGAATTATTATGTGGGTGGGTAAGTAGGTAGTTCGCATAACCTTACAAGTCACTACCTAAGTTCAGGGTGGGTAAGTAGGTAGTTCACATAACCTTACAAGTCATTGCTTGAGTTCATACTTGGCTATAAATTACTGCCCACTTAATGAAGTTAGTCATTTTCCTCTCTAGGAGATAAATGTGAGGGTTTTACGAACTCAATAGCACACCACGAAAACTACTTAGGCTTGGGAAATAGACTAAAGTGAGGATTTCATAAGTTCACCAAACTAAGCAAAACATCATCGACACTTTCAAAACAAGTAAGAAGTGTTATGGGGAAAGCGAACAAAGAGTTAGAGTAACTTAACAAAACACTTCCTAAGTTATACAAGACACCCAAAAAATTGTGAGTATATGAGAACCAAATTTTGAAAGATAAACATGAGTTTTTGGAGGGGGGCCCAAAAATTAACAAGTATATTATAACTTGGTTGTTGTGAAACATTGTTACTACAATGTTTCCTTGCAAAATTTAAGATATGTCCTATAGGTTTATGAGGTCTTATAATGAGAATTGGCTTAGGAGGTAACTTAGGAGGTCCAATAAGTAAAGGAATCTAGGGAGGTCTAGTAATAAAAGGAGATATAATGGAAACTTGTACATTCATAACCTCAATGTATGTGACTTCTTGTTGATGGTTTTATAATGAGGGGGGATCAAAGGTTGAATTAGCCTCTTCATCTATACAATATTTCAAAATAAATGTATCTATGATATCATCTTCATATGGAAAATATCTTCCCAAATGGGAGAAGAATATGAAGAGGAAAAAATAAGATCCTCATGATTCTCAACGATTGTATCTCCTTTTACCAAAATACCTTCATCAGAAGTAGGAGAGGTATTGGGAGAAGAACAATTATGGTTTTCATGGTTATCCATAATTGCAATCTCTTTCACTAAAGTATTCTCACAAGTGGGAGAGATGTTGGGAGATGAATGAAGACTGGGCAAGGTGACGTTAAGAAATGTGTCAATGATATAATCCTCTTGTCCATAATATGCTCCCAAGTGGGTGGGTATGGGGAGAGGGACAAACAAGATTCTCATGACACTCAATGATTTTATTTCCTTTCACCAAAATACTTCTGTCACAAGTAGGAGAGGTATCAAGAGAAGAAAAACTATGGTTATCATAATTTTCTACGCTTGCATCCTCTTGCATTTACATTCTCACAAATCTAATATATATTAGGAGGGTAACTAACATAATTGAAAAAGGTTTTATTTTGTTTGCATATTTTTAAGCTCATGAGTAGGGAAAATAGAATCATACAAGCCATGTGATACTCTATGAACACCAAATAATTGAAAAGGAATCATGCTTTTATGAGAACTAATCTATGCAAAATATGCAATGCTTCGGAAAATGAACACAATTTTCCTATATATATGATCAATTTTAATACTAAAATGTAAGAATTTTTCCATTAACTTGCAATAAATGATGCAAAATGATACTTTTCTTGCAATAACTATGTTTTAGATTTTCAAATTGCAATTTTAACAACAAAATTGGAATGCAGAAATAGTGACAAAAATGACCCCAAAAACTTTCTATGACACCTATACATGGAGAAATTCACCCAAGGGTGAATGAGTCCTTGTACATAGATTTCATAAATTAAAATATGAGTTTTTAGACTGTTGTTTAGGTTCCCTATTTCAAGTTGCCAACTGTGGTTTCTATGACAATTTTTTCTAGATTTTGGTGTCTAAATGCAAGTATAATAAAGGAAAAAAAGTGAACAAAGATGATAAATTTCTGAATGCAAGTTTGACTAAATTTTTTGATGTAAATGACTAAACTACACTAATATGCAACTACTATGAAAAATCAATGTAATTGTCTGCTATGTTTTGGATTTTTTAGATTTTAAACAATGAAAAATCCAATTTTAAAAGCCTAAATGAAATGCAAATTAATGCAATGCAATGCAAACTATTGCAAATCCTAGATCTAAGGTTTGAATGACCTCCAATTTTAGAATTTTAAATGTGCAATGCTAGGTTAACCAAAATGAAATATAGAAAAAGGTAACGGGGTGATCCAAAATGGAATGATTAAATGGATGTATGATGCACCTACACTTTATCTATTTTCATTAGGAAAAGAGATCTCCAAAGGTAGGATTGATTTTTAACCTTTAGATGAGTCAACCCTATTGGAAGATTTGTTGTTTTCCTTATGACCAAAAATGGTCAATACAACTGAAATTCACTTTGGCAAGATAAAATAAAAATGTTTAATGAGCTCAATTATGTGAATTAAAACTTGGAATGCAAAGTTAAATGATAATGTAGACACTGAAAAATGACTTAGGCCTATGATTGCATATTTTCATTATTAATTCAAGATACCTACAAAAATGATTAAATGATTTGATCATTTAATTATAACTTAACATCACATTTCCTCTCTAAGTTAATTAAATAGTTTTCATGATTTAATTAATTATTTTTCATTATTCTTCTAAAATTGATTAATTAAGTAATTTATATTAATTTATCTTAATTATGTCACTAATTAATTCTAATCTCCTCTTTTGATTAATTAAATAAGTTTCATAAATTTATTTAATTATTTCATCGTAATCTCCCACATTTAATTAAATAAATATATTTATTTAATTAATTATTCTACCTTCTCATCTAAAGTGACTCCATAAATTGAATAATTCATTTAATTCATTTGATTCACATACACAAATTTCCTCCACAAAATAAAGAATTAATTTAATAATTGGTTCATCTATTTGAGCACATGTCTCCTACATTTTCAATTAAATAATCTCATGAATAATTCTCTCCACTCCTAACTAGCATTCTTTCTCAATTCACTCAGCTAATTGGTATGTCACCTCCTATTGACTCACACACTCTAATCAATCAAATCACTTAACCACTCAATCAGGTCCTCACACTCAATCTAGACCATTCAAATTCAAATCAATCTCAACTATCAAATCTATAAATCTTCTATAGAAGAAGACTTTCTACTCGATTTTTGGGGAATCACAATCTTCAAAGTTTTTCTATCAAAATACTTATAGGCTAATATTGCACACTCAAAATATGAGGGCATAGGAGCATTTCAAAGAAAAGTTGAGGAGAATAATGGAGATGAGTCTTGAGCAAGCATGCGAATTAGGTGATATTGTTCTTGCTTATTGAATTCTTTTGTTGCATTGCACTTCATTATCGATTTGGGGATCTTAGCATGATCTAGGAAATTTGTGATTGTTGTTGTCATTGTTATGCTTTCATTGTTCCTGGTTATTTTCCCTTATCAAATTTGGTGAACTTGACTTGAAGTCACAAACTTCAAGAAAATTCATAGAAAAATTCCTTTTTTGTAGGAATAGGTACGTATCAATGCATCTACATCACAGAATGAAACATCTAACATCATGAACCATATCTGAAGAGGGAAACACTGCATCTGACTGGTGTGAACCAATATCCTATACCTATAAGAACACAACAAATGAACACATTAATAAGATAAAATGCAAGTTAGAATAGAGATTCCCCATAAAATCCATTAACATCATTCAAAATAGGAAATGAAAACAAGAAATGTAATGAGAAGCAATAAAAGAGATTAATCCTATTCAAATAATGCAAACTCTTGATCCTATGGAGGAGTTGGTGCCAATTTTATGTGGAAATTGGCCCTTTCCCAACTCCTTTGCAAGCTTTGATGATGAATGGTGATGGTGATCCACTTTGTTGAAGATTCAAATGTGCTCCATGATGAAAAATAGGCATAACCTAGCTATGGATTTGATAAATTGATGAATCTTGCAAATTCTTTGAAGATGTATTTGAGTATAGTAAGCTTACTCAAATGGTGGATGATGAAAATGAAGGATACGCTCTCTATTTATAGAAGAAAGAGTTGAAGATTGAAAGATAGGATGAATGTGGGATAAAAGATAAACCAATGACATGATGCCACTTGTCAACATATGAGAGGATGAAGGTTGAGCATATTTTGATCAATGTGCAAGTTTGAAATTCAAATTTGAAGAAGTGACATGTTTAGGGGGGATGAAAGAAGAGAGTTAAATGCCACTTGGATCAAGGCAAGAACATGTAAGAGGCGTTGAATTCCTTATTGGAAGGGACAAGTCCTTTGGGAGGGACTTTTTGAATTTGAAGAATATTCCATCCTATGATGCCTTTTTGAATGAAATAGAAGAATTTAATAAATAAAATAAATTGATTTATTGTGCAAGTGGGAAAAGCTAGACGATGTGACATGTAGTTAGATTAAACTAATCAGGTTTTGATCAATTTAAGAGGAGATTAGGTGATTTGACTAATTGATTTAGATTTGTGGGTTGAAATAAATCAAAAGGAGATGAAAATGATTAAGACCTAGTTAAATAAATATTTTGATTTATTTAACCAAAAGGGGTGATGTTAGATTAAATTAGATAAATGTTTGATTTATTTAATTTAATAGAGGAACTTGAGATGTTTAATTAAATAAAATGGGTTATTTAATTAAAATAGAGATAAAGGAAATAATTAATTAAAATGATTTATTTAATTAACGAGGGATAATGAATTAACAAGATAAAATTGATTTATTTACTTAAGAGAGGGAAATTGATGAATTTAATCAAATAAGGGTATTTGATTAAATGGTCTGACAAAGGGATGATTTTAGGATGAAATGGTGTTAGTTAAATCAAGATCAGATGTGTAATGTCAATCAGTACATTTTACATGTTTACATTTTCCCCCTCTTTGAAGCAATGTACTTATTGAGTTGGTTCAAAGAATAACCTTGCCATGATCAAAAGTAAAAAAAAATCTGATTTTTCAGATGCCCCACTATTGCCCTAGTGAGAAGAATTATGCTGGTATACTGCCCCCTCGAGAGATTGAGCGAAAAGTTCAATTTTAAGGTCTATCTCACGAAAAAGAGGTTCAAGATTAGTTCAACTCGAATATCTAAGGTAGACAATCATCAACCATGGGTAGCCTCATTCCTATTTTAATATATTACACACACTTGATACTGATTTGTACCTTGATAGTTACATTATTGATGATATAAATGAGATGATTATGATGTTTATATGTAATGGATGATATGATGATGCATGGATGATATGGATGTTTCTTTTATGATTATGCAGTGGATGATAAATGCATGGTTTATGAGATGCCCAGAATAACCAATCTATATTATGCAATGATGAAATGCAATGCATGCAAGATGATCAATGTTTCTTATATGATATGATATGATATGCAAATGGTTTGTGGATGTAGGATGGATTCATTAGCGATGATTTATGATTAACTGTCATGGTACCATGTTAGCATGGAAAAGCAAGAGAGAAGACAACAAGAGATTCCAACAAGACATGAGGTGATGATGATGATTATGATTACTTGTCGGGGAGTTGGGATTTTCAAAGGGTCAATTACCTTATGTTTGATAACACACATAAGCACAATGCATCAAGGTATAAAGAACCAGGATGGTGTTGCACCTAGTGTGATGGAATTTGATTCGGCAAACAAATAGGAGTATCTTGTTCACACCTGACTTACATAAACCTTGCTAGGATGTACCTAACAAAGCAAGTATTCACCAAGTTATATTACAAGAACGTCCAACAAGCATAGTAGATAAAAAGATAATGATCATTGCCTCATTCCTATCTCTCTAAATCCCTTCGTTGGGGACATCATTGAGAGGTCCTTGGAATGAGCACAATAAGATAAATCAAAAGAAAAAGATACAATAAACAAACAAGTCAATGTTCTTCATACCTACAATCAAAGGGATGTGTTTTGTTTAGGATAAATATCCAAAGTGATATCCAAAATGATGCCCATTGTCAAAACTATATATCCTAGGACATGCATTGTATAGGATGGTGATGGGTTGATAAGTTGTTTGATAGGCTTTTGATATAAAGGCAATTGACATGTTTGAAAATGATCAAGAGTTTGATTTTGCATTTTAAAAGTTTGTTGTTTCAATTTTGATTTTACAATTGAAGCTTTCTTTTTGCTGATTGTTGTGGTTGTTTCTATTTGTTTCACCAAAGGATGAAGGTGTGATCAATTTTATTATGGGTGAAATTTTATTTCAGGTGAAAGCGAGATGGGACAGATGGATTTTTTCAAATATTTGGATTTTTTTGGAGTTTTGAATTTTTTTTAGGTTGTTTTTGGTATTTTCAAGATTTTACAAATGTTTTGATTTTTTATTTTTTGAATGTTTTGAGGTTTTCTGAGATTTTATGAATGTTTTTGGATTTTGTGTTTTTTGAATGTTTTTGTGTTCTTGTGTCTCAGGGGCTGATCAAAGATTAGCCTTTCCTACGTTTAAGCTCAGAGACGACATAGTTTGGATACCATGTTTTTTATGTTTTCCGCTTTTATGAATGTTTTTAGATTTTCTAATTTTCTAATATTTTTGGATTTTTGCATGATTTTGATGATTTGGATATGTGTGATGATATCAGTGCTCTGTTTGGAATTTTGTTGAAAATCAAGCTAGGGTTGATTGATCGGATTGATGGATTGATGATGATAACAATGTTGAGGATACACAACAATGCAAGGATAGTGTTAAGAAACACAAGGATTAGGATGGATATCCAAAGATGAGTAATTGATTGGATTTGATTGATTAGGATTTTGAAGCTTGATTTGGAACAATTTTTTTTTGAATGATTTGATGTGACATTGAAGCACACATTAGATGCAACTGATATTGATTGTTTGGATTGATTTTCAATGAAAGATGAAGCTTGACAAGGAATCTCTTCTTGCCAAAATGTGCCATGGGCTTAATGATTTGAATCTTTGCTCACAAATGCTTGACCAAATTGATTTTACATTTTCCAATGTTTGGATCACCAAATAAGTTGGAGGATATAGATTAAGATTTATTCCCAAAGTAAGATGTAAATATCTACCCCCAGTGTCTAGCAATGTATGGAATTCCATGGGTGGATGCTTGGATAGGTGTATGGATGGATGGATATGATAAGCATGCAAAGGATTCGAAGGATTATCTTGTGATAAGATAAGGTGTTTGAATAGGGTATGCTCATTTGGATAAGGCTTCATGGTTCAAATAATGCTGGGTAGGATAGGATCAATGAAAATGACCCATGTCAAGATTTCTATCATAAGCAAGTGTAAAGTGTGCACCAAACTTTCATCAAGGTCAAGATGATTTGGACTATGAATGCAAATGGATGAAAATGGATTGGATAAATGGTTCATGGATGAAATGGATTTTTTATGGATGAGATGGATGGAATGTTGGATTTATTATGGACGGGATAAGATTCTTCCACTTGAACTAGCGCACGTAGATGCTCAATTCTACACACAACACCTATTTTCCAGGTTTTCATCATGGTACCTGCCCATAGTGGTTTTCACTAGAGGACTATTTTTTTCTTTACTATTTTCAATCCTTTTTTCTGATTTTTCTTGGATTTTTTATATTTTTTTATTTTTTTGTATTTTTTTGAAAGATTTTAAGCTCATGTTGAATCACCTTGTGGTGTTGATGTAGATTCCCCTATCATAATGTGTCATCAATATCCTACTTGAAGAAGCTGCTTTGCCAAGATAAGTGCACTTTAATACAACTTTTGAGATTCCTGGCCTCCTTTGTTGATATTGGAGTTAACTCTATCTTGGTGTGCACATCACAATAGAGTGCCTTCTAAATCCTTATGATGAAGGGTTGTTTCCTATACATGGTGAATGTGAGAATTGGATATCATGCGTGGAGCCGTGGATGGAGTGTGTTTAGGGATTAAAGATGGATTAGTTGACAGTTTGGAACCTTTGACTCTCCAAACTTGGGAAGATGAGAAATGATGAGTGGATACGAAAGTGTATGTGGAATTAGGACCAAATGCTTGATATAATTTGTACATCACTTGAGAAGCATTCTTTTTCCTTTGTGGACATCTTTGATGGATACTTTTCCCTTTTTTATTTTTCCCCATAGTTTCTTTGACTAATGGAGTTTGATAGGGATATTCTTTCTTTGTATTTTTTGGTATTTATATGTATTTTTTTTGTCCGATATGCTTCTTAGCTTCTTTTTCTTTGATAACATTCTTTGTGCTTTGATTCAAAACCTTATTTTGATGTTGGTCCCAATTCATGGATGGGGTGATGGGTGGATGAAGATTCATGATGTGGCTGGTTGTAGTATTGGCATTGGTTTCACCATAAGGATTCTTCATGCCCCCTATGTTGACGTTTGCTTGAGATGAAGTTGCCCCCAGTATGGTGGTAGTGGCACCTTCGTTCCTTGATTCTGTTTGTTTTGATATGTCTTGTTCAGTAATTCTGCTCTGATAAATGACCACTATAAATGACATTTCAATTTGCTACTCTGCTAACTCCAAAATATCTTGTTCTATCTAACATGTTTATTCAATTGGATAATGTTGGATATCTTCATACATGATGTCCTCAGTCTGAATTTGGATATATATGATCCTGATTTTGACAACTCAGTTTGACTATAGGAATAAATAACTTGCTCTTTTTGTGTAATAATATCAGGAGTAAAGGAATCCTATTCTTAATATCATTGTTGGATATTGTTGAGGGATTCTTATCATGATAAAAAAGTGACTCTTGATGTATGTTGATTTGACCTTTGGATGAGGTAGAAACATCTTCCATGTGTCTGTTGATGGATAGGTCTTGATCATGTGATCATTGACTTGGATCGATACATGGAGTCATTAACATTTTGTTGGGATTTTGGACAACATTTGTGTGTTGGGCTTGGTATTGGGCTTGAGCTTGCACTTTCTCTTGAGCTTGGTCTTGTGCTTGTTGGGCTTGTAATGTGGCTTGGACAACTTGAGCAACTTGTGCAACTTGTTGAGTAACTAGTTGTGTAGCTTGTTAGTTTTGGTTTTGTTGGAGTGCCTTCTGATAAGCAACCTATTGAGTGGCTTGCAATGCAATGCTGTATTGGTTTGATGTGTTTGATTTGGGTGGTGGTGGTGGTGGAGGTGGTTTTGGAATAGTGATTTTTGTGGTGATAAGAGGTATTGTCATATTGATGATTGGGATTTGAGTGGTGGATGGTGCGATCAATATGATTAGTCCTCAAGAGACCATGTTTTGAGGGTTGATATATGATGTGTTGGTTTCTTGTGCTATGGGGATGGTTGCCATCTATTGTTATGATATCAATCGCAAGGGGGGAGGATTTGGTATGATGCCTTGATTGATGGTTGGGGGGATGTTTTGGATGGCCAGCGGTAGTGAAGGTAGCCCCAAACCAAGACATGATATAGATGTTAATGGCAAGGGTGGGAGTGGTGGTAAAGTGAGTGGAATGCTCCCTTGGGGAAATCATGATGTTTGATAAAAAATGCCCCCTGGTCCAAATAGGTCACCTTCTCCTTGTGAGGTTGTAGGGAGAGAGGTTTGAGGGGTTGTGTGAAATGATGATGTTGGGTCATTAGGATTATGAAAGGTGATGGGGACATATGGGTGTGATGGATTTTGAACAACATTCATGTGATTTTCAAACATATCTATCAAAAAGTTTACGAAGTGTGGATTTAAAATTTTCATGTTTGGTATAGTTGTACTTGGTATATTCACATTTGGCCTATATGGATTTGGTGGGATAATGTTGTTTTGTTGAAGACTCATGCACTGAGTATTTGGTTGATAGATTTATAAGTTTGGACTTGGATTTAAATCTACCATCGGAAAAGGTGTTCCAAGATTTAGATTGGGTATACTAACATTTGTTGTACCATTGAGGTTTGTAGGAGATAATGATCCTAGGTATGGATTGTATAAATTTGATTTTTGAAAATCAATTGGCATTATAAGGCTTTTATAGTTTGGTTGAATTACTTTACTCTTGATGTATGAATTAAGTTTATATTCCATGTTCCTCTTGTGTTTTGACCTTGTTGTGAAAGTGACCTCTAAGGTGTTTAGGACCAATGATGAGATGAAGGATGAAAGGGGTGAATGATATGGGTGTTGATTTTTTAAGAAATTTGGATCAATGCTAGACTTTAGGATTTTATTTTGATTGGTTTTGATTGGATAATGAACTTGTAAACCCTAAGATGTTGGATGTGATCTTTAGGATAAACTTGTTCAAAGGTGTGCTAATTTAACTAGAGGTATGAGAAATGATGCATTCCCATACTCCTAATTAAACAAGATGATTTTCATTTGGTTTAAGGATGTACCCAAGTCTAGATAATGATATTTCCAAAGCTCGAAAGTTACTTGTGGGATGGGATGATAAATGTTTGAAATGGATGAAGTGTTTGATTTTGATCCTAAATGAACCTAATAAGGACTTGTTTACAAGGCCAAGGTTTTTCAAGAACAAGCTTTTCCCTTCAAACCAAAGTATCAATGTTTTCTCAAAAGACCATAAGATGAATGATACACAAGCACATGTGTGGGGTTCAATTGATTTCATCTTGATTAGTGAATTGATTTTACTACAAAAATAGTTTCTTGATTAGATTTTCAAACTAAACATCCAATGTCCTAACTTATTTTCATCCCACAAAGTGCTATGTGGAATTCAAGGAAATCAAGGCATTGGTTACCTAATGTTTACCTTGGTAGAAGCAAATTAAGATGTAAACCCAACTACTTAGGAACCTATAAGGACATAATCCCCAGGGTGAGCAATAGTTCTTGGGTTTTTTCAAAGGTATTTTCTCTAAGGGGTTTGAAATTTTTATTTTCCTGTTGAATGTTTGTTTCCCAATGTTTTTGAACAAGCAAGTGTTTTGATACCAAGAACATGCACAACCCTATGGATATGAAAGACTTTACTTGTTCAGTTCCCACTTGGGCAAGTCTAGCTATGCCTACTCTTAGCAAATGATTAGATGCTTGAACCCACTAGCTCCCCTCCACAACACTTACTTATATGGGGCAGCCAAGCATCAACACCCATGAAAATTCCATGGCATGATTTTCATTTCTACTAAGGGCCATAAAAATGTGGGACTACTTCATAATGATTGTTCTTGCACCAACAAATAGATAGGGATTTTGGCCTTTCTACAACAAGGGTTTTAATTTGGACTTTCCATTCGTGGGAGTTGACCCAACATGGTGAGAAACCATTGATGCCCTTCTCGTCAGAGCCAACCATGTGATACTAGCCTTTGTTCTAGTAACCACTTTTATATCACGACTATAAATACTCTTGGTTTTAGACTGTTACCAGTTGAGTCGTTCCCTTGGGTGAGTAATTTTTCCCCAAGACAGGCCCTCTAAGATAAACAATAGCGAGCAAACATATCTATAACTCAATCGATCTTTGTTGAGAAACAAAGAGAGCATACACATGATGGGTTTGGCTCACACTCGCAAGATGTTTTGTTCAATTTTAATCCCAAAATGAAATGTGGAGGTGATCACTGTATCCCACCCTAAGACCACCATAAAGCCTTTTGATTCTCAAAATCATCATGAGGCATGAGAGAAGTGCATACATCTTTCCAATGGTGTTAGTTTGCATAATTAATCACAAAGAAAAGTTGCACATGTTCCTTTTAATCCACCAAAGCAATAATGACTTTTTTTTAGTGTAGCAAAGGAAAATGAGAGTAGTTTGTTCAATTGTTAGCCCTAAACAAAATCTAGTGAGTTTGTGTCCTAAAGTTCATTTTAATCCTTTTGTAGCAAGAATTTAAAGTTTTTGTAGCATTCTTTTTAGAGCCCAAAATAAATTTAGTGAGTCCTAAAGCTTGAAGATAACAAAGCCTTAAGAATGGGATTATAATTGCTCCCAAAGTGTTTAAAAACACTTGTTACAACCATGTGATAATATTTTTTCATTGACTTCCATGCTCCATGGTCCTTTAAAACTTGCAATACAAGCTCTAAATTTTAGATGAAATAAAAAAAATAAGATATGAGGGTTAGATAAATGATTAAGCATAAAAATCCTAAAAGTTAGACCAAGTTTCATTGTAATTTGATATTAGGTGAAAATTGGAAAATTTTAAATTTATCAAAGTTAACAAACACCTAAAAATTTGGATAGCTTATGAAATTATACCCCATTTTAAAAAAAAAAGCTCTGAAAAAGACCAAAAAATGACCAAGATACAACCATTTTAAGTTTGCATGAAAAAGAAAGAAAGTCCAGCGGTTATGTCTATGATGGTGGCGTTGTTTGGAGCTTGTAGCAGTGCTATATGGTGATGCTAGAATTCCAGCGGTGCTATTTGAAGTTTGGAGTGGTGCACTTTGTAGTTTGGAGCAGTGTAGTTTGTAGTTTGGAGCGGTGTAGTTTGGCGCCGCTGGACTATGAGAGGTTTTGTTTCCTGTAAACACCAAAAACATAAAAAAGCATACAATTTTCTAAAAAAATGTGATTTAAACTTCTAGTTGGCCCTCCTTCTAGCACCAAAAATGTGAACCAATATCCTATACTTGCAAGAACACAACAAATGAACACATTAATAAGATCAAATGCAAGTTAGAATAGAGATTCCCCATAAAATCCATTAACATAATTCAAAATAGGAAATGAAAACAAGAAATGTAATGAGAAGCAATAAAAGATTAATCCTATTCAAATAATGCAAAATCTTGATCCTATGGGGGAGTTGGTGCCAATCTGATGTGGAAATTGGCCCTTTCCCAACTCCTTTGCAAGGTTTGATGATGAATGGTGATGGTGATCCACTTTGTTGAAGATTCAAATGTGCTCCATGATGAAAAACCTACATAACCTAGCTACGGTTTTGATAAATTGATGAATCTTACAAATGCTTTGAAGATGTATTTGAGTATAGTATGCTTACTCAAATGGTGGAGATGAAAATGAAGGATGAGCTCTCTAATTATAGAAAGAAAGAGTTGAATATTGAAAGATAGGATGAATGTGGGATAAAAAATAAACTAATGACATGATGCCATTTGTCAACATGTGAGAGGATGAAGGTTGAGCACATTTTGATCAATGTGCAAGTTTGAAATTTGAATTTGAAGAATATTCCATCCTTTGATGCCTTTTTGAATGAAATAGAAGAATTTAATAAATCAAATAAATTCATTTATTATGCAAGTGGGAAAAGCTAGAGAATGTGACATGCAATTAGATTAAACTAATTAGGTTTTGATCAATTTAAGAGGAGATTAGGTGATTTGACTAATTGATTTAGATTTGTGGGTTGAAATAAATAAAAAAGAGATGAAAATGATTAATACCTAGTTTAATAAATATTTTGATTTATTTAACCAAAGGGGGTGATGTTAGATTAAATTAGATAAATGTTTGATTTATTTAATTTAATAGAGGAACTTGAGATGTTTAATTAAATAAAATGGGTTATTTAATTAAGACAGAGATAAAGGAAGTAATTAAATAAAATGATTTATTTAATTAACCAGGGATAATGACTTAACACGATAAAATTGATTTATTTACTTAAGAGAGGGAAATTGATGAATTTAATCAAATAAGGGTATTCAATTAAATGGTTAGATAGAGGGGTGATTTTAGGATGAAATGGTGTTAGTTAAACCAGGATCAGATGTGTAATGTCAATCAATACATTTTACGTGTCTACAATTGGAAATGATGCATCTATGGCTTCCTACAACACATTTGACTGGTGAAAATAATTTTTTGAATTCTAAAATTCTAGGTTTTGATATTAATGTTTAAATTTTGTTATGACTAATTCAGAATTTACAGTGTGTGATCTAGTGGAGTTAACCTAGGTTTTGTAGGAGGATTGATAGAAGACAAAAATGAAAAATTTCAAACTTCTAATGTGTGGTCTTGCAGGACGATTGTCGAAGAAAATGATTTGAAACTTCTATCTTATTTTTCTTTCTTCCATACTTTGAATCTTTACGTAGGATTTCATTTATTAATTAAATAGTTAATTAACCCTCCTTTGATTCTTCACATAGTAGTTTTTTGTTCAATTGGGTGGATTTATTACTATTCCCTATGCTTGGGAAGGTTGGTAGGCTCATATGCTCTCACCTTGGGAAACCTCGGTGATCAAAAGGCTATACCCTTCCACCTTTATGTTTACCTATTAAAGGTTCTGTCTTGTGGGAAAAAGTACTCACCCCAAGGGAATGACCCAACTGGTAATGAGCTAAAGCCAAGCAACTCCCAACCAGTATATAAATTTGAATGTTGTAGGAAATATCAACATTACAAGTGCTCTTATAGATAAGCAAGTGATTCCCTCAGTACCCATGTGGTATGTTAAAACCTGTAGAGTGTAACCTCTATAGGATAGAAAACATCCTTATTAGAGCTAATCTTGCCTCTTGTGTGGCTACCTAAAAGGGTGCCCTGATTAAAAACCATTTGTTTATATTTTCAAAAAATCTTCTACTATTGGTGCAGGAACGATCATTCCCAAGCCAACCCACATTATACACGTAGTTTAGTAGTAGAGATGAAAAATTCCTTGTTCATGCATGAATCCAGATCTTGGTAGGCTCGAGAAATGAGTGAACTATAAGGCAGATTCTATGCTACCAAGATCCTAAGTCATCTACTCTAGATAATGCGGTTGGAGGAAACTCTAAGTGGGAGTCTAGTGGATATTGCCATTACTAGTTTTAAGATTGTAAATTATTTGTTTACTTATTTCAAACACTTTTCTTGGCATTTATTATGTGTGTGTTCAATCAAATCTGATAAAAAAAAAAAAATACATCCAAGGTTTGATCCTAAACAAGTTAGAAAATGTGTCAAAACTTAGTTCACTGTTCAACACATCTATAACACATAAACCCACATCTGATATTTTGAGTCACAATTGTTAAACCTACAATGCATCTAAAAATATGAGCTACAATTGCTATAATTTGAAACACATTTGTGAGATTCTATGATGCATTTGATCTTTTGAACCAAATTTGTAGTCTAGAACGACACATTTGTCTGTCATAGAAAATATTACATTTAACAAAGTGAAAACTCAAAATATTTACTATAGGATATCATTATTTGATTTACCCTTTTTTGTAAAATTGATCTAGACCTATGGCCTACTCATATTTAGGTTCATCCTTATTTTTCCTAATAGTCTCATCATTGCATTACCTAGATCATCTTTAGCATACATAGAAAAATACTTGTGCATAACACTCTGTAGACCTTAGGGTAGATAAACTATCTTACCTTGATTGAAAATGGTGAATCAAATACAATTTCCCTTGACATATCATTTTACAATTTGTCTTTTGTCATCTTAGTGGAATACCTCAAACTCACTAGGCTAGTTTGAACTCCACCTAGTCAACATGTCACTTAGTCATTCTGGTATTGATCCTAAAACATCATTGGCAATCCCTAGTTTGAACCTTGCATCAAACTTGGTCAGTTAGTGATTCATCCCTTATTTATCCAAAGATATTTACATATAGTTTACATTATACCCAAGTCTTTGCATGTCATAATTTATGCCAAAAAGACCAAAAACATAGATTAACTTTCATATCCTAGATATTTGCATTTTAGACATTATCTTAAGTTGTACCTTAGTCATTGCATGTCATAAATTTATGCCATAAAAACCAAAAAAATAGCTTATACTCTCACATATTAGGTAGTTGAATGCCCTACAATTCACATTTACATGTCATCCTTCTTTGAGAAAGTCTTATCTTATGGTCTAGACCAGATTACAAAAGAGATGATTAGAAATGGACCCTTCATGACAACATGAGTAGCTTTACAATACAACCAGTGAAATGAACCTCAATCCTACAACTCACTAGGTCAATAACAATACCACACACATTGGCTCAACATCACAAGAACCTCAAAGTTATAACTCATATGTCAACCCAATTGAAAAATTCCTCATGAGAGGTGACCAAGGTCGTATCACTATTGAGGAACTTGAGGCAATAGCCCAGGATCCCGAGGTTGCTAATTTTTTCATTGAGCTCATCATGCTCAACCCTCGAAGACTTTTAGCGAAACTCCTAGAGGATGAAGTTAAATTACCTCATAGATTTGACATAAACATGCTACAAGCGATGCCTTCACCTAGAGATGTCTCAAATTAAAACCAAGGTCATATGACACATATTCAACATAATGTCACACCTCAGGTAAACCTTAATATACCTTTAGGAGGAGCTACACAGATTCCTTCAATGATTCATACTACTCCCACTTTTGGGATTTCCTTCACAACTCCACCTATAACATCATCTATTACACAATCCATGACACAAGCTATGACCCAATCAACATCAGTGCCTATAACACAGTCAACAACACAACCGATATGCACTAATCCATTTGGGACCTCAACAAACACCATGAATACTAGCTCAAACATTCCTAATGGATGCAAGCCAATAATATTTTCAAGTTCAGGACCCACACCCATGGCTAATGTCAAGGGTACCACATATAGTCATGCTATCCCCCAAAATAGTGCTACATAAGGACAACAAGGCACACATATGTTGCCTCATGAAAATTCAACACAACCAAGATTTTGATCAAATATATTTACACCAAACACATCACAAAAAGGTACCCGTGCACAACCTAAAATTCAAAACACACAAGGGCAACCCAACATGAACACCTCATATACACATATACCTTAGGTAAAACAATAGATGCCTTCATACACCTACCATGTATCTGCAAAAAATGTGAAACCCAAAAATACAAATGACATACCAAACCCACAGGTGGATGCTCTAACTACACAAATTCTTGCTTTATAGAAAAAATTTGAGAACATGCAAGTAACAACCAGAAAATCCTACAACATGCAGGAATTGCATCCATACCCCTTTGATAAGAGTATCTACATGTGTCCTTTTCCACAAGATACACAATTTTGATCCTTTCAAAGTACAAAAGGGATGGGAAACCCAATAGAGCACATCATAGAATTTAGCACAACTTGTGTTGACATTTCCTTGGAGCACACATACTTGATGAGATTATTCCATACAACTCTTGTAGATCTTACACTTGAGTGGTTTTCATAATTACCTAGGGGCATAACAACATGTTCTAAGTTAGCCAACAAATTTGTAGACAACTATGCCTTTAACATTGAAAATGATATCATATTAGCTGCCTTGTGTACCTCAAAACAAGAAGAGGGAGAATCCTTTATCAAATACTTCTAGAGATGGAGAAACTTGGTGAGCCGATGTCAGGTAGAGATCCTTGGAAAACAAAAGGTGGACATATTTGTCAAAGACTCCTAAATTCTTTAAAAGATACCTTGTAAGTTCATTATTGTGCACACTTTGTAGACCTAGTAGAAAAGGAACAATGATTGAGAAATCACTTGTCGCTAAGGGCACCCTTAGGCTCTCTAAGAGTACGAACAATCAACACACATTCAATGATAAAAAAAAATACTAGTCTTGAAACAAAAATGTCACAAATGACAAGGTTGTGGATACCAAGGTTGTAAACAAAACTAGTCATGTTGTCACTCTAAGAGGACTTGAAGCCTCAACAGCTATAGCACAAGCCCCTACACTAATGGAAAAAATCATATGAAATGATCATGGGCTAGGACAACATAGACCACCTAGGCAGTACATTAGATGTGAATACACTCCCCTCAGAGAACCCATTGAAATGGTACTGAAGAAACTTTTTTGATTGGGTGTCATACAACTACATGAACACACATCTTATGTGTCTGATTTTAAACCCTCTTGGTGGCATGATAATGAATTTTATGAATATCACCAAGGTAAAAGGAAAAACTTCCACTTGTAGACAACTAAAAAATATTATTTAGGACCTTATCGAAGACAAAGTAGTCAAGGTAGTGGGACAACAAAAACACACTTCCAATCAAGATCACATGATCTACAAGAATCCCCTTCAAGACTATGATTCGGGGAAAGCCTCTGGTTGAAGTACTAATAACAATAACACAACCAGTTATATGGATAATAGCTATAACTACAATAAAATTCTTCAGATCTTTGAGTTGTAGACAGACATATCAACACCACTACCATCAAGAAGACCCCAGAGTGCACTATAAACACTTGTAAAACTAAAATAACCATACCTACCCCTTTTCCTCCCAAGAAGTCCCAAGCTAAAGTCCATTTTAACTTGTTGGATCAACTAAAGAAAACACCAACACAAATATCCATAGTGGAACTACTACGCACATCATCCAAGCATAGGGCCATCCTAGATAAGATGTTCAAGGAAACCTCTATCCCAAACAACCTAAACATCAATCGATTTCAAGACATGGCTGGATTCCTTAAGAGCTCTCACCATGTTACCTTCTTTGAGAAAGACTACTCAACCCAAAAGATGAACCATAATGAATCACTACTCATTGAAGCCTTCATCCATCAAAATAAGATCAAATGAGTCTTGATAGACAAAGGAGCAGGACTGAGTGTTTGTTCCTTAAAATCGATTAAGGCACTGGGTTTTTCTGAAGCATGTGTGGATAAGACAAAGAGCATAGTCATAAAAAGCTTATGATGATGATGAATGATCCTCCTAAGGCATAATAACACTTCCACTATGAGTGGGACCCATAATGTTGGATACAAATTTAAAAGTATTGGATCTAGAAATACCTTATAATCTTCTCCTTAGTCAACCATGGATTCATGCCATGAAGGTCATTCCCTCCACATATCATCAATGCCTAAAGTTTCCCTACAACGGCACCAAAATTATTATCAAGAGTGATCTTGATCCCTTTAAGTATTGCATTAACCTACAAGGAGTCTCTAAACATCAGGTGACACTTAACCGTGAGGCCTTGAAATCAAACTCGTCCAAATACATTTATCTCTCAGCACTCACTAGGACATTTGATGTCCCTCAGTCATCTACCTCAACAGCCTTTGCTTTCACTGCCAAATCCCTAAACCATAACATCCAAATCTATGCTATGGGATGTTGAGAATACCACTTGCATAATTTATCAGCAAATGGCAATGCTATTACTATCAAGGTTGTTATGATAGTTGCAGGGGGAACACAAAAAGATGGTTGTGCTTTGAGTGAAACCTTTTGGGATCCTGATACTACATTTCCCTTTCCCCTATCCACTTCCACTTCACCCTCCCATGTCCATGATAACCCACTCCTTGATCATGATTTCATTGATGGTATCCAATTATCATCCTCCCTTGGGCTAAAAGGTATGCATCCCCTACTGTCGCCTCTACTAAGCCATCTTGATAAGTCGTTAAGGATGTCCAAGCCTCCATTGATGTGAACAATACCAAAAAGGATAGTCCCAAAGACAACATTGTTTACATCATCACTCCCATTCATCCACCAAGCATTACTATCATTCCATCCATTTCATCCATTCCACTCATATCCATCCACATCATAGACATGGATCAACAAGTCATGCCTAAAGAAAATGACAAAGGCAAAGCTCAAGAATCAAAAATTCAAATGCCTTTAAAAGGAGACCATGTATCAAGGGACATGATGAAAAGAAGAGAAAATAAAGAAAATTCCTCTAGCCAACATTAAAAAGCTATTGGACCAATCAAAATAACAAGCCAAGAATGAGCAAGAATGTCAAGAAAAGTCCTCTAGCCAACCTAAAGAGCTATTAGATGAATCACAAGTACAAATCATAAGTGAAAACTAGAAAGCATTGGTCTCCAAGAATTCACCTTCATCAAAAATCACTAGGGGCATTTGTCAACCCAAAAAGACAAATAAAGAGCATGTTGATCCAAAGTCTTCATTTTCCTCACTTTCACTCATACCATACACTTTGTTCAATCTATCCATATTCATCCACCCATCATATCATCTCACCTCCATTGGTGATGTTTTTCAATGTACCTTTGATGATGAACCCTTCACATACTCTAACTCATTGGTTGACCAACCTCCTTTTTGTCTAAAGCCTAGTGGCCCATATAGTGTGCACATTAGGGATCATACCATGACCTTGTTCATCTAACACTTCTATCATCCATCATATTTTCCACTTACATTTTGCATCCAAATTAGGTACTTTTTTCCATCACAGTCATCTAAACAAGGTCAAGGAATCATCACAATGTATCAATTTTGCACATAACTTCAAAGAGCTCAGTAGAAAAAAACAAAATAAATGAAAAAAATCGTAAAAATAAATAATTAGGCCAAAGGTGAAAACCATCTCAATGGCGCTTTGGATAAGTACCATGGTGAAAACCTAGAAAATAGGCACCATGTGTAGAGAGTCTCTGCTTCATCATCTATTATCACTTCACATGGTCTTTCCACCTTCGCCCTTACTAATACCACTGTCACTCCTACCTTCTGTGACATCTGCAATGGAAGTAGTTGCTAATCCTATGACTTGAGATCGGTTGTTGCTCACAACATACCACACAAAATCATTCTTACCATCCAATCCCACACAATACCTGACTGGGGGAAAATACCTAACCCTCATTCTTCATGGAATAAACCTCTAGATCTTAAGGTCCTAACACCCTTGCAAAACCACAAAAACATTCAGAAAACATGTCAAAAATACAAAAAAATTTGAAAAATGTCAAAATCCCAAATCATCTAAATACTTAAAAGAAAAATAGAGTTGGTCTAGTCTATCAATTCTAATCAAACTACATCATCTCTAAGCTTAAGCATAGGCAAGGTCATCATTGATGAGCCCTTGAGACACCCTTGGTCAGTCCTTTAGAAATCTTTCATAATAAACTAGCTTTTTCATCAACTATTAATATCTTCATTTTGTAAATGGGTTGAGTCTATTCAAACTATGAGGGCTCTATGATTAGGCTAATCCTTCTAGGTTTTTCAAAATAAAATCATGACTCAGTCCTATGTCCATAAAAAAAAGTCAATGGTTATGTCAAACTATGAGGTCTCTATGTGTATAACATAGGAAATGCCATCAATTGATGAGCCCGCGAGGCCACATTAGGTCAGTCCTTTAGGGTTCATCACATTCACTATTAGACGCATCAAATATCTTCAAATAAAAAAAATCTTTTCAGTTAGTCCTGTCAGTCAAAGTCTAGCCGAACTATGTGGTCTCTATGTGTACAACGTAGGAAAGGCTTAATAGCCCCTAAGGCCCTAGATGTCAGTCCTCTTAGGGTTTTGTCATGTCCATCATATCATATGGTCATACACCTAACAACTCGAATGCAAGGTCAAAAATGACACACAACCCAACCAGTCAAAAATCAGTCTAACATCAAATCTATCAAATTAGTGATTTAAGAGTCTTCAAGAAGTGTCCTTGATGTCAAACTCTTTTCTGTCAACCAATTTATTCAAGATATGTCTTTCCTAAATCAACATCAAATATATCAAATTATTCATTTAATAGTCTTCAATATGTGTCCTTGTTGATGTTAAACTCTTTTCTGCAAACCAATTTATTCAAGATATGTCTTTCATGAATCAACATCAAATCTATCAAATCAATCACTTAAGAGTCTTCAAGATGTGCCCTTGACTTCAGACTCTTACCTGTCAATTGCAATTCTTCAAGATGTGTCCTTGATGTCAAACCTTGTCATGTCATCTATTTAGGATGTGTCCATAAATCTTGACCTTGGCAGTAATCAAATTCAACATTGCAATCTTCTTTAGGATGTGTCCTTCCTAAAGAGTGACCAATCAACCTTGGAAAACAAACAAAGATTTTATACACATTTCTCGACAAGAACTTTTCATTTATTTTTCAATGATTTGATATGACCATGTAACTAGCCACCTTGATGATGTCCTATGACGGATTTAGAGGAGTGACAATGTTACATGACCATATCTTGCTTTTTGACTGATTGTATGATCTTTTTGAAATTTCCCTGTCACTAGCCACCTCAAGGATATCCTGAATACAAGATTTAGAGGAGCAACGACGTATCATGATGATTGTCTTATCTTTTAAAAGCTATCATATCACTAGAAACCTCAAGGATGTCCTAACAATAGGATTTAGAGGAGCAACAATGTTTCATGAAACATATGATAGTGATTTAATACAATCATGTAACTAGCCACCTTGATGATGTCCTATGACATATTTAGAGAAGTAACAATGTTACATGAGCATATATTGCTTTTTGACTAATTATCTTGTCTTTTTTAAATTTTCTTGTCGCTAGCCACCTCAAGGATGTCTTGACAACAAGATTTAGAGGAGCAATGGCGTATCATGATGATTTTCTTATCTTTTCAAACTTGTCATGTCACTAGCCACCTCAAGGATGTCTTGGAAATATGATTTAGAGGAACAACAACATTTCATGACATGTTTTCTTCAAAATGTTGTTTGTGATTTTTCTTGACAAAAACACTAGGAACAATTGGGTTCCTAAGTATGAGTCATGACAATCCTTGTCTACAACTATTTTTTTTCGAAAAATGCATGACATTGCATGCCATTGGTCTATCTCATATCATGGTGTTTCTTTTATGTTGCAATAAACCACCCAATGATGATTAAAATGCAAATGCTTAGTATAATGACAACAAAGTGATGGCATATCTTTCTTTCACCCTAACATAAATCATCTTCAAGCTAATACTCTTCTTCCGTCACATATGGATGGTGTATTCATTGAAGCCTACTATACTAGATGCACTATTTGGACACTTCCAACAGCCATTTCACTTACTAAGCCTTCCTAAAAAAAATTATTTCACCACCATCAAACTTTTGGCTATCCAATTACCTAATTGGGACAATTTCTAATTTTTTAAAAAAATTCAAAAATTTGTCATTTTTCCCAAGGGGGCATACCCTTAGCTATTTCACACCAGGGCATGACTACTGCATGTTATTCATTATTCTTTGGCATAATGCTGAAATAAAATTATTTCAAAGAGGGACAAAATGTAGACATTGAAAAATGGCTTAGGCCTGTGACTGCATTTTTTCATTATTAATTCAAGATACTTGCAAAAATGATTAAATGATTTGATCATTTAATTATAACTTAACATCACATTTCCTCTAATTAATTAAATAGTTTTAATCATTTGATAAATTATTTTTCATTATTCTTCTAAAATTGATTAATTAAATTACATTAATTTATCTTAAATATGTCGCTAATTAATTATAATCTCCTCTTTTGATTAATTAAATAAGTTTCATAAATTTATTTACATTTATTTAAATGAATAATATTTATTTAATTAATTATTCTACCTTCTCATCTAAGGTTCCTCCATTAATTAATTATTCTACCTTCTCATCTAAATTGACTCCATAAATTGAATAATTCATTTAATTCATTTGATTCACGTACACACATTTCCTCCATTTAATAATTGATTCTTCTATTTGAGCACATGTCTCCTACATTTTCAATTAAATAATCTCATGGATAATTCTCTCCACTCCTTATTAACACTCTCTCTTAGTTCACTCAGCTAACTAGTGTATCACCTCCTTTTGACTCACACACTCTAATTGATCAAATCACTTAACTATTCAATCAACCTCCCATATAGCCAACTGACTAATCAATCAAATCACTTAATGATTCAATCAATATTTCATGTAAATCACTTAACTACTCAATCAGGTTCTCACACTCAATCTGGACCATTCAAATTCAAATCAATCGCGATCTTCGAATCTGTAAATCTTCTATAAAAGAAGCCTTTTTACTCCATTTTTGGGGAATCACATTCTTCAAAGTTTTGTTGTCAAAATACTTATAGGCTAATATTGCACACTCACGATCTAAGGACATAGGAGCATTTCAAAGAAAATTTGAGGAGAATAATGGAGATAAGTCAAGCAAGCATGGGAATTAGGTGATATTATTCTTGTTTATTGAATTATTTGTTGCATTGCACTTAATTATCGATTTGGGGATCTTAGCATGATCCAGGAAATTTGTGATTGTTGTTGTCATTGTTATGTTTTATTTGTTCCTATTCATTTTCCCTTATCATAGATAGCACAAATAGAAACACTGGTTTGTAAGATCTAGGAAGTGTAGAAGATGACAAACTTACCTAGAAAAGTGGGTTTTGAGTGTCTTACAGGGATTCATTCACCTAAGGTGAATGAGTCTTTGTACATAGTTTTTCCTCAACTTTGGGGGTCCTCTAGAGATGGATTTGAGATGTTTTTTCTCTAGGTTTCAATATTAGAAAGCTATAAATAAAACTTGTAAGTGAGTTTTTGTGTCTTGAAAACTTTAATGACAACTTTGCAAAATTGTACTTTTGATCTAATTTCAATCCTTCTTCACCTAAAAATTTGAAAACATAAAGAGAGGAGAAAAATGTTTATTTTTGGTGGATAAAGGTTTTCCTTGGTCAAGCCCTAGTTTGGTAATTAAACCTTGACAATGAAGTAATGATAAAATGAAGGAATTGATGAATGAACAAATCTTGTTACATCTCACCAAACCCTTTAATGGATGACCTCAGAGGACTAGAGTCTAACAGATCTCTCCAAGGATTTAGTCTTGTATGAAGTGGCTCAACTTCTTGATTGATATTGATGCTTGAATGCTTGCTTGAAACTTGAAACATACATCACAATGTTAGCTCCAAAAAAATGAATGAACACACATAAATCTTAACATCATGATAGGATCTTGATTGCTACAATAAATAACTAATAAATCTACTCTCTAATTCTCTTGACAATAATATTTTCTCTTGTGAAAGTTGCCTTAATGATAGATGTTTTGAATTGATAAAGAGGCTATGTATTTATAGGTGTTTCCTTACTTACCCAAAAATTAAACACCACAAGCTAACCTTTGCAATTTTAATTTATATCATTAAAATGCCACCAAAAATATAAATATAAAAAATAGGATCCAAGACTTAAGGAGGACCCATTCACCCTTGGGCGAATGGGTCCTAGGCCCCAAATGTAGGACACACATTTCCAAGATGTGTAATTAAGTATAGGAATTGATTAAATGTGGGATTCCCTTCCAGAAAATGAAATTAATGAGGCTTGTGAATGCATAATTGGGCCAATTAAAGGCTTAATTAATTTCAATTAAATAAGGGAATACAAACATAGTGTGAGTGTAAAGGAGTAAATTTTTCAACACTATAAGTTCTATAATATTCTTGTCCACAAAAAAATTATCTAGAAGATCAATGCTACAAACTTTAAGGCCTAATCCATTGTCTATGAGGGTACACCTAACACCAATTTCATTAATGACCACCATTATCATTAAGGCTTCATGTATTTAGGATCTCAAGCAAGGTCAGTTCATGTTGAGGGAATGAAATACTCAACTTTGTCACTTGCATACAATCAAACAAGGTGGATACATTATTTGGTTTAACAGAAGTTGAGACATCAATCTTCTACAAAGCCTCTTGGAGAATCCAGTGGTATGTAGGTGATGTTTGAATCAATTCCTAAAGGAAAATCTTGGCTAGAGTATTATGAAGTTTCTCAACAAATCATATTCTTTACCAGTATGCTAAGGAATATTAAACAGGGATAGAAGATATGGTTTGGATAATGGGATGGATTTTGGAGTTTTATTTGCTTTCTTATCATTTGAAGTGTTATATATGTGTGAGAAACTACATGATAAATTGGTTGTTGTGACACATAATTACTAGTGAGCTATTTTTCAAAATTTACGATATGACTAGGAGTTTTGGGAGGTTCTATAATGAAAGGTGACTTAGGAGGTCTAATAATTAGAGTCTTAGGAAGTCCAATAATTAAAGGAGCTATAATAGACAATTGTGTATTCAGAACCTCAACTGAGTTAAATACTTGTTGACAATCTTCTATTGTTGGGGAATCTTATGTCACCTTAGTGTCTCCATCTACACAATCCATCTTACTTTCTTTTGAAAGAAATATATCAATTATGTCATCCTCTTGTGCCATGATATCTTCCCAAGTAGGATAGGCATTAGGAGAGAAATAAAAAAGATTCTTATGATGCTCAATGATTGGATCCTCTAACACTAAGATACCTTCTTTACAAGTAGGTGAGGTATCAAGAGAAGAACAACTATGATTGTCATGATTGTCCATGATTGTGTCCTCTTGTACCAAAACACTCTCACAAGTAGGGGAGATATTGGGAGAAGAATGAATATTAAAGGTAAATTGATATTAATGAATGTGACAATGATTTTATTTTGTTCCATCACAATATTCTCATAGGTAAAAAATGTATTGGTTGGTGGAAGGCTGATGTATATACCTTTTGATGGCATGGAATGGGTGTATGTTTTTCCATATAAAACCAAAATTTTGAAAAAAAAAATCTTTTTATTGTCCCTTTTTAGGGGATATTGCTTTGAATTATAGAAAATTGGTGATGCACAACAAAAGTAGATAGGTTTGAATATAGTATTCAAAAACAGGATCCAAATCTAGACAAAGCACACACACAAGGATTTTCATAGAAATTTTCATCACAAAATGACTAGACAAGGGTGTTGAGGATGCCCTAGTCTACTAGATTTTTTTATAAAACTTAAAATTTGGGAAAGATATGTAATTTCCTAGGGTTTTATGTCTCAAATATTTAGGTTTAAAAGTTGACAAATTTCTAGAAATACACCAAATAACCTAGGTTTTAAATTCAATTTTTAGATTCTATGCAATGAAAAATTAAAAAAATCAAGTGTAATAAATTTTAGGTTCACAAAAATATTATGTGGGAAAAGTGATCCTAGGGTTTACTAGGATTTATCTACTTTTCAACACAAAACATTGGAATCCAAATTAACAAGGTATGAGATCAACTTGCAACTTAAAAGGTGAGCCGATCAATTTTAGGTTCACAATGTAATGTGGGAAAATTAAAACCCTTGGATTTCACTAGGATTACTCACCTTTCACTGCAAAACATTAGAATTGTGGATCAAAAAGGGTATCCAATTGACTTGAAACCTAAAAGGTGAGTCAATCAACCTGGATCTAAATTATTTTTGGGGTTTGAAATGTATTTTTTGATGAGATGCAATGATGCAACTAGCTAACTATAAAAATGCAGCGTTGTCATGAAAATAGACAATCTAAAAATTGATAGACAAATTTGATGACCAAAAAAGAAAAGGGTAGACATAGAGGTACATAACTTGTGAATTTTTGCTTGATTTTACTAGACAAGGGAACCTAGGGAACCCTTTTTTGGATATCTAAAACTCTAAAATTCACCATCCTCATTTCACTAATCTAAGGCTTCTTCCTTCTAGATCTTGTTGTCAAATCTTCGTCTGTTACTAAGATAATTGAGTTTTTGTAACTTGTTAAGTTGTAGGGCTTGAATGCATCAATGAACAAATAGTCCTCAATATTCCCCCAATCTTCTTCATATCTATAACTTGCGCATTCAAAGAGAGAGGAATTTTTGTTTCATATAGGAGCTTGCCTCATTCAAACCCCGTGTTGGTATTTCTACCTTCAAAATGGAAAAATTGATGAAAAAGAGCTTATCCTTTTGAGGAATAGAGGCTAAATGATAACTGAGTAATGAATCAAAAACTAGACGTAACTCACCACTCCAATCTAATGTCCTTGAAGGATTAAAATCATGCACATCTCCTCAAGGCTTGATTGTAATTTGGCTTGAAGAATTACAAGTGCTAGTCCTCACAAATAAATGATCACAAAAAATGAACAAACATACATGAAAACATGAAGGATTGACATGATGCTTGACTAAAAATTTAATGCTACAATAATTCTCATAAATCTACTCTTCCCAGTCCTTAATTTATTTTAGGATATTCAATTCACCCCAAAATTTCTCTTACTTCCTTTTATGACTTCAAATGATGAAATGGCTAGGTATTTATATGAAATTAATCTAGTTTTCTATAAATTAAATCTTGATAACTGATATTTAGGATTGTAAATTCAAATAATAAATCATTAACTCTAACACATTTTAATTTGGGGCAAAATTAAGAGGACAAGGCCACCTGGGGTGCCCTTATCTAGGCCCACTTTTTTAGGATCTAACAAGATGAGGGAAAAATATTAAATTCCTAATTTTGTTTCTTACATTGGGTTTTCAATAAATGTTTAAAATAGGCCATGGAATGCATAATTTAGGAAATTAGGAGCATAAATAGGTCCACACACGTACAAGGGAGAAAAATCAAGTGTGAAATTATCAATGGTGACAATTTATAATGCTACACCATAGATAAGTGATTTTAACTAATTTATCTCCTTACACATATCATTCTTCACTATTGAGAATCCCTTAGTCATATCCTTCTTCAGTTATGAGTTTTTTTCTTAAAACTATTTATTTCCTCATTAAGAGTAATAACTTGAATTTCTACATCCCTCTTATCTAGAGATTTCCCAAGTGTGACATTGCTTTTTCTCTTGTTGCAAGCCTCATCACAATGGAAAAAAATATTTTTTAAATAAATAATATAAATAAATTCCAAATAATTTGAAATTTTTATTGTAACTTACCAGAGCCTAGGTTGCACTTTCCCACAAATTTTTTAAAGAAATTATTTGATTTGCAACCTTGAGAGTGAATCTATTAGGAACCTTAATTTTGAAATAAATCACTTAATTAGGTTGCAATTCCTATAAAATATTGAGTGTAGAAACATCAACTTATTCTTGAACAACCCTCCAAAATTTAGGAAGAAAAAACCAAATTCAAAGACATATTTGTTTTCTAAATAAATTTTGCTGAAACCATAATTTTAGAATAAATCACTTAATTCCAATCTAATTTCCTTGAAATTTAAACTTTACGTGTCTCAATATGTCCATGAAAAACCTACAAAAAATATATATATAAAAAAAAACCAAATTTTGAGAGATATACACTTCTCAAAATGACGTCATGTTTTATAGAAAATGCCTTGTCTTCACAATGCAAGGATCATGCTTTGATACCACTTGTAATGAAATAACTTACACAAGAGAAACATATAATATTAAAAATGATAAAAATACTTGGGGAATGTGTAGGATCATCATGGAAAAAATAGACCCTTAAGTGGCATTTTTAAAAAAAAAATCAGAGTTAGGAAACTTGACATAAAAATTTGAATGAGTTGTCTATATTATTTGAACAAAAATATGTAAGAATATAATTTGTAGTAAATTGAATGTAGTTTCTAATATACTAGGTTTATTTAAAAAAAATCTATTTGGTGAAAATTTGAAATTTCAATGTAGTAGTACTTAAATTTCAGGGGAAAAATAAGTAGGTGTTTGTCTAACCACCCTAACCACAATAAAATGATACTATTTTCTTATAAGATTTTAGATATAAGTAGATGAATCATGTCCTGATGTGATGCATATTTTTTTATAATTTTTTTCCAAGTAAATAATTAATTATTATTTTTTTACTACAACTTTTAAAAAACATAAAAACTCGTATGTCTAACAAGCTTAACTTGGTCAAAACTTCATGAAATTCAAATTTTTTTAATCCTATAGTATACAAAGTATAGAATGTGATGTATATTTTAGGTTCAAAAAATGTGATACTGTTTGAAAGCTATAGATGTTTTTCAATCAGCCTATGAATCAAGACTTTAGTCGTAATTCAAATAGAAAATGAATAATAATTATTTATTAAATTCAAAGTAAAGCATAATTTATATTGGTGGAAAGCTGGGAATCTCCTTTAAAACTCTTTTCATTTAATCAATTTTTAGTAAAAAAAAGTCATCAGCCATATACCCTACACATACCCATCTTATCGCCACTTTTTGGCCCATCATGATCATGCACATACCCCTTAATAATAACTAAGAATAAAAAGCCACATCGAGGGGTTAAGCCCCCAAATATCTTCAATGAGAAAAAACTTCACAATTTGATGATCAAATAAGACTCATTACCTCCTATATATAACCTACTTATGCCTAGAATAAAACCCAATCTAACTTAGATAACAACATATAAGCCCTTCTCTAGTCTAAGTAATTAAATTATAATATAATAATGGTAATTTGACTTAATTAGGAGTTAAGATAGCCACAAGATAACTACTCATAACCTTATCCATACTCTAGGATTATGGGAGTAGCATAAGAGCTACACTAGATGTGAGAAAATAAGTGGTAATATTTGGGTTATGATCAAAATAATATGGGAGATGAGAAGATTTGTGCCATTCGAAGAATCCAATAATAAACTAAGTTCCTGAAGAGCATGTATGCCAAATAGACAAATTTTTAATGTTGTATATAGAAGAGTATTTAATTATTGAAGTGATTTAGTTTGAGTCAATTCATCAATAATTACTTATTCAATTAAGTGAAATTTCTTTCTTAGCCACAATACATCATGATCATAATATTATTGTTCATTGAATTCATTCTCAACATTAGATGGATAAAATGGTACAAAAGAGGAATCTATAAGTACTTAATAATTTCTTGTCATGCTCTTGCTACACTTAGTTCCCTAAAAACTCTTAAATTGGCGAGTTTCCTAAATAAAGAGACTAACAATGTTGATTGACTCCAAAAGCACTCACAACTTCATTAACACAAACTTAGCTACTCACATCAATTATTTTGTATACCTTGCTCCTAATTTTCAAGTCCAAATTATCGATGAGGGTACTATTAGAACTGTTAAGGAAAATTTTGAATATCATTAAATTGACCATGGGGAATACCAACTTTATTTCCTAATGTTTGTTATTCTAATGGGTGCAATAGATATAGTATTGGTAGTACAATGACTCACTATTTTAGGAGTAATTGACATAAAATTTTAGGAGGTATTCATTGAATTCCACACAAAAGAAAAGATATTGGAGCTAAGAGGATTGCATGCAAAGTACAAAAAAATGCTAAGCTCACATCAAACATATAAGTTTCTTAAGAAAGGAGTTGATGGATTTGTGGCCCTATTTTTCATTAATATTCAATCAATAAAATACTCATACCCATATAGATTTACAAGAGAACTATATCTTCACTAGAAGTGGTTTTTGGATATATTCCTAAATGACTATCTCCTAAGAGGCATCATGATCATGCCATACGAATAGTGCTAGGGAGTTGGCCACCCAACATCAAGACTTATAAGTACCCATATATAGAAAAGAGTGAGATTGAAAAAATTGTTCAAGAGATGCTAGAGATTGGTATTATTAGGCATAACCAAAGGTTTTACTCTTCTCCTATGGTGATTGTGTATATAAAGGATCAAATGTGGCACAAGTACCTAGAGTATAGAGTGCTAAACAGGTACACCATTAAACATAAGTTTAATAATTCAACCATTTATTTACTAGATCAATTGAATGAAGCTATGTATTTTTACAAAACTAGATCTCAAATTAGGTCACAGCCAAAGCCAAATTAAGGAGGAGGATACTCCCAAGACAATATTTAGGACTCACGAGGGTCACTATGAGTTTCTGGTGATTCCATGCACCATCTACATTTCAAAGTGTGATGAAATCCATCATTAATAATTTTTTGAGGAATTTTGTATTAGTTTTCTTTGATGATATATATAGATTTATAACAATACATGAGAAGAACATTTATAGCATGTAGTTATTTAGTGTTACAAGTTCTCAAAGATCACCAACTCTATGCTAAGCATTTCTATTGTTCTTTTAATCTTAAATATAGGCGGAGTACTTGAGACAAATATTTTTGTATGGAGAAAATATGGATATTAAAAAATTAAGGATTTCATAGAATTGGTTGTTCCCAAAATTTTTAATGAATTGAGGTATTTTCTAGGATTGGCATGATACTATAGAAGATTTGAGAAGAACTATAGCCATATAAGAACACCCATCAAAAATATATTGAAGAAGGATTATTTTTAGTGGAATTATTAGCTAATACAACATTTGAGAGATTGAAGGATGATATATGTACTACTCCAATCCTTGCTACCTTAGACTTCACCAAGGATTTTTTATGGATTGTGATGATTTAAGTAATGGTATAGGTGCAATTCTCATGCAAGAAGGTAGGACCATTACTTCTGAGAGTCATTTAATGAAGGGTAAGAATCAACATAAACCATTTATGAGTAAATACTAGCTATTCTTCATGTAGTATAGTAGAGGCCAATTGTAATGGGTGGACACTTCAAATTTTAGACTGATCATGATAGCCCTTCTTTTTTAGAATAAAGATTATCTTATAAAGGGAAACAAAAAATGGATCACTAAGATGATGTGTATGACTGTGAGACTATATATAAGAAAGGGAAGGATACAATTTTGCAGTGGACTAGTAAATTTCGTATGGTTTGGCATGGAGTAGCTTGAATGCTTTAGAAAGAATAGAATGCTCAGTGAGTGAGAAGGGGAAATTGAATGATGTATTTATAACTTTTTGTGACGTGATTGTAATAAATGGTCTAGCCATTTTCTCATCTTCCCACATTTTTCTTTCTATTATTTTCCTATAGCTTTATTTTCTCAGAGAGTTTTTTCTATCTCTTGTGTATGAAAGACTATAGTATATTATGTGCTAACTTTATTTGAGCTAGATTAGTGCAGTTATATAATACTCTTCTTCAATCCCTTATTTTATTCATTTAGGGTTAGGTCGAGGAAATTGACATTTAGACTCAAGCCTATCCATATTTGTGGATAATGATACCTAACTATTAAGGTTGTAATTGTCTTATTATGATTGGTCCCTAGATATGTTTTATTTCTTTGATAGTCCCATATTTATTCCTTAGATAGCCTTTCTTTCCTCTGGAAGTTACTTGTTTCTAGTGTATTGAGTCTTTTTGTTTTTGTATGTGTGGATAAGTTTATAAGATGTTGGATTAGTGTTTGTGTGATGATTTTTTCTATTTATGGTATCTTTCTTGTCTTTATGGTAGTTTGTGGAGGTATGATGGGTTTCCTGTATCTCAAAAATTCTCTCTAGAAGCCATATACCTTCCAAGACATTAATTCCTATTCTCCTTGCATCCATATGTCTAAAACTTCTTCACAATCAATATTGTCTTTGTCACTTTCTAGTTCAATTTCTCTGAAGCTATTGGTGTCTTCCTCTTCTTCCACAATAGTTAGTCTTGATATAGAATAGAGATTTCTAGGATCTTCCCACTCTCTATATTTTTCATTTTATTCCACATATGTTCTATCTTCTCTTTCTCTTAGTGGAATGTGGACTATCTTATTATCATCCACCAAGGAGATCTCTTATTTTCTAGATTCTATTATCCCATTAGAATTGACAAATCATATCAATCCTAGCAATTCTCTAAACGTGTTAAATAGTTCCTTCATTTCAACAACTTCAAAATGAATAATTTGTGTGTCCTTTTATGTTTTCCTCCATAACTTTCCATGTCCCTAAGGTCTCCATATTACAACCATCTACCAAACTGATGTTCATTGGTGTTCTAATTAGCTTAGGTCCTAGCCTAACTTATCCCAAGTGGTTTTCATAATAATATTTAGGTCCACACCTAGATCTACCATTACATGTTTGACTTTATTATTATTAAGGTGTGAGTGATTAAAAAAGGACTATTCTCCCAATTATTGTCTTCTATAATTTGATGGAGTTTTTGTTTCTTTTGTTTTTTCAAATATTTCCCTAGCTATTTTAATTTTAGTAGAAGGTAATTTAGCTAGGCCAAAGAGGCTAAATTAGACTCGGTGTCATTGCTTATTCCTCTAAAAACTAGGCTATATCATTTTTTTTTGTTGTACATGATTTGTTTCTTTTCTCTATCTACTATCTTATCTTTTTTCTTACTTGGTTAGATGTAACCATATACCTCTTCTTCCAAATCTGATTGTTTACTAACTTCTTCAATCTCCTTTTGTCTATTCTTTCTAGCATCATTTCATTGTCTAGTCAACACTATAACTTTATTTCCCTTTGTTCTAGATTTATTATTTTCCTTCATTTACATTTGTTGTCCTTCACTAGAATAGTCTTGATTTGATGTATTTGATGACAAGTTATCCATTCTTTGACATATTTTAACTCCTTGCAGTGGTATTCCTTTGATTACTCTGGCTCCTTTATGGTCCTATAAGTCATCACTTTGGAATGTGTTTTACATTATGATAATATTGCTTTGCTTTATCACATCTAAATATATATTATGAGGATTGTAGTAACAAAAAAAGTATCCCTTTTCCTTAATTTAGGAATAATTAATAATAAATGATCTTAATGTTGCCCTAATTTAGTGTTTTAATGTGTTTTACACATTCACATTAAGTTTAGGGCCCTTTTAAACTAAATGGGCCTAATATTTCTTTAATTTTAGTGTTATAAAGTGTATTTATTTACATCTTCCCACAAAGTTTTGGGCCCTCTTGCATTCATGACCTTAAAATCATAATTAATATGCCCTAAGTACCTTTTATTATGTATCCCAAGGATTATTTGAACCCAAATCTTGAAAAATTTAATAAACACATTTAATATTCTAGCATCTTGACATTCCCTCACCCCATAAAGCTAGGGTGGGGCTCGTACACCACCTTGGGCATATGAGTCCCCCTAGGTGGGACCCATAAGCCACCTTGGGCATATGAGTCTTCCTAGGTGGGACCCATAGGCCACCTTGGGTGTATGAGTCCCATTTTTGGCCTTTTTAGGGTTTTGAGAAGGAAATCAAGGTTTTCAATTCAAATTTTGTGAATGTTAGCATTTGGGATCTAATAAATGGTAAATTAGATAGAATGCCTATATAAATAAGGTTTCAAATATCATTATTTCATTAAGAATTTTCAATCAAGAGAATTTAACCTATACCTAGAGATTTCAAGAGAGTTTTTCAAGCATTCAAGATCATTCAAGAGCATTCAAGAGCTAATTATCAAGCATTTTGGAACATCAATTCAAGATTCAAGCATCATGTCGAGGCCTTTATGCATCATGTGTGTTTGTGAGCTAACATGTTGATGTAGCATTTGTGATCCAAGTTCAATCATTCAAAGCCATATCAAGATCAAGAGTCAAGATCTACATCCATTGAAGCCAAATCATACAAGTTTCAGATCTACACTACAAGGATTCAAAAAGGTTTGGTGAGTTGTTACATTCATTTTTCCATTCATCATTTCTTCATGATTTTCTATTTCATTTCAAGGTTTAAATACCAAAATGGGGTTTGACCAAGGAAAACCCCTATTCCCTCACAAAAAACCATTTTTCCCTCTTGATGTGTGTTTGCATATTTAGGTGAATTGGAGCTTGAAGAACCTTTGAAGACAAATTTGCAGAAGTTTTCAAATTTTTCAAGAAGTTGTTATCTTCATGGAAACTCACCTATAGATCAGAATTCATACTTTTCAAGCCTAAAGATTCGACAAGATGAAATATATAGAAGATCACTAGAGGCTACAAAAATATTAGAAAAACCCTAATTTAATGGGACTAAATCACCCAGTCTGGCATATCAATCCCACTACACCTCAAGAACAACAAATTTTAGAATTTTCAAACCTTTCTTAGATCTCAATCCCACTACACCTCAAGTACTTTTTTGTTTCTCTCTATTTAGTAATTTTATTTCATGTCTTATTTTTTAGGGTTTTATGCATTCAAGTTCACATTTCTCCTTTGAAACTTCATTTAATGGTGTTCAAACCCCCATATAATCACACTAAAGGAAACCGCTAGTCCTTTCTTGAATTGAGTTAATTGGTTGAGGGATCTTGGTTTCCTAATGGACTAAAGTGTGAAATAGGTCATAAGTTCTATCTCCTAAAAGGTGGAAACCTATAAATCCCTTGTGTTTAAGTCTAATCTCTATAAAAGGGACATTTCCTTTTCTTTTATGTCCAACATTTTGTAATATAATGACCTATGTTTGGGTATGTGCAGGATCATTATGGAAAAAACAAGCCCTTAAGTGGCAAAAGAATCAGAAAAATTAGAGTTAGGAAACTTGACATAAAGATTTGAATAAGTTATCTATATTATTTCAAAAATATGTAAGAATAGAATTTGTAGCAAATTGAATGTATTTTCTAAACAACTAGGTTTTTTTTTAAATCTATTTGGTGAAAATTTGAAATTTCAATGTAATAGTACTTAAATTTCGGGAAAAAATAAGAAGTAGGTTTATAACACCACCCTAACCACAATAAAATGATAATATTTTTTATAATATTTTAGATATAAGTAGAGGACTCGGATGTGATGCATATTTTTTGTAATTTTTTCCATGTAAATAATTAATTATGAATTTTTTATTACAAATTTTAAAAAATATAAAAAACTTGTATGTCTGACCACCTTAACTTGGTCAAAACTTCATGAAATTTATTATTATTATTTTTTAATCCTATATTATGTGAAGCAAAGAATTTGAAACATGTTTCAGATTCAAAAAATGTGATACCATTTGAAAGCTATAAATATTTTTCAATTAGCATATCAATCAGGACTTTAGTCATAATTCAAATAGAAAATGGATAATAATTATTTATTAAACTCAAATTAAAGCATAATTTATATTACCAAAAATTTGAGAATCTCCTTTAAAAACCCTTTTCATTTCATCAATTTTGGGTAAAAGAAGTCGTCAGCCACATACCCTACACATACCCATCATATTGCCACTTTTTGGCCCATCATGATCCTGCACATACCCCTTTACACATGTATATCATGTGGTATCACATGTTTGGTGATTATTTCTACCACAACCTCTTCCTCCTCTATAGTTTGATTGCTTGTTATATCCCATGTAAACTTTTTTGGGGTTATTTTGTAATGCACACATAGTTTTTGTTATCTCTCCATGGTAGTTTTCTATAACCTCCAACATATAGAGCTCCTTCTACAAGTCCCTTAATGTATGCCAATTTATGTCTATATTTTTGTCACCATTATAGTTCATAGGGAACCTTGGATTAGGATGACTCATTGTGTTCTAAATTTGAAATTATTTTTGTAGATAGTCCTCAGTAAGGTGACTATCCCATTCTTGGAAAGTTCCACAATATAGTGTATTTATTTTACCCGGTACTATTTTCAATTTGACATGTAGTGTGGTTGTAGTTCTTTCTTGTTGGGATTTAGGGAAATAATTCTAGTTGCGACCTTCTCTTGAGAAATATGTCCAAATTTCTTCACCTCTCTTGGTTCTCCTCTTGCCAAAATTCTATTATGTACATGGTTAGTTGCTCTACTACTATTTGTAATTTTTGAAGTTTCTCCTTTTTATCATCTTTCTAAGGTCTATGTCATGTTTGAGCCTTCATATAGTAGGACATTATGATTAGATATACAATATTGTATATTACTCCATCTAAGGCTACTCTTATAGCCTTCTATAGTCCAAAAATGAACCATTGAATCTTTTTTCACTCTGCTAGGGTTTCTTCTAATTTGTGGTAGACTTCCTTAAATATTTCATCATATTCTTTCATCAATTCTTTGTCTCCTCGTATTAGCTCCCTCATTTTGCTAACACTCTCTATTGGAATATTTGGAGTGTCGAAGTTATCCAAAAAAAATTCTTTACTTCATTCCAAAATTTCCCATGTTTTAGATAGGTGTTTTTATACCAATCTAGTACTTCTTTCTTTTGTGATGATACAAAGTCTAATAGTTTTGGTTTGTCTTCATCAATGTCCCATCTTTCCCATAGAGATTCCAACAAGAATATATACTTCATGAATTCTATTGTGTCTCTTAAAAATACTGGGATCTTGATTAAGGATTCAATATTATTTTTTCCACTTCTAATTCTAAATTTTTGAATTTGTGAACTAGGCCTTTCTTCCTTTATTTTCTTAACTTTCCTAACAATATAGGGTTTATTCTCTCTACCCTTATTTCTCACTAACTTTGTATCAAGGTATTATTTTCCAAGTATCACTTCCCAACTTACTTCTCCTTCTTTCTCTCTTGTTTTTCACTTTGTGGTATCTCTTCTTTCAAAATTATCCTACTTTTATATGGTTGAGGGGATGGTTCATGATCGGGGGGTTGTGACTCTTTGAGCTATTTTTTCATTTTCTTATTTTTTAATGATATTTTTTTATTTGATAATATAATTATTTATGCAAATTTTGTCTAATCTCTTTATTTTTTCTTTATTTTTTCTTCCTTTAGTTTCTTTATACTCCTATTGACCGATTCTTCTAAATATTCTATACTTGAACTAATAGAGTCTTCTCTAGAGTTTTAAAAATTCAATAAATCTATCATCCAAGTTAATGGCTAGGTTTGATAGATTTGATTTGATTTTTATACTTTTAGAGAGTTATGATGGTAATGGAGTCAAGTTGTATTATTGGAGGGCCCTAATAGTAATATTCTATATTCTCCATAGTCTTTAATATTCTTCATTTTATTGGTTACAACTTGTCCTACTTTTTCCCAACATAGTTCTAATTTCTTGGAAGTCCTCCATTCTTCTTCTCTATCCTCTTTTCCTTTTTCTTTGGTAGCACCCACTTTGGTGAGCTCAATAGCACCTTCATTGGTATGCTCAATTCTCATTTTCTCTATAATTTCCATTCTTCTATAGTGTCTTTCTTCTATCTCAATCATCTATTTTTTCCTTCTCTCTTCTCCATTTGGGCTATTCATGTTCACTTTTCTTGCCAATTCAATTTATTCTCTAATATTTCTTATGGTTGACTTATCTCCTTTTTTCATGGGTGGGATTGATTCGGGATTCCATTAGTCCTTTATTATTTCTAATGGTAGTTATTTAGTAGCTTTCTTTATAGATTACATCTTTTGGAGGACCCTTTCAAAATCCCCTCCCCCCTTTCCCTTCTCCATCTCCTTGGTGCCTAATCCCCTCTCATAAGGTAAGAACCAAGAGGATAGATCCACAAGATTCCATATCTTTATTTATTATCTTTTTCTTTTCTTATGTCTGATTAATTTTTTTTTTTTTTGGTTTTTCTATCCTTTATATCACCTAATCGGGGTAACAACAATGGAACCAATGCTAGGAAGAAAACTAGGGAAGCACATACTAGAGTTATGAGCCCCCCAACTACTTTCTTAGAGTTGTATTTTATACCCTAGGCACAGTCATATAAAGACAACAATAGTCGATTTAGACAAAGGATTAATTAATTAATTATACATTCACAAAATACCAAATAACATCATACAGATAGAATTTTGATAATCATTATATTAAGCATATCAAAGGAGTACATTCATATATCTTCCCCTATACTCAGTATATCTCTATCCTCTTTTAAAATATACCCTTTTAGATATTTACAATTCCATATACATATTTCCACATATATATATATATATATATATATTTCTTACATATCTTATTCTTATACATCTACCTACTATTATTCATATCTTTTTATATACACATATCTATGGGATGGAAGGTGACATATCTATTCTACCCCTAGCCTAGATGGTATCCTTCAAATCTCAAGGTCCACAAGCTCTTTGCAGCAAGATACAGTAGGATTTTCTTGACAATGTTTGCATTGTTACTCTTTCTTGCCAACAGTCATCATTCTTTGTCACAACACCTTGTGTGTGTTAAGATATAATGTAACATGAAGTTATCAAAATATATATAGTATATAAAAGACTTTGTCCCTCATATGCTACTATAGTGTTATATGGTTAAAGAATCATCACATACAACCACCATTTCCTTATTTGTGGTGTTTTACTTATAATCTCCCCTTTCATGCAATTTGATATTGAGAATTTTAAATTTATCTTAGAGGGAAAAAATCATACAATAATCAAAATTAATCCTTGAATTGAATCACTTGTGTGGTGAAGAATGTTAGATTTCCAGAAATCTGTTGCTAGACCAATATACTTCCACAAGAGAGAAATAATGGCGAGAATGCTTGCTATCAATATGCAAGATTAATTAATGATTGAATTGATTACAAATGTACAAGATGAGGCTTGCTTATAAAATGAAAGCATGCAACAACTAAATATTATCTTGAGCAAAAAGATAGCTCGATAAGATAAGTATACGATCCTATAACTTAAGAATTAAAGATTACCTAAGTAAACTTATGAAGATGTAATTAAATAGTTAATTACACCAACACCCCCCATAAGTGCAACTTAGGGAGAAGATTTTAATGCAAACTACTATGGGTCCTGGCAACTAAGCCATGTTAGGTACCCATTTACAGATGCAAATGAAATGCAATCTCTCATAAAGCAAAGAAAAGGGGAAAACCCAGTGGGAAGAAAACCCCTCTCCAAAAGAGAGAAAACAAGAAAAAAAGGCATGACGAATGTAAACATGATGTATGGAGGACTCAATGATACCCCCCAAGGACTACATCCATCATGAATATACAATAAATTACCCCCCCATAAGAGGGAAGTAAAGAGATAAGATATCCCCCCCATGATGTATGATCTCCTGCAAGTATGGTTAATGTCTGAAGACAAAACATAATCCAATGCCTACAAACAATGTTTCTCCCCTTAGGAAGAAGATACACCAAGTACAAGTGCAGGAATGATTCCCATTCTGGATAGGAAGTAGGAAGAGGAATCCATATGTATGAAGATTGTGTCTCTGAAATCTGCTCATGTGTTGCCAAGTTCTTGGATGATGTAGATGATGCCACAATCCAATCAGGTACATGCCCAATCACAACAAACTGTGACAAACCAGGAACAAGTGGAAACTGATCTTGAACAAACTCCATAGACAAACATGAAGTGATAATAGTGGACCCATGACTATCATCAAATAAGAGAGATAAACCCTCAAATTGGTCCTCCAAATCTGAAATGTGAGACTCCACAAACAAAGAAGCAATGTATGTCAAATAGGAATCCCAATCAGGAAGACTATCAGGAACCTCTGAAACATCTACAATCTTGTCCAAAGGATCACAATCATGGGTTATCAATTTTGAAGAATGAACAAGCACATGTGAGTTGGAAAGAGGAGCTTCAAGAGATGGAGAAGAATCATGGTCTCCATATACCTCTCTAATGTGAGTCCAAAGAGCATGAGGACATTCGAAGTGAATAAGTGTCTCCAAAATGTCATCATTTACATTTTCAAAAATAACTCTAAAGACTCTAGCCCTAAAGCCTTTCCAAATGCAATACTCAACACCTGTGCTAGGACAAGGAACTTTATCAAACAAATAGGGCAATAGATTTATCTCACCAAGATGAGTGAGAATTAAATTGCTCCATTGCCTATAGTTCCCATTCTCCAAAGTAATTAAAAAACCCATTTACAAACATATGAGCTCTGAAAGCCAAAAATAGAGATTTGTCTTCAACCTGGAAAAAGAGGCACAAAACTGCAAAATCCCTGCAAAATATCTACACCACTGAAAAGATGACACTTCCAGCTTTCCGACGATATCTCGTTTCTGGAAAATGGCCTCTGTATGCAAAAGTTATGATAAAATGAAAAAAAGGCCTATAAATAGGCACTTGGGGCCAAATACAAAGTCTGAAAAGACTAAATCGGTGCAAAAAACGAGCACTCAGGGGCTGAATTATGGTCACTCATATGACCTTGGCTGCAATATTGCTTAAAAGGCATACATAGTCGGCATTACAATGAAGGTTTTAATAAACCAATCAGCATACAAACTTTTTGATATTAAAAACAAACTATTATGAAATCCTCCATAATATAAATGATTTCGTACCAGGTACTAATCACAGTGATAGTGACCAATAGCCGGATATAGATCTGGATGCCAATGTACCTAGGTCAGAGATTGACTAGATATGAAGTCAATGCATGCACAAAGAAATGTACCCACTGACGCGCTGATGTCGGAGACCGGCAATAGGACATCCGATGACCCCTCCAATGACTGGATCTCTAGCCGATGAAGGAAAATACCTGCCGATGGATGCACAGATGAACCAAGTCGGATAGCTAACGAGTACCCCAGAAAAAGAAGATCTAATGGATTTTACAGCTGATAAAGCTATACCCGATGAAGACAGAAAACCCTGAACTCGTACAAGGCAGATCTGACCATTTTCGCAAACAAAGCCAGCCGATGGATAGTTGTGAACGTTGAACGGTTGATGTGGCCAGCCAATGAATGAGCCAGCGCCAATGATGTGATAGCTCGTACTCACCACATGGAGAATATGTCGTCGACCAACCAATAGAAGCTTAACCACGGATCTTTGCGCAGGTATGATAGTTATCGTGGATGACGGATCTTGGAGAATATGTCGGTGTACAAGATGTGACGGGAATAGAAAGGTCGATGTGAGATGGCCCTTCTACGATGCCAGTGCACGAATTTTTCAACTGTGTACATCGATTTGATAATAGACTACACAGATAAATAAATATGCCAACCACAAATAATACAGTCCGCAGAATTGTGAATAAACCCCTGAAATAAATATTTTCAAATATGTGCCTCGACAATTGAAAATAGCCCTATAAAATTAATTTTTGCCCCAAAATTTTTAAATAGTTAGATCGCAGAAAATATTTATACAAAATATTTTTTTTGCGAAAATAGAAAAATCGTACCGCTTGGGACACTGTTCCAGCAAAAAATTTTTGCCTCAAAAACAACTTTACCCAATATAGGCGAATTTATAGTCAAAATTCGTCTGTGGAGCTTTCTGAACTCAACCGTGAGGTTATTGAAACCTCAATCTGCACCCAGCAAAAACTTCAAGCCAAAAAATAAAACCCTCAAATCCGAGGAGTCTTTTTTTGACATTTTTTTTAATTTTTGTGCATCGATCTGCGTAATAAGTTATTATGCTTAATTAATTACATCACATTGATTAATTAATTAAGTCACTTATTCCTCTTTATTACTTAAGCTAAACTTAGGCACATTAATAATTAATTATTAATTATTAAGTGTGCACACTAGGGTTTCATTTAGGGTTTCCCTTTTAGGGTTTCTTGATCTCCTTCATAAGGATTGATCACATTGTAATAATTGATTCTCTTAATGCATTTTTACTGAGAGGTTTTACAGAGAACATCTTTTTCGGTTCTTCATATCTTTTGCATGTGACAGGTATCCATCTTGCATGTAGGTGATCTTGGATTCTAACATGGTATCAGAGCTCCGACACTGTACTGCTTGTTCGTGATCTGAAGATATGGCCTTTCAAGTTTCAAGTGCAAGGGTTTCCACAGGCATCTTTTCTCAAGATCTAGGGGTAGCCATTTTTTTGGGACATAATGGCTCAAACGAACGCGCCATCACGTTCGCAGCGTCCCAAAACCCTAGAAATGCCTGTCAAATCGTCCCATTTTGGTGCAGTTGACTCGAGAGGTTTTTGTCTTGGGGGCCGTATGGCCTCCCCAACACGTAGTCCGAGGTGAAAATTTAAAAAAATATTAAAAAAAATTGAATTTTTTTCGCTTTGGGCCGGCGCTTCCAGTTTTGGAGAGATCCGCCGCCCGACGGCCACCGGGCGGCCACCCATCCGCTGCCGTAGCCAACCCCGCCACCAGTTTTTGACAGGTATGCCGCCTCCATCCAGCCCCGACCAGCCCTTCTGCAGTTTTCCGGTGGTCCTATTGGGACCAGGAGCTCTACAAGCCGGCGCTCGAATATTCCGGCACATCGGCGAGCATATTCTGGAAGTTATCAGATCGGCGGCGTACAAATATTTTTCAGATATTCCGACGGTCAGAGAATATTCCGATGGATTTGCAGCAAATTCCGGGACGAATTTTTTTTTGCAGGGGGGAGATTTTTTCTGCCGACGGCCCCAGGCCATCAATTTTAAGCTCGTGAACTGCTGACGTCAGCATGACGTCAGCGTACGGCCGACCCTCATATGCCCCCTCCTAACCCTAGTTTGCCCTAAAGAAGCAGTTTTTTTATTTTGGCCATAACTTGGGCATACAGTATCGAAATCGGGAAAACGAGATATCACCGGAAAACTGGTTCTGAGAACTTTCATTTGGTACAGTTTATTTTATAGTATTTTTCTGTTTTACTGCATTTATTGCTGTTTGAAGTTAGATGTTATTTTTGGACTTCCGAGCTCATAACTTTTTGCCACGATCTCCAATTTTTGCCTCGTTTGCGACATTGGAAAGGTATTAAGGAGCTCTATGTTGCTATTGATGCACTTTTTCTGTATTTATTCTAGGTTTATCAGTTAGTCCAGATTTGGCCCGATGGGTTGTTTGACGATTACTTGGATATTTTGGCAGTTGGCAGAGTGCATCTTGCATCTTTGCACTTCGTTTTCAGTAATACATCATTCAATAATTTCTTGCTACTTCATAGATTCCAGGGTTGTTCCCGTTTGGAGTTTTCAAGTGTTCCATGGCATCGGGTCTGCTGTCACATTATTTTGATTCCGGTTTGGTTTCAGTTGTAGACAGAGATATATTTCCTTGCTTTTCATATTGCGGTTCCAGTGTTACTCTACAGAGTTCTTCCAGTGCTTCTTTGCAGCATGTTATCACATTGTAGGGGGGTTTTGTCCCACTGGGTTTTTCCTTCTCTACTCCATTCTTGCATTGTAAATGGGTACCTGATTAGGCCTCATTGTCAGAACCCATATTTGCTTTCATGTATCTTATTCTAGTGTTTTAGCTTCTTCCTAAGTTCATCTTAAGGGGGGCTGTTAGAGTAATAAGTTATTATGCTTAATTAATTACATCACATTGATTAATTAATTAAGTCACTTATTCCTCTTTATTACTTAAGCTAAACTTAGGCACATTAATAATTAATTATTAATTATTAAGTGTGCACACTAGGGTTTCCCTTTTTAGGGTTTGTTGATCTCCTTCATAAGGATTGATCACTTTGTAATAATTGATTCTCTTAATGCATTTTTACTGAGAGGTTTTACAGAGAACATCTTTTTCGGTTCTTCATATCTTTTGCATGTGATAGGTATCCATCTTGCACGCAGATGATCTTTGATTCTAACAAAGAATACTGGTGTAAATTATATCAACTATGATTGTAGGATATCTAATGAATGACCAATAGTGAGCATTTTTGGCATAGTTGGATTGAATTTTTTTTTCATTTCTTTAAAGTGAAATGTTGTGATGTTAACTTTTGGATTAAACTATATTCTTTTGTTGTTGATGTTTTGGATCACATTGAATAATCCATCATTAGGAAGAAGAAAAAATGAAACAAGCTCATGCAAATCAAGTCTAATAAAGGGTGAGGTAGATGTGTTGAGAGAGAAGAAATGAAAAAATCAAAGAATTAAAAAATATAAACAAATATATGAAAAATAAATACAAAACATAACCCACTAAGAAATATGCATATATAAAGAGAAATATATAAAGAAAAGTTATAACCATAATATGTTAATAATCAATTATGTTAATTTTTATGTCAAAAAAATAATGGCTATATTATGTTGATAAAAATATATAACTTTTACCTAACATATTAGCCTAGATATGCATAAAAGAGTGAGATCAATATCATAAAATACACAACTACATATAAAGAAATTGTGTATGCATAGAGAAACAAATAAACTAATAACTATGAACATATAGTTAAATCTATAAAGTTAAATGACTATAAGTGTATCATTATAACAATAGTTATGTGTTTGTAAATATATGATTATATAACTACAAATTTTTATGTATAAACATAATATGAATAGAAAGCAAAGTAAACAAATCAAACTATTACATAAGAACACATGGATAACGATATATAATCAAGACCAAGAGAACAAAATTATGTTACAATATAACATAAAATGAATTAAAAGTAAATGAAGGCATGGAAATAATTAAATTTATAACTATAAACATAAAGTTATAACTATAATGTATAACTTTATAACTATAATTATATCTTATTGCTTATATGTTTATAAATCTAATATGACTATAAAAATGTATTTATAAACATATAAAGGAGGAGTAAAGGCAACATGTTAAACAAAACAAAGCTGAAAAGAGCAATGAATAAAACACCAAGACACAAAAAGAGTTCAATATAAGTAGAAGTAAGAAAACATATAAAATTCTAATTATAAACAAAAAGTTATAACTATGTAATATAACTAGAGTGCTCTTATTAGTTATGTGTATAAATCTATGATTATCAAAATATAAACATATATAAATTAACATATAAAAAAAACAAAGCAAACATATAAAACAAATAAAAACAAATGAAAAAACATAAATAAAGAAATATGTTAATATGTCGGTAAACATATTAGCATATTGTCTAATGCAATAACATTATGCAATATTATATGAAGACAGACTAAACTATACCAAATTGTAACTGAGACATGACTAATGGAAATGGAAATGTAATGACTTGAAAGTGTGAGACTTCTTAATTTCATTACAATTGTGTAATAACTTGGTCGTGGACCATTTCCATGTTCTTATAGAATTTTATGAGGAATCTTTCGTCTGTTCAATAAATATGTATGATTTGACGTTGTTGCAGAGCTCACATGCGAAGATGTCGAGTGATGGACAGTTTTGGTACAATTAAAGTGAAGTGTTGAAGTGAGACGTTCCATTTCCATTAGTCATGTCTTAATTGCAATTTAGTAGCATTTCACTTTCAGGAAATAAAAAGAAAACTAATCTTAATCCAACTACTCCACAAACCCTCAATATCAGTCGTTCATTAGATATCTACACATTTTTAGCTATACCTACTTGTTTCTTTTCAATGTGTTCAAAGCCTTGAATGAAATAGTGAAGCATGGAGGATAATGTCTGTCAAATTGTGATTGCAGGATATCTAATGGATGAACGATAGTGAGCATTAGTTGGATTGAGATTTGTTTTCTTTTTTATTTCTTGAAAGTGAAATGCTACCAAAAAGCAATTGAAACATGGCTGTCAATGCACTCTTCATATTATGTAGCTAACTGGACGATTCTTTAGAGACATAATAATGTTTCCTGTTACAATTGAAAAATAGATGCTAACTGGACGATTTGGGGGATTCATTGGATCTATGGGAACAGGATTTTCTCGCGCTGCTCTTGACTACGATGATAGTCTCTGCAGCACGGAATTTATCCGACGATGATTTCAGCATTTCCTGTGGGTGAGTCACATAATTTTAATCGTGCCAAAACCGTCTGAATCCCACTCCCATCAATTCGGATGTGAGCTCTGCGACAACGTGAAATCGTACAGAGAAAGATAAGTGAGTTGCTTCTTGGTGGTGGATGGAGACACAACGTAGGGGAGAGGGGCTAGTAGTTATGTAGGATTCAATTATTGTTATAGCATCTGTGTTTATAATATTATAATATTCAATCTTGCAACATATTTATATTATAAATTCTAAATAATTAGTTCATGTAATCATTACACGCTCACAAAGTTAGCCATCACGACTATTGGTCCCTCTCCTATTTAATATAAACCTAAATTATTAACACATAAAATATGTTCAAGGTGTTGCTCCACATAATTACCATTGTTTGGAAAATTCAATTACATTCTCCTCATTTATAGAGGTCTTAGATAGATACAAAGATCATTCTAGAATATAGGTGACTTATCACTTTACAAACATTTAATATTTTTCCTCTTTTCTTTACCACTTTTATATTCTAGAACATTACATTTAATAATTGTGTCTTTCATTTAATGATTGTGGGTGTCGGAGAAATTAACATATCCCAACACTCCTTAATTTCTATCACATATGCTTCAACATTTATCAGACCCAAATTTTGTCTTCCAAATCTTCAAACTCACATCCTTCCTTGCATGATACCTTACAACCATCTCTAAGATCTTTGGATCTTATTCCTTTCAACTCTCTCCAACTCTTGCAGCAATCTTTCAAACCAATGATTTTCAAATCTTCAATTTGGAAGTACTCTTCTTGCAAGCTCGTTATTTATAGCTTTTCATTTTATTTTTTGACGTCTAACAAGACTTTCAACCCTCTTTTGATTGATATTATTTTTCTCATACGAACATCTATACTTGAACAACTTTTTCAACATACATATAATCTCTAGCCAATTTGATCCATAACTCCATCTACAATTCATTTGCATACTTCCTATCATATATTCATTTTTCACTTCCTTTGTGAACACATATTTTCTAAATGATTACTCAAACCACATATACTACAAGAATATCCCAACACATATCCTATGTATGTCTTTTCCTATTACAATGACAACACTACACACATTGTACTCCTATAATACTTGTAACATTATTTCTTTTACTTGTGACATATCCAAAGCCTTTATATTTTAGCCTCACTATTAAATCAATGAGATCTTTGATTCCTTGCATATACTTTCCTAAATCTTGACCTTTATATCCTATTATTTTTTAATTTTGTGTAGCATAGAAAATTGTATACTTCTAAAGAAAGAAGCAATTTCATGCTTAATTTGGACCTATTTTTCATCCTTGCATTAATCACTCCTTAAACTTACCATTTATAGGTCCCTAGGACTCATTATTTTGGACCTTGAGGCTTATTCCACTCAAAAATCATATAAATCCCAACAAATAGCATTCAATTCAGAAAACCCACCTCAAACACCTTAAGTGGGACCCATTTGCCACCTTGGGTGAATGAGTCCCCTCTAGTGGGATTGTCACCCAGGGTGGCAACTTAGTCCCTTTTGGGGGATTTTTCAATTTTGAGTGGGAAATTCACTGACCTAATTCAAATTTTCAATGGATGTTGGCCTATGAGGTCTAAATAATGATTAATTAGGTATTGTGATGCAGGAGCATCCAGTGGTGTAAAGGCAATTTTGCATCACCCAAAAATAGTAAAATTTCAAGTTTATCATTTTTCAGATTCCTAGGTTGAAAGATATTGCAGTTTTAGTTTCCCAAATTTGCATCTAAAAATCTTTCGAGTGGGATTTGAGGCACTTAGAGCTTCCGGAATGGCCCCGAAACTTGCCAAAATCGGCATAGGCAATTTTAAGCATGTTCTTGACTTCGAGACCTTTCCAACGGTTCGAACGGTTCACAAATCGGAGTTCTGGATCAAAAATTATGGCCCCGCGAAGTTGGCGCACTTTCTAGAAGATACCATTGCAAATGCTCTTTTGAAATTTGAACTTCATATTGTAAATTTTGGGCGCCAAACCATCTAAACTCAATTTGAATATTGTTTTGACTCCAAACTAATGTGGAGCTCTATTTATGGGCGGGTTTTCTAATTTTTTTGGGTAACTTTTTGGGGACAAGCTCGCATGTTGCGAAAAGGTTATTCTGTAGCTTGCATGTGTTATAGAACTTGGGGATTTGAGATCCTCTGCATGTAAGAAGTTTCATTCTCTAAATAATAAAATTATTCTCTTGTTTGTGGGTTATTTTCTGTGTCTCGGGTTGCGCCCTCATCAAGTGGTATCAGAGCGGGTTTTCTTGAGTGTGTGGACAGACCGCCGATCGTGAGGCAGTTCACACTAGGACCGTGGTTGTGGGTCGAGGTCAAGAAAGATGCCTCCAAGATTGATTCCTGGTAGGCGTGGTGGTGCCAGAGGTGGTCGAGGTGACAGAGATGCTGGTGGAAGAGATGCACTGGCAGCGCTCCAGAGACAGGTTGATGCGTTACAAGAGCAGTTGAGAAGAGGGTTAAACCTGAGGGGGGAAAGTGACGATGAAGGAGAGGAAGAAGGTTCAAATGTAGAAGAGGAAGAAGAAGCAATTGATCAAGATCAAATGCGGCTAATAAGGGTCATTTCGAAAATCAGAAAAAGACCCAGAGCAGAAGTCCCCAGTTATTCTGGAAGTCTGAACCCAGAAGAGTTGATCGATTGGATCAACGAGCTAGAAGAATATTTTGAGTATGAGGAAATAGAGGACCCAGATCGAGTTAAGTTTGCAAAAATGGTGAGCCAAAGGGCCATGCCAGTATTTGGTGGAAAGAGTCTCCAGCTTGGAAAGAAATCAAGAGGAAACTCAAGATCACCGATGGGATTGCATGGTAGAGAACCAAGAAGTAGTTCATACCAAAGGACTACTTAGATCCGGCGGAAGCTGTTCGTAAGGGTTGAAGGCTAAAGAAGCAGATCTCGGTGGAAAGAATATACTAAAGATTTTCACAAGATAATCATTAGAACGGGTCACACTGTGAGGCCAATAAGGAGAAGGTAGCCCGATATCTTAATGGGTTATGACTGAGCATTCAGGAGGAGTTAAGCCTAGTCAGAATGACCACCATTGAGGATGCATATCAGTTTGCTTTGAAGGTGGAAGAGAAGCTGAACAAAAGATTTGATGGCAAGCAAAAAGGGCGAGGAGGTCAAAGTGGAAGGGGCAATGGTAGACCTTCAGGAAGCCGAAATGATGATGAAAAGAAAAGTGAAGATGTGGGTACGTACCGGCCAAAGGAGTCGATTAACTTCTACCTCGCGGATCAAAAACAATGGTGATCAAAGAGGTAGAGGACGAGGGAGATATGGACAAGGATCTGGAAGAGGTGGTTTCAGAGGAACGTGTTTCCAGTGTGGTGAAGAAGGGCATCAAGCCTATGAATGTCCACAACACCAAGGAAGGACAGACAAAATTCCAGAAGGTCGTGGAAGGGTTGCGCATGCAGATGAGGAGGCCCAATCTGAACATTCAGATGATGCTGAAAGGGGAGAAGCCCTAGTGATTAGGAGAGCCCTAGTGACTGAAGAAAAGGAACTAGAACAGAGGAAGAATCTGTTTCGCACAAGGTGCAAGTGTGAAGGAAAATTTTGTGATGTCATTATTGATGGTGGGAGCACTGATAATTTGGTGCCAGAGGAGATGGTCACAAAGTTGAAGCTGAAGAGGGAAAAGCACCCGCATCCATATCGGATTGCCTGGTTGTAGAAAGACCACAAAGTTTTGGTCAATGAGTAGTGCCTAGTAAAGTTCAAGATCGGGAGCTACCATGATGAGGTACTCTGTGATATCATCCCCATGGATGCATGTCATATGTTGTTGGGGAGGTCATGGCAATTTGATAGGCGAGCTATGCATGATGGCCATGCAAACACTTATTCTTTGACAAAGGATGGGCTTCATCACAAGTTGAAACCCCTGAAGGAGACCAAAGAGAAAGTATGCAGTAGTGCTAGAATTTGTTATGTAGATGGAAGAATTTTTTTAGAAGGTATAAAACATGAGTGTGTGTGTTATGCATTGATTCCTAGAGTGAGTAATGAGGATAGTGAGAAGGTTCCAGAAGAAGTTTCTGGGATGTTGGATGAGTTTCAGGATATTGTTTCTGACAATGTACCTGAGGGTTTACCACCAATAAGGAAGATCAGTCATCAGATTGACTTGATTCCTGGAGTCAGTTTGCCAAATAAGGCAGCTCATAGAATGACTCCAGCAGAAAATCAGGAGTTGAACAGACAAGTTCAAGAGTTGTTAAGAAAGGGTTTGATACGGGAGAGTTTGAGTCCATGCGCAGTACCTACAGTACTAGCACCAAAGAAGGATGGGGAGTGGAGGATGTGTACAGATTCTCAAGCCATAAACAAGATAACAATCAAGTACAAATTTCCCCTGCCAAGGATGGATGACTTGATGGACTGTTTGAGTGGAGCTCAGTACTTCACAAAGATTGATCTGAAGAGTGAATATCACCAGATCCGGATTCGAGAGGGAGACGAATGGAAGACTTCCTTCAAGACTAAAGAGGGCTTGTATGAGTGGTTAGTCATGCCTTTTGGGCTAACCAACGCACCGAGCACATTCATGCGGCTCATGAACGAGGTACTGAAAGAGTTTCTAGGAAGTTTTGTTATTGTGTATTTAGATGATATTTTGATTTTGTTAAGACGTTGGATGGAAGCATTTGAGTGCATATTAAGACCTTTGAAAGTTAAGAAGAAACTATTGATTAATCTAAAGAAGTGCGGTTTTGTGAAGAGTTAGTGTACTTGAGATTTGTTGTCTCGTGAGAAGGTCAAGATGGACAGTGAGAGAAGGTGAGCTATTATTAGCCTACCCAAAACTACCTCTTGGTGAGATCACTTTCCATGGTTTTGGCGGATTTTTATAGAAAATTCATTAGAAATTTCAATGCAATGGACCTCGCGGCGTGAGAGGGATAAAAAAAAATTACATTTGGAACCTTGGAAGCGGCAAAAGAGCACTGACTGTTAGCGAGAAGGTGAAACAGCACAGTCTAACCCTCGAGATTTCAACAAGGTGTTGAAGGTGGATTGTGATGCTAGTGGTTGTGCCATTGGAGCAGTGTTGAGCCAAGAAGGTAAACCCATTGCCTATTTCAATGAAAAGTTAAATGATGCCAAGAGAAAGTACTCTATATATGATCAGGAATTTTATGCAATAGTTCAAGTATTAAAGAAATGGAAACATTATTTGTT